>CM017481.2:13382743-13924210 GCA_007827005.2 Populus simonii
AAAGAAAGCATGAGTTCATAACAACCTGCCATCAATTCAGACTGCCCGGAAAACACGATTCAGTCTAAATCATTTGACCTTTGCACCACTCACGTTCCCCCTGGAAAACAACAAAGAGATGAATGTCATATTAGAAACCCATCCACAGATACAGAGAAGCACATATAATCCAAATAACCATTAGAGGTTCACTTTATTAATTAAAGATGTGACCTCAGCCATAATGTGCTAATGCATTCCTGTGGGACAGCAAGTGCCTACGCATGCCTATAGATTTGTATGTATTTGTATCATCAGGAACTTGCCGCAGCTCCTCCAAGGTTAGGAAAGCACGCTTCTTTTCTCCCTCCTTGGTTCGTATCTGGTTCTGGCCTGAAAGCGAGGGATTACTAACTTCACAACTCAGTGTTAACTAATCTTTCTACAGATACAAATAAAGGACACAGAAATTCGCCACGAAACCAGGCAAGAAAATATGAACATCGCTAATGTAATCTAAACACCAACGAAAACAACAAATCAAGAACAAATATCAAGACCTACAGACCTACAAAATAAATTTAGTTCAGTTCATAGACTTTGAAAGAAAACCATTTCAAATCCAAATAAACAAGTATACAAGTTGTCTTTTTTAAACTGTGAAGTTGCATTTGAAAGAAAACCATTTCAAATCCAACAAGAAAATGACATATAAATTGCACCAAACCTATTCTATAATAAAAAATCAAATCCAAGTTACCTGCTTGAATTTGGAAGTGGTCTCAATCATGCGGTCTTGTAGCTCTATAAAAGCCTGTTCTTTTTGTCCAAATAACAATCAAATCAAATTGTACGCTTAAAAAAAGTTGACAACTTCGATCTTCAAATGAGTTTTTTATCAGTCTCTCTTGTCATGTACAGAAGAAACAAGGATGTCAAAAGACTGAAACTTTGACAGGTGGAAAGAGAGGGGGAGTGAGAATAGAAAGGACTTACGGTTCTGTTGGCTTCGTCTGCCATTGGAGAAAAGTGGAAAGCTTCAGACTTTCAGAGACTGAAGCGAATTAGCAGGGAAGAAGATCCAAGCTAGGATTTCTTATGGATCCGATCGGCCCATTAATAGCCCATTTGATTTTGACGCTCTTGGCCCATAAAAGGTTTTTAAAGGCCTTAATAAAAACAGTTATTCTTTTCTTCTTTTTTTGTTATTTTTTATCATGGATTTTTTTAATCATTTCTATATTAAGAAAAACTTCAGAATTGTTTTCTATATTTTAAAATCAAGTGCCTAATTCAATTAAAAAAAAGTATGATATAAAATATATTTTTATAGTTATTTTTGTTATAAAAATAAGGGGTAGTGACTATTGATTGATATTTTAATCAAAATAATAATTTTGAATGTTATTTATTATATGGATTAATTAAATAATGATTTTTGAATGGATTGATTACATCATAAAATTTCATTTCTCAAAATATTTATCTTAATATCTTTTAGGATTTTGATTACATATTCCATCTTAAGATTTTTTTTATATTAAAACTTTTAATATGGAGTTTTAAAATACAAAAAAAACAATTAATGGCGCGGATGGAAATTAATTTACCAGTTCTGGTGTTCAATATTATATTTATAATTTTTATTCAATATAATATATTTAATTTTTACATTGTATATCCAATTATATTTCATTAATTACATACATACATACATATATACATACATATATATACATACATACATATACATATATACATATATATATATATATATATATATATATATATATATATATATATATATATAATACACAATTGTTTTTTCTTCAAATTGCAAAAATTGTTTCAACAACAATTAAAACATTTTCTTTCTAGTTGCAATTACAACCTTAGTAATATGATTGGTTTAAAAGAAAAAGAAAAGGATACAAAACCTTATATAGTTTATGATACAGAAAGTTATACTCGTCTGCATAATCTTTTGGAGACTTAGAAGAAAAATAATTTATATAAAATTTAATAAATATGTTCTCCTTGTAAACCCCGTAATAGAGTTTTTCATATTAAAAAACAAATCCAAACGGGTAAGAGATGTTGAATGAAAGTTAGATATAAGTGTTTTTTTTTTTTTTGTCATTTTATTTTGAGTTAGATGTTGGATTTCTCAAGACACATATACAAAATGAAAATGATAAGTTTTTTTTTAGAAGTTTCAAGATCTTATCAGACAGATCTAGAGTTGTTTAGAGTTTATACAAAGATCATCCAGAGATCAAATATTTTTTTTTCTTTGGATAACTGCTTCAAGGTTCAAATGTTACAAATCACAAGTCGTCTAAGTATTTAGCCTCTAACAATAATTCACATGAAGTGTTAGTGAAAAATCTCTTAAATTCTCATAGAAAAGAGGGATTGTTATGCATTTAAATGCTAGCTTTTTTTTTATGAGTTTTCAGGTTTTTTTTAACTTACGTGATTTATACACTATTTACCATACAAAAAATAAAAGCATGAAATTTTATTTATAGAGAAACCTGAAAAATCCTTTTCTGAATTAAAAAAAATCACAATCATATACACATGTGATCATATAAATGATAAAATATTAACTTACTTCCTTAATATTATCACATATATTATTTTAAGATAATTTTAGAATTTTATTCGATCAAGTCTTTACTTGATTTTTATATGTCTAGAACTGTAATTTCTTGTATAAATTACATTATAGTCCTTAATTTCTACAATTTATTTATAATCAAGTCACACTTGATTAATTATTTCATTTTCATTTCTGATCAATGGTTCTTATATATATGTGACCTATTAGATTACATAATAAGTTGATCCAACTATAAATTATAATTCTAAATAAAATAGGGTTAAATAAATTAATTTATTATCAATTTAACAATTGTTTGATTTATATTCGAAGGCCAAGAATAATGTCTAGAAACATATTATAATCTCCCAAATATTAGAAAAGTCACAGGTGCTTTGATTTAACATTTCGGTTATCAGTTTCTCAATGTTTTATCATTATTTCATCAACAATGTTTTAATTTAGAAATTATAGCATGACGTGTGTCTATTTTGTTAAATTATGTTTGTTTTCAATACCATAGTCATTGACTCTTGTCATAACCCAATTTTTGACCATTTTATTTTAATTATTATTATTATTTTATGAAAAGGATAAAAAAAAAAATAATGATAAAAAAACAAGTAAAATGAGATAAATGAAGAATGAATTAAAATTTGGGTTAAGGGCAACATGATTAGAAGTTTTGGGGTTTAATTAAACTTTGAAATTAATCTAATTGAGCTTGGAATTAATTTAATTAATCCAATCAAGGGTTTAATTAGAGAATTGATAAGTTTTGAGACTTAATTAAGCTTGCAATTAATTTAATTCATCCAATCAAGGGTTTAATTGGAGAGTTGATAAGTTTTGAGACTTAATTAAGCTTGGAATTAATTTAATTAATCCAATCAGGGGCTTAATTGGAGAATTGATAAGTTTTAGACTTAATTGGACTTTGGATTTAATTAAATTAATGAAATCAGGGACTTAATTGAAGAAATAGCAAAGTTTGGGGTTAATTGGGGATACGATTGCAGCAGATTAAAGTCCAAGGACTAACTTGTAAAAGGCGCCGAAATGCAGGGAAAATTACTGTTTAAACCAGGGGTTTAATTATAAAATTTTCGAAACTTCATGGGTCAAAGTGAAAATGGCCACTGTTTATATCCAAACGGCGTCGTTTTGAGGATGCTGTTCATCTTCTTCTCCTTTAAGCCAGTGACCGTTTCTGCAGTAATGGAGGACGCCGAACGTTGCAGCAGTAATCGTCGTCCGTTGGCTTCAGTAATGGGCACCTTAATGGTGGTCGACCCTCAGCCTGCCGCCCGTTACCACCCGCCGAACTCTATATAAACGGAGGAACACCGAAAAAACAGAGTTTTGGTTGGGGGGAGAGGGAGGAAAAACAAACCCGAAACAAGACAGATACAAATAAACCAGAGGGACTCCTAAGTTTTGTGGTTAAACCCCAGACCAGAAGTGAAACTTTCCCTCACCAATACCGGCCTAAAACAAACGAAACAGAAACAGGGGAAGAGAACGAAAAAACCAGGAGAGGCAAAAAAAAAAACCCAGAAAACAGAGACAAAGAAAACAGTATACAGAGCAAAAACAGAGACAAAAGCAAGCAACAAACCCAGAATACCAACATTAACATCACCGTCTTCTTGATCGCCTCCTGCAAATAAAAAAAGAGCCCCCCGCATCGCCATCGTATGCGTTCCTTCATCTCAAAAAAATCGGGATAATAGGCTAGATAACCAAAAGCAAAGGAACACAAATCCCAGAGAGAAGAACGCAAGGGAAGGTGAAAAGGGTGCCCTGCCAAGCGTGGTTCAGTCACACAGAAGGAGCTTTGTCATCGTCTTCGTTGCCTTCAGCCAACCAAGGTAAGCCGCTTCCTCTGCCTTTCATTCGTTTTCAAATTATTAGCAGCATACTGTGCAAGTAAATTTTAATTCACTTGCACAGCGCAGCAACACGCGTGGCTTGTCGCACGCGTGTTGCTTTTGCTCGGCCAGGTCACTGGCTTGGGCCAGTGACCGGGTCGGGCTGGCTGGGTCTAGCCCAGCCCATGTGGGCTGAGCTAGGCCCAGCCCCCAAAAACATAAATAATAAAAAATAGAAAAATAGAAAAAAAATAAAAAATAAAAAATAGAAAAAATGTGTATGCATAAATAAAAATAATATAAATTTATTGGTTTATTCACTGACGCCAGAGTCAGGAATAAAAACACCGGTTTAAATTTATATTATTTTTATTCATTATATTTTATTTTATTTAGCTAGAAAAATAAAAAAATATGTGCATGTGTAAAAATAAATTTATTTTATTTGTTTATTCATTGACGCTAGAGTCAGGAATAAAAATATTGATCCACATTTATTTTATAACTACGTAATATTTACCAACGCCAGAGTTGGAATTATTCGTAGTTGAATATTCACTGGCGCCAGAGTCAGGAATATTACAAGTAAACTATCAGAGCATAAACCAATAAATATTTAGCAATTTAAGACAAAATTAGCAATGCAGTCTGCCTCATGCAGAACGTTTAAGGGGTGATAATATCTTCCCTTTTACGTAACCAATCCCGTACCATGGAATCTCTGTTGACCAGTTAGGGTTCCTAGTAACCATAATACTAGGTGGCGACTCCTTAAACAAGACCCTTTTCCCCTAAAAGAACAAGATGCCATAAATCTGTTCTTTACTTGTAATTATTTTTGTGGGCCGCCGCGATGTCGGGTGCGACAGGATGGCGACTCCACTGGGGACCTTAGGATTAAGCTTTGTCTTTTGTCTTATTATTGCTATTTTGTTTGTTGTGTTTATTTGTTTATTTTTCCTGCATTTACTGCTTTAGCATGCATCCTCTTTTATGTTGTCATGCATCACTTTGGAAGCACACACTTTACAAACTAGGATAAGTGGGGGAGTAACGGTACCCCAATGGCTTTAGCCTGGGTAAGACTCGTGAAACCATCCAACTCTCGCTTGATTGTTTACTTGGAAGTGGTTGATATGCCAAACTGATATTACTCAGGGCCTCTATCTTCACACTACTTGTAAGCCTCATATCGACCTTTCATGGACGATCACTGAGCATGCGAGAGACCCTTTGAAACTAGATAATGACCAACCCCTTGATGCACTCAACAATTAGGATCTTCCTACTAGGTTGTCACCCCGTGAAGGGCAAGTTTGCATTTCATACACATTTTTTTTGTTATTATTTTTTATCAATATTTTTGCATAAATTGCATGATTTTACATATTACCAGGTTGAAATATAGGTTCCCCATTGAAACTCATCTATAACACCCGTTCGAGAAAAAGACAAATGGAAAACGAAGAAAGAGCCCGGTTGGAAGCCCAACATCAAAAAGAGATGGATAATCTTAAAGAAGAAGTCGCAAGGCTTACTAGTCTACTCGAGCAAGCCTTGAGAGATAAATCCGGAAAAGCAACACTTATAACTCAGCCTGATGATATGCATATAACTCATTTCGATCCACAGAATTTGGGGGCAAATAGGGGGTCATCTGAATTTCAACAAGCTATGCATTTCCAGCCAGCATACCCCTCAAGAATGCTGTTTACCATTGATTCTACCGAGAAAGAATCTCAAAAGGGCAAGATGGTGCAAGAAGAGGGTTTGGAAAAATGGACTGCCTTAGAAGAGAGGATAAGGGCAGTTGAGGGAAATCATTTGTATGACCCGGTGAAAGCCGTCGAGATGTGTTTGGTGCCCAACATTGTCATTCCAAAAAATTTTAGAGTGCCAGAATTTGTCAAATATACGGGAACTCAATGCCCTATAACTCATCTTAAAGCATACTGCAACAAAATGGCCGAGGTGGTTGATGATGAGAAATTGCTAATTCATCTCTTTCAAGACAGCTTAAGTGGCGCTGCCCTCACTTGGTATATGCGGCTGGACAATACCAAGGTTAAAAAATGGAAGGACTTAGTTGATGCCTTCATGAGGCAATATAAGTTCAATATAGACGTGGGCCCTAATCGTTTAAGCTTGCAAGCTATGGAGAAGAACAACAAGGAGTCCATAAGAGAATACGCCCGGAGATGGAGTGAGGTAGCTGCACAAGTTAATCCTCCCATGTTGGAAAAAGAGATGATCAGTTTATTTTCCAACACCTTTAAATCTCCATACTTTGAATTCTTGGTTAGAAGCTCTGCACAACATTTTACTGACTTAGTTGTTATAGCTGAGAGGATTGAACAAGCCATTGGGTTAGGTAAAATTGTTGATCCAACTGAAAAGAACGGTTTCACTGAAAAAGGAAAGGACACTGAAGGTGGTTGTCAAGGCACTTATCATTCCTATAGCTGATTTTTTCATACCGACTCCTAGAAATCAAATATCTTGAAGAAAAAGCTACGGTGATATTAGGCCAAGAATGATCTGCATATGGCTTCAACTAACTGCTGAAAAGATACCCTTGTCAAGAAGAATGAGTGATTGAAAGATTCTGGAAATTCCAATCAATGATCACTAAATGTTTAGCCCCTTTATGTGTTATCATGCCAGTATTCATGTTGGTATAAGATCTTTGTTATTGAACTTATTTTCCTAAGCTTCAATGAAATAATGAGTTTGTCATTCAATCATATTCACGACCAAGCATTATTCATCTGATTAAGAGAGTTTTCTTATAAGAACTCATGAATACACTTTTGAAGCCTCGCGTGATCTCATAGACTCAATTCATCCCTTTTACCAAAATCAGTTTCTCTATTGGAGTTTTGAAAATTTGATCTGTCGTTTTGATTTCAAAAATAAATTGATGTTCTTTCAAAAATGATATTTTTAACATTCTACTTGTAGAATGACAATTGAATCAAGCAACTCCATCATTGAGGTGACTATTATAAACAAAAAAAAAAGAAAAAAAAGAAAAATGAAATGAATAAACACCCTTACCCCATGACTTTTGAATCATGTGTTTTTAAATGTATGAATAATGGTATGTAGTGAACTCGTTGCTCATGACCCTTGAAATGCATCTTTGCAAAGACCAAACCATCATATTGGATGAGGTCAAAGTTTATTGATCATAAGCTGCTTGCGCTTGAAATGAGGAAAGGCCATCTTTGTTATTCCTTTCACTTTCTGAAATAAGTACATCCCTTGCGATCCCTTTTTGAGCCTGAATAATTTTTCTTTCATGAAAACAAATCCCGACTAGGATCACACCCCACACTGGGGGGCAAGAGAAAATTTCAATAAGAAAAGAGAAAATGCCGTGAGAAAGCCAAAAAGGCATAAGAGCTCAAGAAACTCAAATGCTAGGGGGCATGCCCAAATCATTAGAAAAAGTGACATCCAAGATAAAGGGAGTATGCCTTAGCAAAGCAATAAAAAAGAAAAAGCAGCAAATCAAAGAAGAGCGGCAAAAGAAAATATGAATGACGTCAAGAGTCAAACTGTTGATAGTGATCCTCAGTCTTTGAAACCCTGAAACACTTTTTGAGCCTTATGAATCCTTTTCTTTCATAACCAAGAACCACAGCCTACGTTATATGCCTGTAGAAGTCCTTTCTAATCAAGCAAGCAAGCAACCTAGAACAATAAAAAATGCTCTCAAAATGCAAAGAATACATTTTTGTAAGATTCATGACATCAAGAGTAAACTACTCATTATTATTCATGCTGATAAAAATGAATGTTTAAAAAGAGACAAATATTACTCATACAAAACCTTGAGCTTTTTCTTGAGCCCTTCACTTTGAAACAAAAGGTCATGTCATGATGCATTTTCATCGAAAACCTCATTGCCAAACACAAGAGCAAATAATCTCTTTTTCAATAAAGAAAATAACCAAGGAGTTGCAAGATTTCAAAATCAAATTGTTTGACTCGCATCGAAATAATTTTGTTTTCAAAATGCAAGATCAAGATTTCAAGATTTATTCTGGACCCATATTCCTTCACCAAAATGAACAAAAAGGGAAATGAGAGAATGGTCTTTTAAAACCATTATTTGTCTAAGTCGCTGGCAAAGCATACTTGGGGGCAATGAGTAATACAAGGGGCAACATTGTATTTTCTCTTCTAGAAAAAGAGAGGAATATTTCCTACAACAAGACAAGGGGGCATTTTGGTTTATGAAAGACAGTTTGATCCTTTCAGCAAGTGACACCGAATGTTTTTAGTAGTGAGACGAGGAGTAATGAATGATCCTCTCAAATTATTTGACAAGACAGAAAATCTCTAACAAGCAAGTAGGTCACGATGGGCACTACAAAGGCTAAATTGTGCAAACAAATCTGGAGATAGACTTACATGGGCCAACTCGAGTGGGCTAGAAGCCAAGCGACAAAGAGGACCCAAATCAAAGGTAGCAAATCCTCATCAGTCAAGCAACAAGAAGACAAAGAAGAAATGGGAGGCCTATATTTCAAATCAGGTAAAGATGCATGCATATCATCTAAACTTTGAGAAATTGGACAATGAGTTTTGCAAATCTCATTAGAGAAAATTCCAACGGAATCCATCAAGTGGAAGGCCAACTTGAAATGGCCAGGATTGAAATTGCTTTTGAAAAATTTTCACTTTTGAGAATTTTTCAACCCGGGCAGGCCGCCCACGAGAATTAGGCCCTCTGAAAAATCTCTATGTTTTTCCACCTCCTTAAAATGCGCCTTCGAGCCTTTGATCATCATTTTTAGGGCGCTTTCAAGCCCTCGATCCTCTTCGAGTGCCTGTGAGCACTCACTTTCCTCTTCGAGCGCGCCTTTGAGCCCTCGCTTCTCTTCGAGGGCGCCTTTGAGCCCTCGCTTCCTTTCGAGCGCGCCTTTGAGCCCTCGCTTCCTTTCGAGAGCGCCTTTGAGCCCTCGCTTTCCTCTTCGAGCGCGCCTTTAAGCCCTCGCTTCTCTTCGAGCGCGCCTTTGAGCCCTCGCTTTCCTCTTCGAGCGCGCCTTTGAGCCCTCGCTTCTCTTCGAGCGCCCCATTGAGCCCTCGCT
The DNA here is from genome assembly GCA_007827005.2 of Populus simonii. Classification (NCBI taxonomy): domain Eukaryota; kingdom Viridiplantae; phylum Streptophyta; class Magnoliopsida; order Malpighiales; family Salicaceae; genus Populus; species Populus simonii. The sequence continues at coordinate 13,392,298 of CM017481.2, forward strand.
TTCCCCTTTGAGCGCCTTTGAGCCCTCGCTTTCTCCCTTCGAGCGCGCCTTTGAGCCCTCGCTGTTCTCTTCGAGCGCGCCTTTGAGCCCTCGCTTTCCTACTTGCTTTCATCTTCGAGTGCCTTTGAGCACTTGCTTTTCTCTTCGAGCGCGTCTTTGAGCCCTCGCTTTTCTCTTCGAGTGCCTTTGAGCACTCGCTTTCTTCTTGCATTCTTTTGAGTGCGCCTTCGAGCCTCTCATTTTCCTTTTTTATATACTTGGGTAGGTCACCCATCATAATGAAACAAAAAAAAAAAAAACAAACAAAAAAAAACAAACAAAAGGTGGGTCGTCTTCCAAATGACTTGTTTCTTGATTTCTACATCTCTCTGTAAAGGTCGTGTGTCAATCTACTGTTTTCAAAGTTTTCAAGACTAAAAAAAAAGAGATGTTCTTTCTGTATCTACTTTTCTTTATAAATTTACTACACAAAGCTAAAAGAAAATCAAATTTTCCAATATCTTTGCATAGTAAATATTATAAAGAGGGGGCAACTGTCATAACCCAATTTTTGACCATTTTATTTTAATTATTATTATTATTTTATGAAAAGGATAAAAAAAAAATAATGATAAAAAAACAAGTAAAATGAGATAAATGAAGAATGAATTAAAATTTGGGTTAAGGGCAACATGATTAGAAGTTTTGGGGTTTAATTAAACTTTGAAATTAATCTAATTGAGCTTGGAATTAATTTAATTAATCCAATCAAGGGTTTAATTAGAGAATTGATAAGTTTTGAGACTTAATTAAGCTTGCAATTAATTTAATTCATCCAATCAAGGGTTTAATTGGAGAGTTGATAAGTTTTGAGACTTAATTAAGCTTGGAATTAATTTAATTAATCCAATCAGGGGCTTAATTGGAGAATTGATAAGTTTTAGACTTAATTGGACTTTGGATTTAATTAAATTAATGAAATCAGGGACTTAATTGAAGAAATAGCAAAGTTTGGGGTTAATTGGGGATACGATTGCAGCAGATTAAAGTCCAAGGACTAACTTGTAAAAGGCGCCGAAATGCAGGGAAAATTACTGTTTAAACCAGGGGTTTAATTATAAAATTTTCGAAACTTCATGGGTCAAAGTGAAAATGGCCACTGTTTATATCCAAACGGCGTCGTTTTGAGGATGCTGTTCATCTTCTTCTCCTTTAAGCCAGTGACCGTTTCTGCAGTAATGGAGGACGCCGAACGTTGCAGCAGTAATCGTCGTCCGTTGGCTTCAGTAATGGGCACCTTAATGGTGGTCGACCCTCAGCCTGCCGCCCGTTACCACCCGCCGAACTCTATATAAACGGAGGAACACCGAAAAAACAGAGTTTTGGTTGGGGGGAGAGGGAGGAAAAACAAACCCGAAACAAGACAGATACAAATAAACCAGAGGGACTCCTAAGTTTTGTGGTTAAACCCCAGACCAGAAGTGAAACTTTCCCTCACCAATACCGGCCTAAAACAAACGAAACAGAAACAGGGGAAGAGAACGAAAAAACCAGGAGAGGCAAAAAAAAAAACCCAGAAAACAGAGACAAAGAAAACAGTATACAGAGCAAAAACAGAGACAAAAGCAAGCAACAAACCCAGAATACCAACATTAACATCACCGTCTTCTTGATCGCCTCCTGCAAATAAAAAAAGAGCCCCCCAGCATCGCCATCGTATGCGTTCCTTCATCTCAAAAAAATCGGGATAATAGGCTAGATAACCAAAAGCAAAGGAAACACAAATCCCAGAGAGAAGAACGCAAGGGAAGGTGAAAAGGGTGCCCTGCCAAGCGTGGTTCAGTCACACAGAAGGAGCTTTGTCATCGTCTTCGTTGCCTTCAGCCAACCAAGGTAAGCCGCTTCCTCTGCCTTTCATTCGTTTTCAAATTATTAGCAGCATACTGTGCAAGTGAATTTTAATTCACTTGCACAGCGCAGCAACACGCGTGGCTTGTCGCACGCGTGTTGCTTTTGCTCGGCCAGGTCACTGGCTTGGGCCAGTGACCGGGTCGGGCTGGCTGGGTCTAGCCCAGCCCATGTGGGCTGAGCTAGGCCCAGCCCCCAAAAACATAAATAATAAAAAATAGAAAAATAGAAAAAAAATAAAAAATAAAAAATAGAAAAAATGTGTATGCATAAATAAAAATAATATAAATTTATTGGTTTATTCACTGACGCCAGAGTCAGGAATAAAAACACCGGTTTAAATTTATATTATTTTTATTCATTATATTTTATTTTATTTAGCTAGAAAAATAAAAAAATATGTGCATGTGTAAAAATAAATTTATTTTATTTGTTTATTCATTGACGCTAGAGTCAGGAATAAAAATATTGATCCACATTTATTTTATAACTACGTAATATTTACCAACGCCAGAGTTGGAATTATTCGTAGTTGAATATTCACTGGCGCCAGAGTCAGGAATATTACAAGTAAACTATCAGAGCATAAACCAATAAATATTTAGCAATTTAAGACAAAATTAGCAATGCAGTCTGCCTCATGCAGAACGTTTAAGGGGTGATAATATCTTCCCTTTTACGTAACCAATCCCGTACCATGGAATCTCTGTTGACCAGTTAGGGTTCCTAGTAACCATAATACTAGGTGGCGACTCCTTAAACAAGACCCTTTTCCCCTAAAAGAACAAGATGCCATAAATCTGTTCTTTACTTGTAATTATTTTTGTGGGCCGCCGCGATGTCGGGTGCGACAACTCTTATAATAAGATTTATTTTTTTTTAAAAAATCCAGTTTATGTAAAGATTTACAATAAATATTATTTTCAAAACAGATGAAATTTTTTTTCTAATTCACTTACGGTGTTGAGTTCTCTATTGATTACTCATATATTTTCACATAATTCATGTTATACCTAATATCTGCTTGTTTGTTACCTCTAATTAGGACAACGTGTAGTAGAATCAAAATATATAGTTTTCTATATAAGATAACTTAGTTATCTCATGTGTAAGAATTACTTACACAAACGTCACGTGAGCATTTTCATAGATACATGTGATATATCTATATGAAAATTTAATAAGGGTCAGTTTAATGTATATGTTATCTGACAAACACCAACATCTAGGTATCCCTTCTATTTCACTTTATGAGAATAACTATTTCTTTTCATAAAGAAAAGAATATAATATGTAGTAGTCCTAACAATTTTAATTAATGTCCAGTCTTAATGGAGAATTGACTGAGAACTTTTATGGACAATGTTTTGATGTAATAAAAAATCTATAATTATAACAATTTAATAATTTTTTTGCAAAGTATTTTCATTCTGGAGACTGTATTTCTACTCTAAATTCATTAATCAAACATTAAATTCATTAATAAAATATTTAAAGAATAATAAAAACAAATAAGTTTTTATTAATAAATTAAACATATTTATATAAACAAAATTAAAATCACATATAAGCAGCTCTAACAAGGTAAATAAAAAAAAATATTCTAATTTTTTTCGGTAAAAAGATTTTTTAAGTGGATTTTGATATTTTGAAGGAGCATGTCCGCAAAACCAGAATAGTAGATTCATCAAAGAAAGACAAAAGGAGCCTACGTATATGGATGAGGTTGGTGAAGACTTTGCTTGAAGCTGATGAAAGATGGGAGGAGATGACTCCAATTAATGAGAGTGAAAGGTTATTTTATATAATTATTATTTATGAAATGAAAGGTCATTTGGTCTTCCGTTGAGCCACATTCCTTCTAAGAATTTAACTCCTGTAATTCTTCAGATAACATTTTGTCACGTTTTTAATATAACGACAAAGAAAAAAACAGAGATGAGATAGTTGGGATTAAAAGAACATATTTTTATTTTTAAAAATACTTAAATTTATTTTAAAAATTTATTTTATTTTATGTTCTTATTTACGTCTTTATAATAAAAATATTTTTGCTTTTAATATATTTATGGGTTCACATTAACTAAACACGACTATGCTTTTCTAAGAAGTTATTTCTATCTAAATCAAAACCTTTATTTTTATGCAATAAAAAATGATGAGAGTCTCCTGCATTGTCACGTATACCATCCAGCGTGAGACGTCACCTCACCATTGATGAAAATGTTCATAGAAAGTACTTGAGGGTCTAGCTGCTGTGGTCAACCGTGTGATTTGTTCCGTTCCCGTTCCAGGTTCGACCCTCTATGTGCATGCCTGTCACCCCCGCGGTGTCTGACCTGCTCCTGGGCTTGCAGGATGTCCAGTGGACCGTGGGGAATAGTCGTGGTGCGCGCAAGCTGGCCCGGACACCCCACATAAATAAATAAAAAAAATATATTCATAGAAAGCTCAGGTCAATTTTCATAGGTGGACTCACCCACCACCTTCCCACCAACAAAAACAAAAAGACCACATTTATGGAAGAAGAAAGAAATGCCCCCTCAAATATGGAAATTTAATGGCAAAATTAGTCTATAAATTAATTAATATTAGTAGTAATTTGTGTTGTTGCATTAAAAAGAGAGCAATCCAGGGCTTAAAAAGATAGGTCTTACCTGAAGGGGCCCGCATGCTTTGGCGTTTTTGGCGGCTATTCTTACAAGATATCACCTTAACTCATCCTTCCATTACCAATCATTCTCTTTCTCTCTCTTCAAAAACACAAAGTAACTTCCTTCTCTCTCTCTGTCCCTCCCCCCCCCCCCCCCCCATTTTATTGTTGGAGTCCTTCCCTTGCAACTTTGAGGTTCTGTCTTTGTTTGTTTCCTGAGAAAATCCGTACATTTCGAGGTGACCCTTTTGAGATTTGAGTGAACCCAGATCGGATCGAGACTCGTTTTGTCATTTCTTTGGTCTTACTCTTTTTGTTACAGCAACCAAAGAAGAGGTTTTTCAAAATTTTTAAAATTTTTTGGTAGAAGGGGGCTAATGTGGGCGGGGTTGATATATGGTGAATGTGAAGATGAAAAGCAATCATAAATCAAGATTTGGTCTAAAGTCAAAATTAATGGGGATTTGTTTCAGTGTTGATGGCGACAAAATCCCACAAGAACAACGGCAGTTATCTTCTAAGGGAAACCAAGGTATAGTGCTTTATAAAGTCAAAATCTTTTTAGTATTTGTCTGTGTTCTTTGTGTTTATTGTCTCTTGATTTCTTTTTTTGCGTTGATTTTTATTAGGCATAGTTGATGAGGGAAATGAGTTTGTTTGGCTTTTTGTTTGTTGTTATGCCCTTCATGTTTTTAGCTACAAAACGAAGCATTTTAGTGAAGTGGATTCGTTTATTGGACTCTAGAAAGTGTTTGCGTGTAGTTTAATATGTGACTTTGGCAATTAAGGAAATTAATTCGTGTAAATGGTCTCATATTTTCTGTTAATTCGTGAAGTTATTGGTTTACATCATCATATAAAAGGTTTCTAACTTTTTAAATGCTACTTAAATTGCCCTTTTATACAAAAGTTTTAGGGTTTGCTGATTTGTGTGCGTGGTTAGTGAATGCATTGTAGCTTATTAATAATTGTTGTTGTGGAAAAAAGCAGGGCATGTCTATGATCAGTCTCCAAGTGGACCAACTGAGCCGGAGTTGGTTGAGACCAAAAGAGCAACCAGCACGCCTTCAGTTCCCAAGAATGTTACAGATCTCCGCAATAGTCCTGGTTATGGTAACGTTGATATCTTTACATACGAGGAAATGAAGCTGGCCACAAAGCAATTCCGGCCAGATTATATTCTTGGTGAGGGTGGATTCGGAGTTGTTTACAAAGGAGTCATAGATGAGAGCGTAAGGACTCTTTACAAGACCACATATGTTGCAATCAAGGAGCTTAATCCTGATGGGTTACAAGGTGACCGAGAATGGCTGGTATTCACCTTTGCATACTTTCTCAGAACATCCATTTCTTTCCTGTGTTATAGTGGTACTAATTATCTGTTCTGGGTTCACGTTTACTATTGCCTCCATAAATGGCTGGAAGTGGATGAACTTAACTTCCTTTTAATTTGGATTAGGAGTGTGTAGAAGGTTTATCTGGGAGACTTAGTTATGAATCCATCAATTTGTGGTTGAGGAGGATAATAACACATGCTGATATGTTCGAGAATTGAGAGTGAAATGAATGAGATTAGAACCTAGTATCATATTTCATCGTGCTCAAGAAATGAGCTTACATATTGGATGTGAGAATTTTCTATTGTTTGAACGGAGAGGGAGATATTAAACAACAATATGTATATATCTATCTCTTGAGAATGCCCATTAGCATTTGGGGAAAGGAGATTGGATAGTCATGATGATGCTATAATGTTTGTTAGGAACAGCATAGTTAAACCATTAAAACCAAACTTGTTTTCTTATGCAAACACTATTCTGTCAAAGATGGCAATCAGTTAGCTTGTGTTTATAGTATCCTGTTTGCTTTGCAGGCAGAAGTTAACTATTTAGGTCAACTCAGTCACCCAAATCTTGTGAAGCTCATTGGGTATTGCTGTGAAGATGAGCACAGGCTGTTGGTCTATGAATACATGGCAAGTGGGAGCCTCGAAAAGCATCTGTTTCGGAGTAAGTGGCTTTTGAATTTTTGGTGCATATAGGGAGTGAAGTTGTGTACAGTGTCGCAAGGAATCTTATACATTAGCATAGAATTAATCAATTTATGACGGATCTAAACTTTAACATAACTATCTTAAAATAACCTTTTGGGGTGTTTTAGTAGCTTATATTGTTGATTGAATGTGAAGGGATCAGGGATTAGGGAATGGGCTCAACTTTTTAAGAGGTCTGAGTTGTTTGATCTCATGGTTCAGGTTGTCTGTAATATACATATACATGTATATGTATATATATATTACAGACAACCTGATCTCATGGTTCAGGTTGTGTGTGTGTGTGTGTGGCCACAAAAGGGAAAAGGAAAACATAAGAACATTTTATTGAGGCGGATAGTACTTTGTATTAGTATTAGATTATTGCTGTCTCTCAATGTTTATTCTGTCATACCCTTGATAATTTTGAAGCTTAAAATATTCTCTTCCTTTGGAAGAAGATACAAGTTCTTATTCTTCCTATTTTTTTGTTAGGAGTGGGTTGTACTTTGACATGGTCAAAAAGAATGAAGATTGCTTTAGATGCTGCAAAAGGACTTGCTTTTCTTCATGGTGCAGAAAGATCTATCATATACCGTGATTTCAAGACATCAAACATCTTGCTTGATTCGGTTAGTTATCTTTCCACCATTTGTTATTATTTATCAAACAAATTCATCTCCTTCTTGGTGCTTCTTGCTGAAAATTTGTCTTACTTCTAGTGTCATTGTTAAATCGAAATTGTGGATCCTTGAAAGAATAAAAATGATCATTGTTTCATGCATGATGCTGTGGAATTTTTTCTTGGCAAGTATCATTTATTCAATCAAGTGCACAAGTCTTCAAGAAGAGAGTGGTCAAGCTTGAGGAGGTTTTTGACTGTTCTGTTGCTGAAGTTTTAATAACAATGTGCAGGATTTTAATGCAAAACTTTCAGATTTTGGACTTGCTAAAGATGGACCGATGGGAGATCAGACTCATGTGTCAACACGTGTTATGGGGACATATGGATACGCTGCTCCTGAATATGTAATGACTGGTGAGTGCTTAGTGACATATTGCGCTGATCATTCCAACATCATTTTATGATATGGTAAACCTATTTTCTTTTTCTATTTTTAAAGTTCTTCCTCATTAGTCCATCTCTAGGTAAATTCTTTTAGGAAAGATGCTTGTATTTGGTACTGAAATCAGGATGTAGTTCTTAAGATGAATTTAAACATTGACAATCTATTTAATGTTCAACTGAGGTCATTGATATGAATCCATCATTAAATAACCTTATATGATTTTTCTGAGCAGGGCATCTAACTGCTAGAAGTGATGTTTATGGGTTTGGGGTAGTACTACTTGAGTTGCTTCTTGGAAGGAGAGCTTTGGACAAGAGCAGGCCTAGCCGAGAACACAACCTTGTTGAGTGGGCTCGCCCTCTCTTGAACCACAATAAGAAGGTTCTGAGAATCTTAGATCCCAGAATGGAAGGGCAGTACTCATCCAGAATTGCAATGAAAGTGGCTAACTTGGCATACCAATGCCTTAGCCAAAATCCGAAAGGTAGACCTCTCATGAACCAGGTGGTTGAACTACTTGAGAGTGTGCAGTCCAAGGATGAAGAAGCCGTGTTTGAAACCACTGGAAGAGGTGTAACCCTTTATGAAGACCCAAGGCGCTCTCCTCACACTCCTGGGAAGGAAAGAAACCGAGCTAGAACTCATGATTATAGAGAAGGGGAACCTTCTCCTTACTCTCCTTCTGAGAAGCAAAGAAACCGAACTAGAAGTCATGATCACAGAAAAGAGGAACCTTCTCCTCACTCTCCTTCTGAGAAGCAAAGAAACCGAACTAGAAGTCAAGATCATAGAGAAGAGGAACCTTCTCGCACTCCTTTGAAGGAAAGAGATCAAACTGGAAGTCATGAACGCAGGGAAGGGGAACCTTTTCCTCACACTCATGAGGAGGAAAGAACCCAAACTAGAAGTCATGATCATAGAGAAGGGGAACCTCAAAGGAGGAGCAAACCTGCAAATGCAAGGAGCAGAACTGAGCCCCTAACTGAGAGTGATCTGTATAGCCCTCCTGATTTTAGAATCTCAAGTCCTATGAGATAAGCATCTGCATTGAGTTGAACTTGTTCCAATATGGATGGAAGTTGAAATTGTAAGAAATGTCTATCCATTTTGTTGTTTTGGAATAGTAGTTATTCTCCATTTCTTGGAATTCCAGATTCTCAAAACAAATATGCTGCTGAAGCATCACCTTCTCTTCTCTTATTTCATAACTTACAATCATATGGCAGTTGCTTTTTACTTACATGAGGTTCATATTTATTTTTATGGCTTAATTTAAGCATTGCAGATGTAACTGCTAATAACAATTTTTACTTTCAGACTTGTATAATCACTATAATTTTTCCATTAAAAAGAAGGTAAGGCAACACCAACATCCAGATCTCAGATTACTGAAGGCAGGAATCAGGATTGTTTAATGGGATTTGGAAAATGAGATGGAAGCCGTCAGCTCAAATAAACTTAAATTTTCACCTACACTTCAGTATTTTATATTGGCCTATTTCTTGCAAAATCGACCTTGTACCATTAATTCATTCAGTTATCCTACAATCCTGCTTCTTTCTGCGTTAAGAACAGCAGTCACGATATGAAGCAAACGACTCATAAGAAAAACATCCCAGAGCAACTACCAGCATCCGACTCCATAACAAACACCTGGGCTTCTTGGGCATCTAAACTCATTGTGGAAAGCTAAGGTCCGAAGTGGAAGGTTCAACATTACTCGTGTGAATCCCTATGTGGAAGCAACAGATGGATTGGAAACCATGCTTCAGATGGGACTAAAATTACCAGGGAGTCTTCCCTGCAGCAAAAAAAAAAGAAAAAAAAAAAAAGAGGCGACATCCAAGTTTTATCATCAATAAATTGTTGACATTTAAGTCCTGAATCGCACAGAATAATTCCCTTCTTGTTTTTGCATAGAGAACAAGAGAATCAGGCCCATTGATTGTGCTCAAGTACACCACCTAGAAGGTGAGAATTTCAGAGGGTGTTTAGTATAAACTTCAAACCACTGAAAGTAATTGAAGCGCAGTAATGAAAGATAAAATATGAGAAAGTAAACTACTTGCCTACTGAAACCAAGGGGCAAGGGGTACAACGAAACCAAAGTGCTAAGAACATCACCGGCAATGGGGGCAAGCTTTCCGGTACATGAGTAGTTATAAGGTTGTCAAAAACGCTTTTCTAACACGACACAAAATATATAATATAAACTCGGATTGTAAACTCGTATTGTAAAATCATAAAATCGCAAGAAAAATATTTTAACTAATTATATATTGACAATTTCAGTGAAGTAGTAAATAATAATATAACACAATTAAAATAAAAGTAAATAAACAATACAAATGTGCAAACACCTTAAAATACATAATTCAAATAAAAATTCATACATGGTTTAAATAACTTAAAAATATAAAAAAGAAAAAAAATAAGATTGAACAACTATGTTTTATTGATAGAGTTTCAGAACATTTTCTAGAGGACAGATCTTGAAACACACTACAAGCAACTAGTGAGATGATACAACATTCTAAGGTATATCACCAACTTAAAAAAATAATAATAACAGAGACCAATACAGTGAACCCGTGACAACGAGAACAAAAACGTATAAAATGACATCAATTAATCTCATGTCACCTCACCTTCCACCTTTTTTATGTTAGTAACAAGTCCTGTAAATAATGTTCAAATATCCCACCAAGCAAGACATGTATTTCAAGTTCTCTTTGAGTCTTTGTCGTCTCTCTTTGTAGTTAACAAATGGTTAGTCTAAAACACAATATTTCTCTCTATATAAGTATTCATATATCTTATTTTATTCCTTTGATTCCTCACTATCTACCTCTGTTTTTCCATGGTTTCGATCCTCCGATCATGCCTTCCCGGTCTAAAATACAGTATAAGGCTTTCACATACCTAAGATCCTCTAATGCTGGTGTTAGTCTGCTAAGATTAAAAATTTGAGATTTGGGCAACAGGGAAAGGGGAGACTGGGGAGTGGGGACTATGTAGTGGAGTGTCAGGGGACTCGGACAGGGAGATAGTAGATTTTTTAACTTTTGCGGGTTAAAACTCGAAATCGGTCAAACTCGTAAAATCGATCCGATTTTAACCGATTTCGACCGAGTTTGACTGATTTCAAGTTTTAACCCGATTTGACACGTTATATATATATTGACTCTTAAAATCATAAGATTTTAAGAGTCAACTCACAATTTAACAACCTATTGCAATTCTATCAATAAGCTCAATCAGAACAAGTTCATCACCAGAAAAGACAGCTTCCTCATAAGCGGATTCCATGTCCCCTTCACATAGAAAACCTTTCACACACTTCCACGTGCAATTTTTGCTCTCTGAACCGCTTTGTCTAGCATTGGCACTAGATAGGGAAGCAAAGACACAATCAACTTTTCTTGTCTGACCCATCATGCTCTGAGATGCCCCCTGCTCAGAGCATTTCTGCATGTCCTTTCCTATAGCATTCCTACTAATCTTTACAGTGGGATTGGTTGATTCATCTGCTCCTGCTGAATGTTTTTCCTCCCATAGATCAGATTTCTTTGTAGAAAGCAGTGAAGGTTTTCTATTGCGAATATCTTCAGATGGCCTAGGAGGGTATGTTGAAACTCTGGGAGAAGAAACACTTTGATTCTGCTTCTTAAGTCTAGATATAGCTGAATCAGAACGTCTCCCCTCTAGCATAGAACCCGAGCTATTCTATCTCCGTCATGTTCTAAACCAGGCACGATCATCACTCGAATGCTCAGAATTATTACATTGCTTTGAATAATCAAACATTCATTAATCATTCGAATTAAGAAGCATTTAGATTTGCAAAGGCGAAGACAAACAGTTCATAATTTCATAACATCCATTTTAACACTTCAAGTGAATTAGCATGGACACGAAACCTTTTATAAGAGATCCGGTTTCTGAAGGTTCAGGGGTACCAGACCATCTTACTCAAATGGGGTGGTCCCTCTAAGCCCTCTGAAACTCATCAATGTAACTGTCAAACTAACACCCACCGCACTCTTCTTCTGCTCCTCCTCCTTGTCCGTATCCAAAATACAAGAAAGGAACGGGGCAAACCCTTCTGGGGTTAAACATTGAGCCAGTTTTTGAAGCTCATCAACATCAATGTGACAAGTATCTCCATCAGCAAGCTTGTTCAAAGCAAGATCCACCTTTTGCTTAAGCTCAAAACCACCATCTGTTCATGAGTATTATTATCATTAGCCCTCCTAGAGGAGGAGGAGGAGGAGGAGGAGGAGGAGGAGGAGGAGGCTCTGATCATCTCTCTCTATATATATGCACATCTTTACATTAAAGAAAGTAAAGGAAGCCCAACGAGAAAATCATTATGCTTATTTAATTACATTGCAAAACACACACAGCATGATCATAAATTTAACCACACACAATCTTATTTGATTACACCACAAGGTGGTGAAGGAAGTGAATTAACAAGATCAAGAATAATAGGAAAATCAAGGGGTAGTTGCCTTCTTTCCATATGATGATGCTTTATATAAAATAATTAGATTCTTCAAGTTTTAGATGCCTGATTCATTGATAAATAGGTTTGCTTTTCACATTGTGATCCCGATTGAGATTGGAATGTTGGAAGAGACGGGAAGAAAGATGTTTTATTGCGAATACATCAATCCTTATCTTAATTAGATTCGAGATTTAGGATTAGTCTGCCTACGGGTCAATCGCATTTCAAATTACGGTTAGCCTCGCAAAATAATAAAAAAAATGATGATTTTTGCGGTCAACCGAGTTTGAACATGAACAAACACACTTAGTTTTGATATGAGAATACAACACCGAAAAAGCCATTACCTTCAAGACCTGAGAAGAAAAGGAAAAAAAATGAAGCTGCCATGCATTGATGGTGCAAGGGGCAGTGAATATGTTTCTTAGTCCCTTCTCATCAAGCAACATGCTTGTTACAAAACGAGGAAGTCAGACAACTAGATCATTGTTTTGACATTAGCAAATACAAGTCAATATGATCTTGAAAATATAAGATGCAGAGTTTATTAGAATATCGCATAATATATATCAGCTGAAGGGCTGCGTTTCTTCAAAGAATGGAGCAAATCTGAGCCTGATAATGGGGGAGAAAGCCAATGGCAACAAGCTCACATTCCTTGCAACAACTAGGGAAGCCATCTGTTATATAATCTACTTTTTCTTCGACTGGCTCTTTCTTAGGCGGCCCAACACTAACGACTTCTGCCATTTTTCCAGATTTTCTGAGTTTTTTAGCCACCAGCACTGGGTCTACAACTCCAATTACTGTTAGTGTTCCCTTCGCAATATCAACTGCCATCTCATCAATGCCTGTTACAAGCTCAAAAACAACTTATAGACATAACTACAGTTACAATATTTTCTACATCTTGCAATTTTATAGAACTTAATATTTTCTGTCATGAATCCCAAGAGAAAGCTCTAATTTAGAAATCGAAATTGTTTATAGATAAAATTGATACAGAAAATTGTTTGCGAGTCAAATTGATACTAGACAAATAGTTGAGCCAAAATCGATACAATAACGGTAATGCATACAAAAAATATACAAAATAAATCTAGATTTAATTTTTTTTTAATTGCAAGGTGAAGAGAGAAGGTCTAATTTAGATAAAAATCATCATATATAGTCACCTTCAAGCTTGGCAACGGTTTTCAGCACCTCCGTCTGGCATTTCATGCAATTGATATTGACTTTTAGCACTGTTTTCTGCATAATTGTTAAGAGCAAAAAAAAGATTAACGTGGCAAATGCAGCATATGTGAAGGTTTTCTGTCTATAGAATGTGGTAGCTAGATATATAAAGATAGGCATGCAGAAGCCATTGCCAATATGATGATTCAATACCTTCATGGTTGCTGGAGATCAAGGTTGCTCATGTAAGTATTGAACTTGTCATAGCCATGAGTGGGTGCAAATGTAGCCTTTTATAAACCTCAAGCTGGCCATAGCTCAATAGCTAGCTAGCTCAATATATCAGTTTAAAATAAAAAAGATAGTCTTCTCCAAACACCATTTGACTTTGCGCTCCACCCCCCATCCTCCTTCCTCCAATATTGCTTGAGAAACTCTTTTGAAGAGAATATGAACATGATGTATATATCTACTGGTTGACCATTGGCCCATTCCACAAGGGGGCCAGAGAATCCCTCCCGGTGGCCGCCAAGTCGGCCACCTTTCCCCGGGCGCCCTTCATTAAGAAAATGAACGTTAAACTGCTATATACATGGAGCATGGACCAATTCAAAACGTTTTTTCATTGTATCCTTGCCTCGAATTATCTTAGAGCTTAGTTTTGGTTTTTGATTTCTCCCATTAACTATTGATATGCACTGATCAACTAGTTCCATGACAAACCAATACATTAACGTTTTTCGTGTTGTTAATTGGATCGAGCATCTTTTTGAACAGAACCAATCTATGGGACATTGGTACGTACGTATAGTTTATCTTCAAAAGTACGAGGAAAATTCTAGTTTAAGGAAAGTAGAAAAGTAAAGTCATTTTTTGGCCTGAGCCTACGAGTTGTATCTTTAATTATTTATTGGGTCTCTAGGTAGTTGAGTGCTTGTTGATGATGGATCTTTATATTTAATGTCTAGAATATATACTTAATTAGTTTGAAGGATTCACGATCGACATGTGATTGATTTTGATTGCTTGCAAATGGAAGCATTAATTTCTATAATTATTAGGTGAGATTTTTGGTTATATATATATATATATATATATATATTTTACGTTGAAAAGTACTGAATCTTCCATGCAAAACAAGGCAACAGCGTACTGTTTTTCCATTAAGAAACATGCCCGGAAGCCAACTCGATAATAGTGTCCTCGTTTTTAAATATTTATAGCTACTGAGTGACAGGATATATACAAGTTAGTTCGGACCTTGAAACTACGACAAAATCAACTGGTTTTGCGTTGAAAAAACAGAAGCTTGTTTTCCGTTAGATTTTTAATACGTAATTGGAGATTTTCTGTCTTATACTTGTAGTGGTCAAATAAAATTACGTAAGACAAGTATACCAGGATCCTGATTACAAAATTAATTATGTCAAATTGTGTAAATTAGCTAGGTGCGACCGTACAATCTGGTACGTAGGCAGGCAGGATGTAAGTTACCAGACAATCCCTATAAAATTAAAAAAAAAAAACATAAGTTAAATTGACTGATAGTGCTATATATTAATTAATTAAAATGAAGAAAAATATATTTTTTTCAAGATTTGCAACTCTAATTCTGAGGAAATTGGAAGATAAAATGGTTTCTGTTTTGAGAAATCGCTAGTGGGAGTTAACCTAGCTAGGGCATGCTTGCTTGCTTATTGAAAATTAATTTCCCAACAAAATGAATAAAAACATATCCCATTGAAGGAACTAAAATAAAAATATAATAATAAAATTTATTTTGAAGTGGAGTTCTGTCCTTAATTTTAAAATAAAAAAAAGTCTTAAAATCCTCTCTAATTTAACAATATATCTGTGTTTTGTTTTTTCTAAAATAATAATCAAATACTATCTATCTATCTATATAAGCGTGTGTGTGTGTATATAAATATATATAGTAGATGAATAAAATGATATTTTAACAGAAAAAAAAGAGAAATATTATTTTACTGATGTTGTTATCTTAATTAATTTGACTTGCTTGTAGAATCTTTCTTGTTTCATACCATCTTTCTACCCATTTATGTATCAATAAAAAAACTCTATGACGCAACTATAAAAAATTAATTAATCTCTTCATTTAGTTTGAATAGAAAAAGCAAAAAATAAAATAAAATACATTATTAATTCAATTGTTTTTTTATTTCATTTGAAATACAAATATTTTATTTTTATGTAAACGACAATTCAATTTTTCTGAAGTCATCTTTTAAATAATTATATTTTAATTAATATATATATAATCATATGTCTCTCATGCATATTTTACACTCTCATTTCCAAAGAACATCTATGACTGCAAATCCTTTTTAATTTCTCAGTTAAAATCTGGGTGTCGCCTAATCAACAAAAAAACAAGAAATATATACCACAATGCACCTAGCCAGCAATACTATCCCACTAGCTCAACCACAGCTTATTCTTTAAGAACCGATCGAGTCTGTATACAGTAGTGGAGCCAGAATTTTTTAGATAAGAGGGCAAATTACTAATAAATATTTAATATTATATGTTATACATACATGTGTTATATATAGAAATTAATTTGAAATATATATATACCAACTCAAGTCAAGCAAAATTAATTTAAAAATACTTTTAAAATGAAAAAACTTACATTATAATTGTTCTCTTCGAGATTTTATATTTTAAAACTACTCATAATGATTTTATTGTTAATCTCATTAAAAATATCTTTCTCAATATATACAACAAACTTTCATTTATCTATTTCTAAATCTTCTAAAGACTAGGAAAGTTCTTGACAACAATTCTATGCTGACATATGGTACATAATATTACCCATACACATATTAATTCAACAAACCCATAAATTATTATAAACCCTAACATTTTCAATAACTAACTATAAAGAAATAAAACTAAAATTAGATAATGAAACAAATAGAAAAGATGAAGGAAACTTTCCTAAAGCATAAAGCATAAGAGGTTACTTGTTTAACTAATTAATAGCTCAGGGCTTGAAGAGAAATTTTGTAAAACAAAAAGAGCTAGGATCAATAATGAAAAAAGAATAAAGAGGTTGAATCAATTAGTTGCTAACAAAAACAATTAACCTTGTAAAGCTATTATATTAATATTTTAATATAATAGACTGGTTACAAATGACTACCTCTCGACTTGCAGTTTTTTATAAGCAGAGAGAGTTATATTTTTATCCTATTTGGGCTCATGTGATCTAGGCTGCTATTCTTGAAGTTTCATTTTATTTAATGAAAGCTTTTATTTAGACAACTCTTACTATATTCTTGATTACAGAGTTTGGAAGGTGAATATCAAATACAAAAGTAAAAATTATCAGCGGAAAAAATATAAAATAGCAGCTACGAGCGAGATGAGCTGCACATCAAACCTGTACTAAAACCTGCAAATATGAATTTCAATATGCTACCTGTCGCACCCGACATCGCGACGGCCCACAAATAATTCTCTTGAATTATGGAAAAATAATAGATTTCTGGCATCTTGTTTTTTTAGGAAAAATGTCTTGTTTGAGGAGTCGCCACCTAGTATTATGGTCACTAGGAACCCTAACCGGTCAACAGAGATTCTATGGCTCGGGATTGGTTACGTAAAAAGGAAGATATTATCACCCCTTAAACGTTCTGCCTGAGGCAGACTGCATTGCTGGTTTTGTCTTAAATTGCTAAACGTTTATTCGCTTATGCTATGATGATTTGTTTATAATATTCCTGACTCTGGCGCTAGTGAATATTCGAGCTCGAATAATTCCAACTCTGGCGTTGGTAAAAATTCGTAGCTACGAAAAAAAATTAGATCAATATTTTTTATTCTTTACTCTAGCGCCTAGTGAATAAATAAATAAAAATAAATTTATTTTTACGCATGCACATATATATTTTTTTATTTTTCTAGCTAAATAAAATAAAATACAACGAATAAAAATAATATAAATTTAAACCTGTATTTTTATTCCTGACTCTGGCGTCAGTGAATAAACCAATAAATTTACATTATTTTTATACATTTTTTTTTATTTTTTCTACCTTTTTTATTTTTCTGTTTTTTTATTTTTTTATTTTATTTTATTTTTGGGCTGGGCCCGGCTCAGCCCACATGGGCTGGGCTGGACCCAGTCAGCTCGGCCCGGTCACTGGCCCAAGCCAGTGACCTGACAGAGCAAAAGCAACACGCGTGCGACAAGCCACGCGTGTTGCTGCGCTGTGCAAGTGAATTAAAATTCACTTGCACAGTATACTGCTAATAAGTTGAAACCGAACGAAAGGCAAAGGAGCGGCTTACTTGGTTGGCCGAAGGCGACGAAGACGATGACAAAGTTTCCTCTGTGTGATTGAACCACGCTTGGCAGGGCACCCTCTCCACCTTTCCTTGCGTTCTTCTCTCTGGGTTTTGTGTTTCCTTTGCTTCTAGTTATCTAGCCTATTATCCCGGTTCTTTGAGATGAAGGAACGAAGACGATGGCGATGCTGGGGGTTCTTTTTTATTTGCAGGAGGCGATTAAGAAGACGGTGATGTTAATGTTGGTATTCTGGGTTTGTTGCTTGCTTTTGTCTCTGTTTTCTGGGTTGATTTTTCAGGGGCTCCTCGGTGTTTTTTCGTTCTTTTTTCCGTCCAGTCTTCTCCGTTCAAGACGAAGACAATGGTGGTAATGGACCAAAATTCTCCCCTGGTACTGTTTCTCTCTCAGTCTTTTTTGGTGTTGCTTTTGTCTTCCCCCCGATTCTGTGACCCCTTTTTTTTTCCCCCTCTGTGACTCCTCTTTTTTCTCCTCTCTCAGTGGCCTCCTCTGTTTCTTTGAGAGGAAACAGAGGAACGAAAGTTTTTTTCTATTCTTCCCCCCGGTTTCAGTTTCTTCCCCCTGGTTTCAGTTTCTTCCCCCTCTTTTTTTTCTCCCTAATTTCTTCGTTGCTCCTCTGCTTTATAGAGTCTGATCGGTGGTAACGGATGGCATGTAGAGGGACGACAACATTAAAACGTCCTTAACTGAGGTGAGCGGATGATTACTGCCCATAACTGCTGGAAACGGTCTCCGGTTAAAGAAGAAGAAGATGAACAGTGCTCTTTCAAACGACGCAGTTTTGGTATATGAGGTGGCCATTTGCGTTTTGGCCCTTGAAGTTTTAGACATTTTGTAATTAAGCCCCTAGTTCAAACTGTAATTGGCCCCCTGCATTTGCGCGCAAGTTTCAATGTAGTCCTTGGATTTTAATTTTGCAATTTTTACCCCAAACTTTAATATCTCTTCAATTAAGTCCCTGAATAAGTTAATTTAATTAAATCCAAAGTCCAATTAAGTCTAAAACTTATCAATTCTCTAATTAAACCCCTGATTGGATTAATAAAATTAAATCCAAGCTTAATTAAGTCTCAAAACTTATCAATTCTCCAATTAAACCCTTGATTGGATGAATTAAATTAATTCCAAGCTTAATTAAGTCTCAAAACTTAATCAATTCTCCAATTAAATTAATTCCAAAGTTTAATTAAACCCCAAAACTTCCAATCATATTGCCATTGACCCAAATTTTAATTCATTCTTTATTTATTTCATTTTACTTGTTTTTTCATCATTATTATTTTGTTTCATCATTTTTTTTATCCTTTTCGGTAAATAAAATAATAATAAAATAAAATGGTAAAAAATTGAGTTATGACACCATCAAAGTTGTACCAAGAGGAGCTGAGAAATTAGAGGAGAATAAGAATTATTTAAATAGAAAATATTAATTACATTTGTGCGCTGAAAGAGAGGGGGGCAATTGCCCCCTCTTGCCCCTATGTGGCTCCGCCACTGTCTGTATAGCTGCACCTTCTTCTACTTACTGGGGATTCTTCTTCTCCAATTGATATTAGCTCCGTACGTGCTTTGTCTAAGTGGCATAAACCTATAGGCTGTCAACGAAAGTCCCAAACCATTAAGAGCTAAAAATAAACGTAAAGAAAGAGTGTTGTAATTAAGAAATAGCATAGCGGTCAAATATATATATATTGCACGGTTTTATTATTTGCTAGCAGCTTTCAACAACTCCTTTCACTCCACGCAATTGATATTGACTTTCAGTAGTACTGTTTCACTAGAAGAAAATTCACAAATATAAATGGATATATTGATATAAATATTTTATTGGTAAATTGTGGTATTTGTTTTTGACTGAATATGCCTTTATAGTGACCATCGATAAATACTGATAAAAATACTTTCGGTATATATTAAGAGAATTACAATGAAAAATAAAATGAAAAAAAAACAAAAAAGTTACGATAACATGCTATTTTTACAAACATAATTACCTAATGGATTTAAATTTACCTGTAATATTTAATTTATAAAATGACAAACAATACCTCCTCCATTTTTCTTTGTAACAAACACCACACATCTCTAATATGAATCCACTGCTGCTACTATCGATTAAAAAAAAAATGACTTTTTTATTGACAGAGTTGAAAGGGATGTTGCACCGTTGCTACTATCGGGTGAAAAATTGTATAATATGGTGTCGTTATCTAATGAAATTGTGTTTGGTATTCAATTCAGTAAGCAGAAGTTTCCTGGTTTTGGTTTAACCTACAATTAAATCAAACAAAGTTTTTTTTAGAGCTTTCTTATTAAAAGACCAATATCGATCTTACGCCATAACCTTGATTTCATGCATATTAAAAAGAACGTATTTGAAAATATTTTCAACACAGTTATGGACTCATTAACAAACCATAAATTACTAACGAGTTTTTTTTTGATGGATTATTTTTGTTTGTGATTATGTCGGCAAGCTTTATGTCAACAAATTATGAGTATAAATACTCACAAAAAAATTCCAATGATAAATCTAAAAATTCTAGTAGTGTTTCCGGTAATGATCAATTAAGATGGAAATAAAAGAGGAACAGCTAGCAACTACTTTAATTAGTGGCTCAACTCTTCAATAACTTACCAAAGTAATAACACATTTCGTGTAAGAAGATATAGTCTAACGTCGGTCGATGACTTTCTTCAATGAAGCAGGTTCGAGTTCTAATAACTATATATTTTATTTGATAATTATATAATACAGAATGGCTATCTTCAATTATGTAGCTCAAAATCCAACGAGCCTCCTAATAATAAACCAAAAAAATAATAGCAACTTAATTTCTCAAATATCATTTTTTGTAATTATATTTTTTAAAAATGTAGATTGAATAAAAGGACTGCAAGTGTTTATTGTATATGTTGGTCAAGGAAAATAGTGCAGGGACCCCAAAAAAAAAAAAAAAAAACTCAACTTGATTAGTAAGAATTCGACTTAAATATTAGGTAAACATGTTGGGGTGTGGAATGAACAACCTTTGACTTATGGCCTTAATTGTTATTATTAGTTCCTGCAAGCAATAATTAACATTAACAACACTTAAAGTCTAAACCCAAAAAAATACATTAAAATAATATAATTAACATTTTTATCTAGCGAATTTCCAAAGGTTATCATAAATAATTCACGATGAGTTTCTATCTTACTGACTCTTGAGGTCGGTCGAGGATGGCGAGTCAAGCAAGTTAACCTGATGGGTTCTATAACACGGCTAAGAATTAGCAAAAAAGTCTTTTACTTTTTCTAAATTTGAGAGTATTCTCATTTAAGAAAGTCAAAGATCATGTATTAGTCAACCTTTTGGGTTTGTTAACTGGTAGATTAAGCTGCTGCCGTAAGCGTACTGAGATAGGCATGACTAAGGATGTACAAAACTCTTTTTTTTTTTTTTTTACACGATAATAAAAATACAATGAATTCTGTAATATTTTTTAATTAATTATATATTAATAATTTTAACCGATTAATAATAATAATAAAACAAAAATAAAATAAATAATAGAAAATTCAAGCACCTTAAATAACATGATAACTAGTTAACCAGTTTATGAAAAATCCAGAACTAGTTTACCAATTATTCATATAAAACAAAGAAAACTACCTATCTTACATAGCATTTATACTTCTTACGTGTCAAATATAATTTATTAGTTTTCAAGTTTTTAATTTGATTTTATATTTGATATACATGAGTAATACTAAACTCATAATCTTGACATCAATGGCTACGACGCAATATAATTAAGCATTGAAGATTCCCATCAAGCCTTGAGTATAAAATCTTTAAGTTACATGTCTCCGAGGTTTGACTTGAATTACTCGGGAGATTTTTCAGCTTGAAGAGTTCATAATGGAGTTGATTATTTGCAAATAGATGCATCTTCCATTTTAAGCATCAAATAGATGCATTTGAGGGTGGACTTGATTATTCGCAAACCCTATTCTACTTGAAGGGATCTTTTAGTTTGAAGAGTTCATGATGTGATTGGTTATTTGCATTTTCTTTTTTAATTAAAACATCAAATGGATGCATTTCTATGTGCAGACTTGCCCTTTCAAGGCTGACAAGTTAGGTTATGGGAGCGGAGCTACACGCACAAGCATTGTCCGCTAGATTTGCTATTTATTCAGGCCCCCAAAGCCGCTATTCCTATGCTCAAATTGAAGGCTGTCTACACTGCAATGTCACGTTAACAAACCTCCACACTTTAAGGTTGAAACAGTTATTACAAAAAAATAAAAAATAAAAACTAGTCACTTTCCAAGAGGTAGATTTGTTTTTATATATTCATGTATATCCATTCAACCAAACACAATCATATCCCTTCTATGTCTGCCCTTCAACCAAACACAATTATATCCCTTCCATGTCTGCCCTTCACAGAAAATTAACCAGACATAACCTAAAAATATACTACTGGATTACTTTAGTATCATGATCCAATAGTTTATATGCATTCTTCAAGTTTTTTCTTACCGTACTCTCTTTGCTAAGATTGGGATAAAATAGATAGATAACATTACAAAGGATATAAATTACATAAATTAGACAAGATACAGGAGTCGTTTACCAATACTTTGTGTAAGGTTTAGATTCTAGCAGTTAATTGATACTGGACATGAAGCTACTGCACCTGAAATGGATTTTGAAATTGCAGAACTTGATCTTTTTCATCCCATTTTTGGAAGAAGTTTTGATTGATTGCTCTTTGATTTCAAGTCTTTTTCAACTCTCTTCTCATTACAAGGTTACAGCTTGTTCCTCGTGATATTCCAAGCAATGAGGAGATGCATTCAGCCTGAAAGAAACAAACAATGGAGGCGCAAAGCATTGAAAATGGTATTGGATAGGCAAGGTACTCTTATGAAGCCTTAGCCTGCAACACCCGACACCGGTATTCTCCCAATGCCCAAATGGGGAAAATGTCCCTGTAGGCAGCGTATGTTATCATACAATTCCTGTTGAAAACTCCCATGATTTCCTGTGCCGAGGAAAAAGAATAAAGATTTTAAGTGTATGAAGAGCATTGGAGAACAAGAACAGGCAAGGAAAGAGGATATGAGCAGAAGTACATGACCGTATGAAGTAAAGAACCACACTGCCCAATGATGATTAAGATAAAGAAGTGTTCAAAGAGTAGGCATAGAATTACCTCCTGCGGAAAATCTCCATTTTCCATTTGGGAATTTATCAAGAACCTCGCTGCACGGTGCAACGGTTCTGGATCTCTCTCAGCCTGCATATTTAATGGCATATTAAACAAATTTGCATGCACAAGACAGGAAAAATAGAGCTTGCTAGCACATCAATACCGTGGTATGCAATTACAATATCAAATGCCCCGTATAATCCCCCGTATAATCAATCACACAAGTTAGATACAACATACAAGTTATGAATGTGGTCAAAGTGATTTTAAGAATATTACTAAAGAGATGACATTCCTTTTCTTTCTCCAAATCCTGATTACTTACAGTATGATACCAGTCAATTTTAAAGACTTCAGATGATGTAACACTCCATGTATCAAATGAAGAGTCGTAATAAGAAGTGCATTCAATGTCAAAACAGTGAAATTTGCTATACCTGCCCAGCTTCAATGAGAGCCAACATAGCCCATGCTGTGTTTACCACGTGAGTCTTGTTCCCTTCAAGATTTGAATAAACCTGTGCAAAAACAAAAAAAATATTGAAACAAGAAATATATGCAGTACAAACTTGAATCAAAGAAAATTTATGGATATAACATAAAAACTCGAGAAACATTAATGATTACACATGACATGCATCAGAGGTGGGAAACGGGAACAAATATTTGACAGTACAAGCATCTAACCTTGTTTTGACATGAAAGATAACTCTCTCCCCAGCCACCAGAAGAACATTGTTTGGATAGCAGAAAATCACAGGCTTTGCGGATACTGGAGTTATCATTAAAAAATTTCCAGCAGCCACCAGTCCATTTATGCCAAACCATGTGCCATAGGTGAAGCAAACACCCCATGAGCCATACCTGTTTAGCAATTTAAGATATTAAAGGACTGGTTATTTTGTCAGTTGAAGTTATTGAAACCGTGTATCTTAGGCACTTAAAGAAATTGTTGAACAAGCAATCTTTACTAGCCATAGATAGAAATTAGGAAAGCAGTGACAGTGACACATTAATGACTATATAATCAACCAGTCCTCCAAATACAGGTTTTTAATGGAAAAGGAGCAAACCATGAGCCATCCTTCTCCTGGATACTTTCAATGAACTTAGTTGCCTTTCTGATACATCTTTCTATTTCTTCTTGCCGATGTCCAGGATATAATTTCTTAAATGAAACCAAAGCTTGAATTGCAGCTGAAGTACATTCAACATATCTATAGAAATACCATAATTAGCTTTCAAATGAAGCAATGGAATGGACAGATGAATATCACAGCAGATATAATGCAAAGCGCTGATATCTTACGGGTAATCAATAACAATGTTGCCAAAAGTTTCAGCAGGGTTGATCAACTGACAATGGTAAAGTGAAAAATGAGTGAGAGTGAGAAAAAAAAGTAGTAATCAGATATATAATCCAATTACCATGATAGAGTACAGTTAAGAAGTTCATTGCTACTGCAAAGAAAAAAAAAGGAGTTATGATTCATTGTATAACAAGCAATATAAACAGATCATTTCTTCAAGCGAACCATCAAACTGATGACTCAAGATGCTCACTTGGGATCATTGTGTTCCTTCATCATTCCAACAATGTAAGGATTTAGTTTAGCAAGGGGCTCGCATAATGTGCACAGGTGAACCTGGTGTTCTATAGTCCATAGCTTCATTATCAGGTAAAGAAAACACAGTAAACAAATTCAAATGAACCACTTTATGGGCAGAAATATTTTTATTTTTTTTGGATAACATAGACATCAAACAACCTCTACCTTTACAAGGAGCTAGAAAACAAGGCCTATTGATCATGTTATAAATGTTAAAATATTCAATCTGACATGAGGGCAGAAATTATAAAAGGACAAGCTTTCTATTGATCCATGCCAAAACTATCTTCTTTAAATGTAAAAATGTGGAAGAGCAATAAATGAAATTGTCAAGGTAATCACCTCTAACCAGCTGTAAGATCTTGTGAGTTCATATGTCGCAAAGCCACCATCCCCATTCTGCACAAAGCAGGAATGAGCGTTCAGTTGAATCAAGAATAGGTTTTCCCTTGAATAGAATACAGAGTTAACGAAAAATCTTTGAAAAGAAAATCTAAATGACGAAAAATCTTTGAAAAGAAAATCTAAATGATTCACTTTTTCTAATAACAGTAGATGTTTCCCTACTCCCTACTCCCTGCAAAATACCCAATGATCTATCATAGCTTTCACATGTCAAAGAACCATTTCTTCTGGGATAGTATCCAACTTCAAGTAAGAAAATCTGATAACAATTTATGACAATATACCATTGCCCAAATTTTAAGAACAAATGACAATCAGCCACGAGACTTTTAAGTGCTTGAGTTAGAACAAGTTCATTAAAGGAGATTGTTCCCCTTCAATAATTTTCCCAGTCCCTTTTTGAAGAATATAAGTAATAATGCTGAACTTTGAGAAGAAATCATTTTTTAAATACCTTTTATGTTAAAAATTAAAAAAAAAATGGATAAAAAGAACTAAGAAAATAAAGGTTAAAGTCTTGGGTATGACAACTTGTGGTTGCAAGTTCGAGTCTCAAGACCAATAATTTTGAATATAAATATGCTCATAGATAGGGTTCTCCCCAAATTCTCCTTTCCAGAACTCCACTTTATATATGTGATGGCCTTTGGTATAGTTGTTGTGGAATTTTATATCTTTTGGCATGTGTAAACACTCAGGACCTTTATGTTGCAAAGTACGAATGTCTGCATGTTGTCACGTTAACGCAGACTATGAAATCGATTCACCAACATTATCATTAAGTCACCAATTACCTGTAATGAGAGGATGACATTTACTGCATCATAAAATCGGTTTGCAGCTAATGGTTCCCCAACAATCTCAGGTGTAATTTTTGATAATAAGAGAGCAGCCTGCAAAAGATTGGATGGATAAGTATCAGAAATAAAACAAGCTTAATGAAGTCTTTTAATTTGATCAGCCCCTACTTTTAGTCCTTCTGCTGTGCAATCTGAGATGGGCCATCCATGATCTGCAGTTGAGAAAGGCCATGCACCTTTGGAAATATGGCGATACCAGAAACTAAGATCTCCAGGGCAATCTTCCAAAACCTTCTCAGCACAGATAAATGGATCAACAACTTTAAAGTTTAAGTAGTTAAGAGACAACATAATTACAAATTCTCTGACATTAAACTTCAATGAATTATATATATATAAAAAAAAACACAAACACACACCTGTGAATTTTTAATATATGCATGTGCTTTTCTTAAAGTTGGACCATATTCCTCCACAAGCTTAGTTGAAATAATTGCTTGAACAGCAAAAGAAGTGTCCCACAATTGACTTCCATTGTAACCCTGGACAAAATTATCATGTCTACTTAGCTTGTAGTTTAGGCGTTATAGTGCACAGTATGATAAAACATAAGAAACAAAGCTATTGCCAATAGGACCTCACATGAGTTTTCAACAACATAGCTCGCATGCATTGAAAAGACAGCAAACAATATGAATTAAAAATCCAACTCATTATATTGCAAATCTTTGCAAATAATGACTTGCTTGAATGCTTATCAAGTAAAACAGTCTATCAGTAACTTCTCCCCAATATTCCTTTTTAACACCCACCCACTGTTTGTGAAAGCAACAATTAGACAAAAAGAAATTGAGACTAAGAGTATGGAAATTAGGATTTGTGGACCTGCATTTTCATTCCATCTTCAGCAAGCCAGAGGTAATCCTGTATTCTAGGAAGATGCAACTTGAAAGCTTCAGAGTTAGGGTCTTCCACCCAACAGCATAGCATATTTAACACCTGCATACCAAAAAACAAACAGGTTAGAAAAACAAAGAAGACATCCATTGTAGCCTAAATGCAATATTGTTGATGGCATTTTCCCACATGCATGGACTGCTGCTAAATATTGACAAATCAAGTCATATATATTGGAAAATGATTTCAAGAAAATGAAAGGACCAAAGGAAAGTGAAAAAAATCATCTAAAAGAGACATCAAAACAAGCACTAAAGGAATCACATTCATGCCATATCTGAAAAAGAAAGAACATGTTACTTTAAAAGATCATTTTCTCTTCACAATTTCGAATTAAGAATCAAATTTTGACAACATTAACCAAGTTAAAATGCATACCTTATTTACAGGTCCTATGCAAATATATCGAGTATTTTCATCTTCATAGTGCATGTGCTCCATTGCAGTATGAAGAGCCTGTTCTCTCAACTTTTTTCCAGGCCAATGCATTAAAACTGGTTCAGCAGCCTTGTCAAGTAAAGCCCATAGTGCATCTTGCACCAGTGGGTGAGGGTAGTACAAGTCCTCCTGCAAAAGTTCAGTGATGTATTTTTAAGCAATACACAAAGTGAAAATCCACCCTAAAAGAAAAATCCAAGAGAATTAAGGAGTATAGCATCTCTTATACTAATCATTACAAGTCCTTGAGCTGCACCTAATGGAACTAAAAGTTGGCATTGATAATGTCATCATCTGCCAAAGTAATCACTTTTTGGATCATTGTTTTCAGGGCAAAGCATCTTGGGAATTAGCATGTCATGGATGGAAATTATCTGCGTATCTTTATTATTGGTATGCTAATCATATTTTTTTCTCATTTGACTAATAAACCACGGAGGTCCTGACTACACATCTTACACATATTTAGAACAGCATTTACCATATATCAAACAGGAATACTAATTAAGATGGCTGTTCATCTCAATATCCAAAAGATTCACTAAAAACTTTCACATTTAAGTAAATGGTGTAACTCTTGAAAATGTAAATTAAGTTTTCCAAAGGTTTAAGATACCAATTTACCAACCTTAGCACACAGATTGCGTGCTTGATTCCAGTCTATTTCATGATATGGGACAGTGAACAGCTCCTTTCGCAAAGATAAAACTATTGGAGTGATTGGGCCAACAAACCTCTTCCCATATAAGTAGGACATAGGCAGATAGACCATCCGGCAGTGACACCACATCCTTCCTGCAAAGGGAAAACAATATTATATCACTTTCCAATCATATTAACATGCCTATAAGAAAAGGTCGGTAATGTTGAGATAATATATTGTGAAAAACATAGAAATAGAAAACTAATACTAAAAGGGCATGTAAATAGGCAAGAACCTGGATGGACTGGGAGCAAATAAGGGAGAAGCCACATCTCAGGGGGCATTGGATTATTTCCAGACCACTCAAACACTCCAAGTACCTGTTGCCGTCGATTAAAACTTCAAACATAAAACAAAACCCCCATAACAAAACAAAAACTTAAAACCAAAGTAAAAGAGATTTTTATTACTGAACTGAAAGCCACATTTTCCCCCACGATGTTATCATAGTTGCACTACCATGATTCAGAATCCAATCATGCCCCTTGTCCATTGCCCCATCTCCATCATTCGGCCCTTCTCCCAGCAACCTTAAAGTAACATAATTCAACACGGAACCAAACATTGTACTCGGTCCCTCAATATGCAAACCCCACCCCCCATCTCTGTTCTGCAAATTACAAACATCTCCACATTAAAAAAAAATCACACTAAATCCCAATAAAGCTAGAATTTTTTTTTTAAAAAAAAAAAAAAAAAAACATGCCTGGTGATTGTAGAGATACCGGATCATCTCCTTTTTATGTTCATCCGATAACACTGCATTCAATGCTCCCGTAATTGACAAAGTAATCACCTAACAACGAATCCACTAACAAACAAATAAACAAACAACCCAAACTCTGCTAAAAAAGTCCGTTTAAAATTCAAATGAAAATCACAGATTACCAAGCCAGGCAAGAGAAACATAGGACCGCCATAATCACCAGGCCAATGTCCATCATGAGCTTGTATACTTGAATAAAAATTCAAAGCTCTCTTCAACGTTGCAGCAACCGCCTCCTCCGTAATCTCCTCGCTCTCCTTCACCTTCACTTGCGGCAACACTTCCGGCACCGGATTCTCCTTCTCAAACTTCACTCCAACAAAAATTACCATAATGTCACTCACTATAATCTAAACAAAAAAAAAAACGAAAATACCGAATTTGAATTATTATTTTTTTCTAAATTAAACTAATTTACCTGCATGCGCATGATTAGATCTGCACTATGCTTGAATAGGAACCTATTTTCCGTAAAATTTCGACGCGCATTTTCGATCTCTTCGATCTCTCGAGGAGATAGAGTTAGTGTAGGATCGAACTCCCAAACCTGTCTTCCGATATGATTATTCGTCGTTCTTAGCCATGGATTTCCTCCTGCTGCTATCTTTAACCTCCACATTTCCTATCTGTCTCTAATTTATCTTTCAGAAGAGAAACAAGCAGTTGTTAGCGTTCTGTTTTCAGAAATCAGTAGAGGAAGATAACTTCGATATGGTTTTGTAGAGAGATAGGAAGTTAAGTGAGACACGGGAGTGTTAGTGCTGGAGATTCGGTTTGGTTCTCGTGAAAAGTCAAGTGAGAAGGAGAAAAAGATTACCTTTTTCGGAAAAGCACGGGAGAAAAGAGCAGAGAATGTGTGCATGTGGCGCTTCTGCAACTTTTTCATTAGAGGGTTCAAATAGAATATTCAGATTTTATGGGCGAGGGAGAGCAGCCTTATGCTTTTCTTTTTCTTTTTCTTTTTTTAGAAAAATAAATTTTATTTTATTTTAAATTAAATATTTAATTTAAAAATGGCAATTATTTTATTTATAAATTAAGTTATAGCTTAAAGTAAGCATGTGACATAAGCAACGAAAATTTATGAATTGATTGCCACGTATTTACCACCTATATATAAAAAATACCATTTAAAACTATTAGTCTAAAAATAAAAGTTTATCCATAAAAATACATTTTACTGTCTCTCTTTGGATTCTTACAATAGTTGGGGTAGTTATTTAGGTGAATTTTAGATAAGGATGTGACAATAGATCTCTATGGGTTGACTTTTCTATATCCTTATCCTATTAATTATTTATCAAGTGAAAAATTTAAAAATTTATATTTTATTTATTAGATTTCAAGTGTTCATATATCTATCTATCATCTAATTATTATTTATTATTCAACATGAAAATAAAATAATAATACATATTTGAAATATAAATATATATTTAATGATAAAATTATAAATATAATACTTGTGTGTGTATCGAGTTAGTTTTGATTTGAATTTTATAATATTTATATTTTATTTTTTTTATCTAAAGTTAGATATCTATCAAAAAAATATTTATTTATTTGAGTTAATTTAGATTGATATCCATCTTATTTAAATTAAATTATCATCTTTAATTTTAGACAAGCAAAATAATTTACTATTTAGATTTGATTGTTTATTTAATGAAGTCTTTTTTTTAAAAAAAAAAATTATAAGCCAAAAGGATGATAACGTCAGTAAATGATTGGAATTGTAATTTAGAATGTCGAACACAAGTGGAGAGATTAACTATATCAATGGATCAAGGATAATATTGGATCAATTAATAGCAAGGAGATGGAATTAAAATATACTGAATAAATGAAAGATATATATATATATATTCTAATTATTTTTGTGGAGGAAAGTTTTTAAAATAATAATAATAAATATAATAGAAAAGCATATAAAGCACAAGGAGCCGAAAAAAATCAAGAAGCTGATAAAATAAAATTCAAAGCATCTTAAAATTAGGGTCCATAATTTAATTTAATTCTAATAATTATATATTCTCCACATCAATTCAGCTTTGAATTTTTAGTTCAATTTTCTTATTTATTTTCCTCCTTCTTTTTCAAAAGTTTGAAAAAAAAGAAAGGAAAAGGACATCTTTTCTAAAAACATTTAATTATAATAATCGCATTTGGGTCACCATTAATAGGACAGGGAAAGAGATGGCTCTTGTTGTTCCACCTGTCGATTCCTATTTGCACCTCATTCGGGTTTGGCTTTTGTCACCAGAAAAGTTACGTGGACGGTGGCACCACCATAAAATCAGTCGAAGGACAAACGAGGTGACTGACATCTTACCCTTATAATGATGATCCAAGTTTCAAACTCAAAACCTATTCAACATCGTTTATCTAAGCCCTGTTTGCTTCAAGATTCAACCATATATATATATATATATTTTTATTTTTATTTTTTTTTAATTTTTAAATTATTTTAATGAATTAATATTAAAATAAATTAAAAAAATATTTTAAAATACAACATCTACTTATACTCTTAAAAATACCCTAAGAAAACCATCTAGGTGGTGGCTCAGTGGTAACAGCATGGGGCTAAGAGGTTTGCTCCCTCTAGTCTCAGATTCGAGCCATGTAGTTGCTCATATGATGGCTACTGGAGGCTTACATGGTCGTTAACTTCAGGGCCAGTGGGATTAGTCGAGGTACACGCAAACTGGCCCGGACACCAAAATTAAACTAAAAAAAATAACCCTAAGTAGTTAAATCAAACTAAAAATACAAAAAAAATAATATTTTTTAATTTGACACGCAATAAAAAGTAGAATCAAGTAATGATTATCCATTTGAATGAAACAGGCAAAGCAAAGAAGGTTGGAGCCTAGCCTAGTTCCTATGGAAATTCTTACCTTGTCTAAAAACATTTATATCATTTTTGTTTATGTGATGAATTGTGAGTAAAATTATGTTTTATTTTAATTATAATCTTAAAAATATTTAGATCAATATATACTAGAATTTTACAAAGATGCCATTCAAAATTTTATTAAAAACTTTGATTATAAAAAATTATAATTTATAAATTGTTTCAATTATAAATTATCAAACCACAACAATAAAATCTACCATAATACCTGATAAATTTATCACGCATCAACCACGAAAACAGGTTTTATCAATGGAAGAACAAGAACAATGATTGTTCGTTCATTGATTAAAAAACTTGGAGTACTGAAGTACATAAATCATGAAATTAAACACTTGTAGTAATATCTTTGAGGAATCACATAATTAACAATGCCAGGTAATGAGAAACAATGACCGTCACGAAAGCTAGAACTCTCAGAATTCAGAAATGGCGGCAAGATCAAGAGTGATAAAGCTTGTGCAGAATCAAGAGGGCACGCAGAAAACAGTAATGGTGGCCACCTCCAAAGCCAATGAAGTCATAGATGATGTGCTGTGTATATATGAACTTACTTATTTCCTTATTTAATGAAATCCATAAATTAAGTAATAGACTGATAACTATATATATATAAAGGCCCAAAGTCTATCTGCCGACAATATTTTCATTGGTGAGTATTGTTTTCAAACATTATTTTAAGAATAAATAATCCATTATATTTTGATTTCTTATTTTAAGAAGAAATTATAGCTCATTATATTTCAAACTCTCAAGAGCAACTCCAAGTATTCATTGTTATTTATTTTTATCTCACATGAACAGAGAAGACGAAGAAAATTAATCATGATCATGATTTACCCTCCTTTCCAAATTTCATCACCCCTGAAACTATTGATTTTTTCATTCACTACCAGATTGCTATGAAACTAAATCTGTCTATGAATTAATTTAAACGATTTTCTATATTTTCAAAATATAAAAGAGAAGAGGACATGTTTTTTCTGTTCTAATTATTTATATTTTTTTTATTTCAAGACAATAATATTCAATATTAAAAAAAACCCTAAAATTATTGATTTGGAAGTGCGTGTAATATTTCCAAATTGATGGTAACACCTTTTCCTAATATCGGGCTCCTTGCATCTATTTCAAAGTTGGAAAGTCAAAAATACATTACTTGATTGATGTTTTTTCAATAAATGAATTAATTCCATAATAATATTATGTAATATTATCATTACTCGATTGCTCGCTTATGTATTAATTAATTTAGGAGGCCTTGTTTTTGAGGCACTAAACGTTTAATTAGTTTGATTTAACTCTTAATGTTGATCTTATTCATTTGATAAATTGCTTAATCTCTAATTTCGGTTTTAATCACCATTATTACAACCATATTTGGCTAGAATATCACCTCATCAGATCAGATCAATATTAATTTGCACATGAAGGAACTTAATTAGTCATGGCCTAAAGGAGATTCTTACAATGGCAAATAAATTAAACTGCTAAAAGGAAAAACAAATTTATTCATTGAGTCAAATAGATGGATTATAGGAGTACATAAATTGCATTCCTAATTAAGTTGTGGAGAACCACATTTAACTCTATTTTACGCTACGAGATTTCTTAAATACCTCACCATTCCAATGGTAACATTTGTACTCTTTTAACTCGCCAATATTATAAGTCATACAAGGGCCTCCTGGAAGTATTCTCCAAGTGCAATTACCACAGCGAAAAGAGTCCCTTCTAGCAATGAATAAATCAAACCAATGGAGTTTACCTGACCATGTCATGCCGCAGAAGTATTGTGTAGTTCCCCAAACATTGGAACAGAAACTCAGTGTGTAATCGCCATCAAAAGGGACTACGTGCACGCCAAGGTCTGCATCTTTCGATTTGCAGTGGACGGCGAGGTCCAGGCCTGAACCCAACTGGTTTGTGATCTTCAAATTTACACTTGTTCGAAGAAAACAAAATGCATCACAAGCAGTAAAGACCAGTAACAAAGATGATATTAGCAGAATGAAATGCCTTGTGATAAAGGGATTCATGCTTGTATCACGATATTAAGAGTTTTTCTTTTCTATAATATTTTCTTTTTGATTTTTTTTTAACGCGTGCCTCTTATTTATAGGCTGCCTACATGCATGGTGAACATGTAAGACCCTTTTCCCCCTGTATTTTCCAACTGTGATCTGGGATCTGATATTGATCCGTGTTAGCAACATCGAAGAACAACGTAGTGACACTCAATTCTGATCTTTTAATTTCTATTTATTACTTCTTACATACATGCATGCATGCATGCTTTGTTGCTGCCTACAAGGACGATTAATTTAGGACGATATACATGGCAATTAATTTAAGTATTTTATTACGTGAACACGTTTGGATTAGGGGCCTTACACCTTTTGGATCAGAGAGACCTTCCGTAATCAAGAAAGGATGATTAAATCTATGTACGTATTTGTGTGATTAAATTCCATACTAGACACATAGCCCTAACAGCTGTCCTTTTCCTTGTAATTTTTCTGTCATTAACGATTAATTATATCTTAACTATACTTGTATATATAAATCTTGGTTCCTCGAATTTGAAAACAATTGGATGGTACTCTGTATTCTTAATAATAAATCTCTTAATTTCTTTTATTTTCTGCGTTCTAGCATCATCGTAGTTGTCATGAATAATTTTAAACAGAATTTCATATTTAACAATAACAACAACAACAAATATTAGTCAATTTAGAAAATATTGTTATCTTTTCCTAAATTGTATGGATAGAAATACTGTAATAGAGCCTGCTGCTCACCCAATATTAATTTAAGGAAAATCTGAAAAAATATGTCCTTCATCAGAAAATTTGTCTCACCCACCATATTAGGCATGGATATACATTTAAGCAATTTTATACTTTAACTTTTGTTTTTGCACAGTGATAGCACTAATTATGGGACTTGATCTGGGGGTACACTTATAGAGAAGAGCAGAGTTACTAAATTATCGAGTTAATTATTTTTTATTAAAATCATATCGTTTTATTTTTATTAAAAATCTAATTGGATCAACCATGTTAATGATGATAATTAACAACTAATAAGTCGAAAGTATATAGATTAGGGGATCACCAAATGATGGGATTTTATCGAGAACTTATATAAATAATTAACGACTAATAAGTGGTTTTCCTTTATCATATAATTAATCCATCGTCTTCTAATGCAATATTATACTTCTCAAAAAAAAAAAATATATAATTAATCCATCTTCCACTTACCTACCTCGTTAATCCTTCTCATCAGGATGGCTACTCTTGCTTCTTTAAACTTCATAAATCTAATGATTATGGCTATCAAATATGTGGAGTCTCTGGATTTTATAAGCAACGGTGAATCATGATGATCACAGCTAAAATAATGTTTTTTTCCTTCCGATAAGTGTAGTACAATATTGTTTAACAAAGCAGTTTTTGTTGGTGAAACGCGTTGCCAAATAAACATTGCATATCGTAACACGGATACATTGACTAATTATATTCTATAACACAACTACAACACATATTATACGTCTGATCTAAACTTTGTAATCAACGGCAAATCATGATTATCACAACCAAAATAGTGAAAAGAATATGTAAATCATGAAAAGAAAACACTCCTAATGAGTGGAGAAACTCAATAATATATAGTAAAATTATTTGTTTGCGGTCTCCGCATTGTGCAGCTAGTAAATTGAACACAGGAGATAGAGCTAACTAGCGCTTTACTGAAGATATGCCTTGTCATTCCAAGGATAACATACAAATTCCTTTGTATAATAATTATAATAATCCATGCATGGCCCAGTTGCATGTATTGTCCAATTGCAATTACCACAGCGACTAGAATCCCTGGAAGCATCGTAGACATCAAACCAATGGAATTTTCCTGACCATGACACTTCACAGAAGAACAGTGTGCTTCTCCAAAAGTTGGAGCAGAAATCAATAGTATATTCGCCACCAAAAGGGACTTCATGCTGCCCGAGATCGTCGTTTTTGGATTTGCAATGGATTGTAAGGTCCAAGCCTGCGCCTAAGTCATTATTGATATTCAAATGTGTTGGCTTCCATAGACAACCTGCATCACACGTAGCTATGATCAGCAGCAACAGAGATAATAATATCAGTAGGGCGAAATGGCTGGTGAAAGAAATCATGTCTGTAAGAAGTTTTTGATCTGTTTAGTTTGGATTATTTTTTAGTATTCATGCAAATCCAACTTACTTATAGGCTTTAGTATATGGTGCCTCTTCGTATTATATAGCAAATGGTTGTGCCGTTTCAAGGGTTTCTTCCCTGTATATTTTGCCAAACGGCACTCGGCTACAATGAATTAGTGATAATTACTACTACTAAATTAGTAAATTGGTTCATGCATCTGGCTAGCTGTTTTGGCAGGATAATATTGAGCGATGCTAATTTTTATAGAAAATTATATATCAAAATCATCTTTCCAAAAATATAAAAAAATGTTTTAGCAAGGATCGTGTTTGTGAATTCTACAAGTTATCAAGCTTTCTCTTTACTGAAACACGATATTTTGTATTAATCAATGCTTTATAAATTATTCACTAATATATCTAATCTATTTTAGTTTTCTCATTTTATTCTTCTTACTCTAACTACTTGTCAAATTCTTTTTACTCTTAACTTGTCAAAAGTTTATTGTGGTGTAATAATTTGATTAATTATGTATCACTTACATCTTATCATCTTCCAATCAAGTCTTTTTTAATTAAAATATCATATCTTTTTTTAAGAATCATTATTATAAGCTACTTAATATGTTTATTTATTATTTAATTCAATATTAAAAAATTAAATAAATACAATCCTTCAAAAGTAGCTTAAAAGATGACTTCCATGCACAATCTTTGCTGATAAATATAAACTATATACCAAGTAGATAATTAACAAACAACTAAAACATAACGATGTTTCACTGTAACCCCTCTTATATTTTACTGTTTATCACTACAATATAATGATTATCTTGTCATTCTCATAAAAAAATCCTATACCTTTGAACCAAAGTTATTTTGATGTTTTTATGAGGTATATTAGTCATTACTAATTTGTTTGGGGTTACTTGTGTTTATTCAATATTTTATGAACAATAAAATAACCAAAATACTCCTAAAAGTAAAAAAACTTAGTGGTCTCGGGTAGAGGTATTTATGTATTTTTGATTTTTTTATTCACAATGGAATTACGCATACATCCTTGAATGCAAGACATTTAGTTCATTGTAGTCGTGGGTATTTGAGTCTTTTAGCCTAGGTTTTGTTGTTAATTTTAAGTTTGATTGAGGATAGTAATATTATTCCCTTTTAAAATAATTATTTTTTAATTGCAAAGATGTTGGTGCATGCAGAGCAAGCAACAATGCGTTGGAATCGCCACACATATTGGGCGGGTCTTAGTTGATTCCTCTCCGTTTTCTTTTCCATTTTTGGTGGTGCATGTATTCAAAATGTGGCCTGTGTATGAATTTTTTTTCCTTGATTTTTTTGTCACTCTTAATATTTTTTTACCAAATTCACTCACTTTTTAGTTTGAACATTGTTCTTAAATATAATTATAAATTTTTAGTTCAATTTTAATAATTTTCTTCAATTATTATGTTACTAATATGAAAATAATACTACTAACAATATTTTTTTCATAAAAAATAAATTCTTCTTTTATTTTTAAATTTTTAAATAAATTTTGAACATGATTTTATCATATTTATTATTTCTTTTGGCTTTTAACCACTCATAAAATATGAACATACTATTTGATATTTGTAATGATCTTAAGTAATTTGAATTTTTAATATATGTAGGCTGGATTTATAAAATTATTTCTTCTGCTTTTAATTATATTAGTCTTTAAGGTACATATATTTTACTATTTTTAATCATACTGCAACAATAAGCAAAGCCTGTAAATGAATGAAAATATACTATATTAAAAGTTGTTTTAAATTGATATTAATTGATATTTACTACCAATTATAATCATCAACAAAGTAGGAAAAAATAATTATTATACTATTATTAATCTCAACATTGAATATAAATTAAAATAAATAAATAATATCTAATTATTCTTTGAAATATGTCAAGTTGATAATAATAAGGGAAAACAAAGTTTTTTATATTTTATTCTGTTTTATCCATCATTAACCAAATATGATATCTTATATATCACTATGGAATACAATTTTATTTTCATTTCTTTCTATCTATCTTATCTTCTCTATTTCAATTATTTCTATTTTTTTTTATCATAAAATACTAATCAACTACCTAAAAAACTCATAATCTTTATTTAATACTACCTTCTCATTAGGATGGCTACCCTTGCTCCCTAAACCTCATAACATCTCTCGTGTACTCATGGCATAATATACTATAGAGAACAGAAAAACAGTGAAATGGGAGTACCACCACCTTCACATATTTAATCTAAAGAGAATTGAACTCATTTCTTAAAAATACGTAGTATTCATCATAGTTATAGAAGTAGGTGTAGTTAAGGACGAGTTAGAGTTAAAAGAGTTATCTTGAGTTAACCTAAATTAATCTAAATAATAAATTATTTTAAAATTTTATTTAATTTTTTTAAAATGATATTATTTTAGATTTCTTTTAAAAAATCAATCCGAGTCTTATTTATATTTTTAATCAATCGACAAGATAGAGGATTGACTAAGTCAACTTCTATCCAATTTGATATAAAACCCAAACTAGATTATGTTTTGAATTGATAAATTATTGGGTTAAATTATTAAATCAATCAGGTTTTATAACATTGATATCTATATTCGTGTGGGATAACTAAATCTAAAAATCTAGACGAGACTTAACCAAAATAACTTATAATATATTCGTAACAACTAGCATCAAATATACGTCTCTGAATTTTATAAGCAATGGTAAATCCTGATGATCACAACCAAAATAATGTTATTCCTTAAAAAATTATCTAAATAATGAAAAGAAAACACTCTAATGGGCGGAGAAATTCATTATTACTATTTTTTTTTTGTGAAAGAGAATTCATTATTAATACATGGTACACTTTTTTTTTTTTGTTGCCTCCATTTTATGCAGCTAGCAAATTATATATACAAGGAGATGATAGAGAGCTAGCTCGCACTTTAATGAAGATATGCCTTCTTATTCCAAGGATAACATACAAATTCCTTCCAAATATATTTATAATAATCCACGCATGGCCCAGTTGCTTGTATTGTCCAATTGCAGTCGCCACAATAGGGATCCCTGGAAGCATCGTAGATATCAAACCAATGGAATTCACTTGACCATGACATGCCACAGAAGAACACTGTGGTTCTCCAAAAGTTGGTGCAGAAATCAATAGTATATTCGCCTCCAAAAGGGACTACATGCTGCCCAAGATCGTTGTCTTTGGATTTGCAATGGATTGTAAGGTCCAAGCCAGCACCTAAGCCATTGGTGATATTTAAATGAGCTGGTGTATATGGACAAATTGCATCACAGCTAGTTATGATCAGCGACAGAGATAATAACACTAGCAGTATGAAATGTCTGGTGAAAGAAATCATGTTTGTAACAAGTTTTTTGATATGTTCGGTTTGGATCATATTTTAGCATATGGTGCCCGTCGTATTTTATATATATATATAGCAAGAGGTTGTGACGTTTCAAGAGTCTTGACCTTTGTGAGATGTTTTTCCTTTTATATTTGCCAAAACTATAGTTTTGAAACCAAACCGGCCCGACGGGTCGACCCGGGACCCGGCCGACCCGGGCCTGGGGCCGGTCCGGGTCTAAGTAAAAACCCGCTGGGGAGTTGGCCCGGCGAAACCCGGCCGACCCGGGTAAACCCGACTAAGACTCGGCCTCTTTTTTTTTTTAATATACATGGACGTGAATCCACGTCGTTTTGGACTCTCATTTTCTATTTTTACATTTTCTCAGAAACCAAACTGAGGATATCAAAGAGTAGAGAATTTCAAAGTAAATCAGGAAACCAATCATTTAATAAAAAGATATCTTCGCACCAACAGAAAGAAATTGTAAAGCCCTTAAATTTCAATTCAAAGAAAATGAAAAAAAAAAAATCATAATTTTAAATAGGGATGAAAAACATATAAAATCTCTTCTTGAGCATCAAAAACTATGTTTCGATGATCTCATGAAACATCAAAAGATTAGGATGATCATCATAATATTTTAAGACCCTTTCGATGCTCTTTTCCTTAATATTTTCTCAAGAAACAAACGGAACCCAGATGAGAACACCAATTTACCTTCAAGTCCAGGCGCTTTTCCCATCCACTTGACACTTGCAAATCGAGGTCCAATTCTTGAGATTCACTCTCTACAGAATCACCACAACGTTTTTATCATCCGTGTATCCACTCAAAAGCCTTACCAGAGAGCTCACCTCAGCTGTCATATTCACAAAAAAAGAGCTCATTTTCTTCTTCTTCACAACAGCAGCAGCAGGGCACCCTTGCCTGAAAACACGCTTTAGCGGCTTCTCCATCAAATGTGCAGTAATCTCGACCTTATCCTTTCTTAGGGCTTGGGGTCCTTTGAATTCTTGTGGAGGATTTTGTTGAGGCTTTCATTGGAGCTAGAGAGACAGAGGGAGTAACACATGTTTATGTATATGAGAGGAAAAAAGCGCCTCTATCTCTGACTCTCTCTGGCTCTTTTTTTTTTGTTTTTTAGGTTGACCCGGGTTAATCCGGGTCAACCCATCTAACCCGTAACCCGATCATCAGACCGGATCGATTATCAAGTCGGGTTTCAAAACTATGGACAAAACTACTGCATATATATGGCCTCCTTGGCTAGCTTTTCAGGCAGGATAATCTACAGTGATGCTAGCTTTTTAGAAAACTTTATCTCAGGATTTTCTTTCTATAAAAACCCCATTCGAGTGGATTACGTTTGTGAATTCCACGACTGTCAATCTTTTTCTTTACTTAAACACGATGTTTTTGTATCAATCAATGCTATATTATTCACTAATCCAATTTATTTTAATTTTCTGATCATTTTATTCTTACTCTTAAGTTGTCAAAAGTTTATTTTGGTATATATATAATAATTTGATTATGTATCATTTACATCTTATTATCTTCCTATCAAGTCCTTTTTTTAATTGAATATAATATCTTGTTTTAAAAATCATTATTATTATAAGCAACTTAATATGCTTAAACATTTTTTAAATTTAATATTAATTATAAGTAGATAATAATTAAAAAATTTAAATAAACACAATCTTTGAAGATTAGCTGAAAAGATGACAAGCACAATCTTTGCCGATTAATGGCTGTTTGAGATTATGATAATGATGATGATTTAAAGTATTTTTTGCTTAGAAATGTATCAAAATGAAGTTTTTTTATTTTTAAAAAATTATTTTTAACATCAGCACATCAAAATGATCTGAAAACATAATTTTTTTTTATTTTAAACAAAATTTTTTTTTAATTGTTTCTTAAAACACGGTGCCAAACACACCATAAATATAAAGTACAAGGTAGACAATATTTACTCCTTTTTTTTAAGGAAAAGATGAATATATTTAATTAAGTGTTGGCATTAATTAATAAATATTCATCATAAACGCCATATGTGTAAATAGAAATATCCAATGTTTACATATATTTTTTTATATGAGTTGTTTTGTATATTCTTGATCAGGATGCATGATTTTATGGATTTTAATTTAAAACACGTGGGTTGTGTTCATATATTACAGGTAATACTATCACTTTTTTCCTTCATTTCCCTACACTTCTCTTACCTTATTCTCATTATGTTATGGTTTGTTTTGAATAATAAAAAATAAATAAATATTCAAAAAAATAAAATAAGAAAATCCCCAAAACACAAAGTATTTTAATTTGCACCATTCATTGTAGAAAAATTTCCCAGTAAGAAAAAAAAAACTAATCGTAAAACACAAAGTCTTTAAATAATAAATAATTCTAGACAAACATTCGAGAATTACAGCTAGTTTTTTTTTAGAAAAACAATTCAAGGATATTTTTTCTATGATTTATAATATTTTCATAATAAATAGAAGTAAAAACTTGTTATAATAAAATTTCAGAGAAAATATGACCCAATAAAGAATTAATTTCATAAGAATTTGAGATTTTATTTTCAATAATTTTAAAATGAATCAGGTGAAAAAAATCTAAGATAATTCTACATATAATTTCAAGATCGCAATCAAATCTATCTATTCTCTCTAATTAAATTAAAATTGATAAAAAATAATATTGATACAATTTAAAATTTTGATTGTTTATAATTTAGTTATTTTTCATAAAAAAACAGTTTAACTAAACAATTATGAGTATTAATTCTACCGCCACATTTTCTCTAATTAATTAAATTAAATTAACACAAGGCATTTAAGAAAAAAAAGCCTATATTTATATTACATTTTTAGATTGAGACGATACACACACACACACACACAAATAATTTAGTAATTAAAATGTAACAACAAAAAGTATCTGGTAGTACCATTGTTCATTAATTTAATAAATCTATAAATCAGGTTCAATATATCTATGGCAGAATAAAATATGTAATTAAGAAAGGTTTTGTATCTGGTGATGAAGCACCACAACTGTAAAAGATCTCAATCAGAATCTGCTGTGACAGAAACTAGGTGCCAAGGTACCTCCATGAAATCGTTTGCATCATAATCGATCTCTTGCGGAATGATAAAATCCTTCGCTGATTTTTGACACTCATGTGAGTTTCTGATGCCCTCCAACACCATGGTAACTTCTTTCATTGCAGGCCTTTCTTTTCCTTTCATGCTCAAGCAGCTCTTAGCCAAGACAGCGACCATCATTATATCCTCCTTCCTGCCTTGAACTTTAACTTGAGGATCAAGAATTCCTGACAGACGGTTGTCCTCTATGGACATAAGGAAATATGTCACTAAACTTCTGGCTTCATCCTCCGATCTGCAAAAGGACACTGCCTTTTGTCCAGTGAGTAGCTCGACGAGGACTACACCGAAGCTATACACATCACTTTTGTCTGTGAACTGGCTTGATTGAAAGTACTCTGGATCCAAGTATCCAAAGGTGCCTTGTACTAGAGTTGTGACATGAGTCTGGTCGGTGGTTACTGACTTCGAAGTCCCAAAATCTGCTACTTTTGCCCTGTACTTGTCATCAAGCAGTATGTTCGTAGACTTGATGTCTCTGTGATAAATGGGGATGGAAGCTGCTGAGTGTAGGTAGGAGAGTGCCCCTGCTATCTCTGTTGCAATCCTTAAGCGCATTTCCCAAGTAAATGGGAGTTCGTCACTTGGGGAGTGGAGAAGCTGGGAAAGTGTCCCATTAGGAATGAATTCATAGACCAATAATGGAACTTCAGTCTCCAAGCAACAACCCAAAAGTTTAACCACATTTCTATGGTTAATTTGTGAAAGAATGACCACCTCATTGATAAATTGTCTGAGATTCCCTTCATCAAGAATTTTGGATTTCTTAACTGCGATGATCCTTCCATCAGCCAACATCCCTTTGTAAACTGTACCCTGACCTCCCTGGCCAAGCATTCTATTCACACTGTAGTGATCTGTGGCCTTGTCTAATTCTTTGGATGCAAACAATTTGACTTTCTCAACATGGACTTCACCTGAAGATAGTTGTTCTTGCAGCAATAAACCACCATTCCTTTTAAAGTATCTTTCCCTCAGTCTTTCATTCCTCCTCCTCTTGAATACCTGTACAACTGCCACAAACCAATGAGTAAAAACAACGCTCCAAATCCCACTCCAATTCCTACACAAGTCAAGCAATTATGAGCGGATAGGGAAAGGGAACTGGTTAGGTAAAATGGCGCTGTTGAATAAGTATTCTAGTCTCAAGTAATTGCCATTTCTTAGATGATATAGGATGCAAATGAAACAACATACCAATGACCACCATTTTTGCTCTTACATGTCCCCCGTGCTCCATGTAGTCTCGACCCTCTGCCATAAATAGAGTGACAGAGTTGATCTTTACACCATGTAATTGTAAAAAACTCGAGAAGAATCGTAGATTAGGAAATATAATGTCAAAGAAAACAAGATAATTGTACAATTAACCAAGAGTTTACCTTCACAATGACCTAAATAAGGATTTCCTGCAAAGCCAGCCTTACAAAAACATTGAACTGTTGCCATCTGGTTGGTGGAATCAGGGGGGGATTCAGAACTTGACAGTTGTAAGTGTTACTTGTATTAGAGAATAATCCAATATTTACAAGTGATTCATATACCCTTAATTCTATCCCCCAATCCAGCACTACTGGAACATGGTCCATATCTCTAATGTCATAAGAGGTCATTATGCTTCCACTCCAACCATACACTCTATTATCCATCCAATTTCCGTCAACTAAATAGGCATGCCTGCATTTCTTCGCCGGCTGTTTTTTTCCAGGACCTTTCCCATCATTTACCCCTTCCAAGGTTACATTATAAACCTTGAGATATGAAGGAATGCTAGTCTGGCAGCAGTTGATGCCGCTGCAACTACTCAATAAGTAGTTATTGCTTCTTTCATGATCACAGATTGACATGCACCCACCAACTGCTGACTGGTTCTGAATCAGCAAGGCAAGGTTGTCACAGCCACTTGCAATGAAGTTATTCAAATCTGAGGAGAAAACAAAAGGGCTTCCTCCCAAGTCAATAACGGTGTTTCTTTCTTTGCCATCACAGTTTGCAAAGACAACTGGAAAGTTGACCGTAATGGTGCTGTCACCAACCGAAATGTCTGTCACCACCAGATCAGTGCCGTTTATTGAAAGTAGGGGAATATTACTAGAGTTGCAATGTATTTTTAAGCTTTCGTCATGGTAACAACCTTCTCTCATTCCAAATGGATATGGAATGCTAACATTGCCACAGGCACTTGGACAAATTTCAGGGTTTTCCGTAGCTTGGGCTTCTGCAATAAGCGATGGATCATCAAATGACCACAACAACAACATTACCTGAAAGTACACTAGTACTAACTGAATAGCTGCCATTCCCTTTTCTTTCCTGCCCTGATGTAGATGTTACTGCCATTCACTGCTGTTCGATCCACTCAACAGATCAAGTATATATGCACAGGAAAACTATATTCAAGATATTAATTTCGTCTGCATCTTCTAACATACCTCTCGATTAATCAGTTGGCAAGTTCAGGGAAATATTATATTTGCATATTCTAGCTAAAGATGCTCGGTTTCCTTTGGATTATCCAAAAAGACATTCGCAGCCCGCAGCCCGCAGCCTGCAGTTGTAGCAAGAGACAAAATCATTGCACAACGATCACAGATGTATTAAAGCTGGTAAATAGTCATGACCCGATCGATGTTTCTAACAA
Organism: Populus simonii; assembly: GCA_007827005.2. NCBI lineage: Eukaryota > Viridiplantae > Streptophyta > Magnoliopsida > Malpighiales > Salicaceae > Populus > Populus simonii. Next base: position 13,437,182 of record CM017481.2, read on the forward strand.
TGTGTCTCGTCAAGATTTTATTTAATTTAGGCTTACATGTGGATAGGTGTACAGACAAGTGAGATGAGGTGTCCATGAAACTATATTTCTTTTCATATATTATGTTCGAAAAGTCATGTAAGAAAATAAACTTCTTTACCTAACTATTTATTGTTATAAAAATACTGCAGTAATGCTAAACAAATCAAACAAAATTCTTGAATCATTTGATGATAACTGTTAATTTACTTTCATGTCAAATTAATTATACATTATTCAAAATAATGAAAAAAAATATTTTTTTTACTATTCTTTGCCTCTCATAAAACGTGGTTGACAGCACTGTACAATTCCCTGTTGTGCTTTTTCTTAGTGTTTAAAATTACTATGACTTTTGTTTTTTTATATTTTTTAAAAGTGTGTTTCGTGTAAAACAATATCAAATTAATATTTTTTTTTGACTAATGTGCTAATGTTAAAAATAAAAAAAAATCATTTTAATATATTTTTTTAAAGACAAGAATTTTTTAAAAGCATCCTATACTACAATACTAAATAATTCATTAAAGCGCTACTAATAACTCTGTTCAGTTCATTCTATTTCCTTTTTTATGCAACTCTTTTTTTTTTTTAATATAATTTCATCATGGATCCATGTGATATTATAATATTTTATGTGTTGGTATTTTCTTCTCTATCTATGTTCTTGAGAATTCATGGTATTTGATAAAATCTTATAAGTGAATTATATAGAGGTCAGTTTATTGAAATAATATTTGATTTATAGTATAATGTCAAACCAATGGAATTCTCTTGATCATGACATGCCACAGAAGAACAGTTGGAGCAAAAATCAACGAGGGAGTCGACTTTGGACCTGTGCGGCTGTAAAATTAATTGAATTGTGACCCAGCTACTCTTTTCTGAGCTCCTAGCCGTGTTGGATTTTACACGTCTCCAACTTGTTTATCTATACAAGCAAGGCCTCTGTTTTTTGACAACGTGGCCCAGTTTGATGAGAAATTATCATTTATATTTAGTTGTAAGTTTTTGTCTTATAACCTACTTTTTAAATTATTTTTTCTTTTAAAAAAATATAAAATTAATGCTTTTTAAATATATATTTTTGATAATTTTGATATGCTAAAGTAAAAAAAATTCAAAATAAATATTATTTTGATGTATTTTTAATTGAAAAGCAAAACATCATGTCCTATAATATCAAACAAAATCAATAAACACAATAAATATAGAAAACATTGGTGGAATGCAAGTATCCTTTAACGAGGATCATGACATTTTATCCATACATTTTATGTTTATCACCGTAGTTTAGTTTATTGACAGTATAATTGACTTAATTTACGTAATACTTTTTTATATTTAAGATTCGATTTAAAAGCCATGCATCAACTAAATCTTTGAGTGACAATGAATTATTGATTATATAAGGTAATCGGATAACTAACAATATTTATTTATTTTAGCTTTTCTTGTCAGGAATAAATTTCTAGGTTTGATTTGTGGTTAGAAAACAAACTCAGTCTGAGATCCAAAAAAAAAAAAAAAAACCTCAATCACAGATGAAAAGTAAGTATTAAGCAGCAGCAATATCTGTTAATATATACAATATCCAGTGGTATAATTAAGTTCTATCAGCTTCACTATCTATGAAGAAAAAAACATTTAGTAATTTGGGAAGCATTAATTCTATTTAATATTTATTAAGAGTGGTTTTCTATCTAGTGATGAAGCAAGACGTCTATCCGAACTAGAACCTGTTGTGTCAGAAGAAGCAAGGTCCCAAAGCCCCTCCATGAAACCATTTGGATCATACTCGATCTCTTGAGGAATGATCATGTGCTGTGATTTTTGAGTCCCGTATGACTTTTGGATCCCCTCTAACACCATTGCCACTTCTTTCATTGTTGGCCTTTCTCTTCCTTTCATGCTCAAACATCTCTTGGCCAACATGGCAACCATCATTACATCTTCTTTCTTTCCTTTCATAGTAACTTGAGGATCAAGAATGTCAAATAGATGGTTTTCCTCCATGGAAACAATGAAATATGTTACTAAACTTCTGTTTTCTTCTTCTGATCTCATGGAAGAGATTGGCTTTTGTCCAGTGAGTAGCTCAGCAAGGACCACCCCAAAGCTATAAACATCACTCTTGGCTGTCAACTGGCTTGTTTGGAAGTACTCTGGATCCAAGTACCCGAAGGTGCCTAGTACTAGAGTTGTGACACGAGTTTGGTCGATGGTTACTGACTTTGATGTCCCAAAATCTGCTACTTTGGCTCTGTACTTCTCGTCTAGTAGTATGTTTGTAGACTTGATATCTCTGTGGAAAATTGGAATGGAAGCTGCTGAATGTAGGTAAGAAAGTGCCCCAGAAACCTCTGTTGCAATCCTTAATCGCATTTCCCAAGTTAATGGGAATTCTTCATTTGAGTCATGTAGAAACTGGTAAAGGGTTCCATTAGGAATGAATTCATAGACCAACAATGGAACCTCAGTTTCTAAGCAACAACCGAAAAGCTTGACCACATTCCTGTGGTTAATTTGTGAAAGAATGACAACTTCATTAATGAATTGTCTGAGATTATCTTCATCAAGAACTTTTGATTTCTTGACTGCAATGATTTTTCCATCCGCTAACATCCCTTTGTAAACTGTACCTTGGCCTCCCTGGCCAAGCGTTCTATTCACATTGTAATGATCAGTGGCCTTGTCCAACTCCTTTGAACCAAACAATTTGATTTTCTCGACGTTGACTTCCCCTGAAGATAGTTGTTCTTGCAGCAACAAACCACCATTCCGTTCAAAGAACATCTTCTTGCGTTTTTCATTCCTGCTTTTCTTTATAACTTTGTACAACCACCATGAACCAATAAGTAGGACCAATACTCCAAACCCCACGCCAAAACCTGCATAATGATTAACAGATCAATAAGCCTTCATGACTATTCACATTTTGAGAAATTCATGCACTCTTCTTCTCAAACTGTTGAAAAATAAAGAAACAAATCCATTTGTATCATGTCCTAGGTTGCAAGACAACATACCTAAACCCACCATTTTAACCCGAGATTTCTTGATTTCAAGCTTCACACATTGGTGGCCGCCGTATAGGTTTTGACAGATTAGGTCCCTGGAGCAAATAGTAGTGTTGTTGATGGAAGAGATCTGGCATTCATTAATATCTGCATATGTAGACAACACAAAATTCAGTACATCATGTAATTATCCTATTCTTTAATCCATGTTTAAAGAAACTATTAGTTTAGTTGATGATAATTATTACCTTGACAACCATCAGGAATATAAGGATTGCCTTGAAAGCCTGAGGAGCACCAACATAGAAGAAAAGTTGAGTTCGGGCTACATCTGGAAGTCCCGGAAGACGTTAAATTTGTTACACTATACGCTGATCCATTCAGCGTCATATTTTCGTATAATCCAAGATCAATTCTCCAATTTAGCACCACTGGGACATAGTCCATATCTATCACCGAAATGTTATTGTCGAGCCTCAGATTAAACCAATTTTGATCAACTAAGTAGGCATACTTGCACCCATCCTTCACCTTGTCGCCTACAACTTGTAAGGTTGCGTTAAAAAAATCGAGACCTGAGGGGATTGTGGTCTCGCAGCAGTTGATGCCATTACAAATAGTACCATTTGCAGAGGCATCACTACTGCTTACGTTGCAAATTGACATGCACCCGCCGACAGTAGCCTCATGTCTGCTCAACAAAGCAAGGTTGTTGCAACCAACTGCAACGAACCGATTTTCAGTTGAGAAAGAAAAAGGGGTATCTTCCAAATTGACGACCAGTGAATCCCTGCTGCTGGTTTTGCTGCTGCAATTTTGAAAGATGATTGGGAAATTGATTTGAATATTGTTGGGTTTATCAACTGAGATATCTGTTACCTCCAGGCTGGTTCCATTTAGGTCAAGTGTAGGAACGCTGCTAGAGTTGCAATCTATCCTGAACCTCTCTTCTAAGTAACAACCAGTTTCCATTCCAAATGGATATGGAATGATGATGTTTCCACAACGTTCTTTACATCCACTTTTTGTCATAGATTGTGCTTCTGCAAGAAATGGATTCAATGAGCAGAGCAAAAAAATGACTTGAAACACTAACTGAAAAGCCATTATTTTTCTGTACAGCTTTCCTCTCCCTGACTGAAATGAAAATCCTGCCGCTTGAAGCTATATAGATCAGATTCTTTACATTCTACCCTGTGAAATTCCCAACTAATAGTAGAAGGATTCAAAGCTGATTTCTTCTTGCTTTTGTTCTCCCCATTTACTTGCGTCACTTTTAGAGCCAGATATTATTCTAGATGTGGGACTTTGACCAAACAAAAGATGATGATTTCTTCAACTAAACCTTGGGTTAATTAAAAGCCTAACCTAATTAACTAATAATTTTTTGGAAACTATAAATTTGATCCCTATTTTCTCAAATCCGTTTATAACTTAGTCCTTTCATCAATTTCTTGTTCTATTTTTACTTAGTTTTCTTACATGTATAAAAAGGGAAAACATATATAGCTAAGATGAGGTATTTTTGAAAACATAAACAACTAAGTTGAAGTAGGTCATCACTAGTCAAGGGACTAGATAGTTATTTTTCATACTATGGGACTCATTAGTTATTTTTAATAAACAACAGCAGCCATTCCTGACTGATAATATATAAAATTAAGAAAGAAAAGATGTGTAATGTCTAAGATGAGAAAATTTGATTAGGAAGAAAAGAGATTTTTGAAAATAAAAGTGCTAAATTAAAAACTTTTGTGAAAGAATTATGTAATTATTTTCATACTAAAGGACTCATTAATTTATTAGTTCTGATAAACTATATAATTATGTAATTATGAATTAATTCTTAATTTTTTGACGTATTCATTGTCCATTCATCTAGAAAAGAAAGAAATATCTTGGTTTCTTGCAAGGAAATTAATCAATCATAACGCGTGAATGCTAGAAATTATAGAAATGTCAAATGATTTCCTTCTTACCATCACTGGACTTGCGGTATCATAACTTTTCAAGGTTTAAATTAATATTTGAATAAGTTTCGAAACTCTATATATTCGAGGAGCCATTCTTGACTGATAATGAATGCCTGTGACCAACACAGCATGCTCATGGAGTGCTTCATCTTGAACCAGTCAAGGATACATATATCACCAAATAAATCTACGTACGAACGTTGTTCTTGATAGTGTTATGGATACTATCAAGAACAATGGATACTTAAAAAATGGAAAATAAAAAAAATTCTTTATATTATTCATATGATCAGGAGCAACTATTTGGTTATAGCTATAACAAAACATATAATTACAAAAAAGAAAAAAGAATTCTAATATGTGTGCAAGAGTAGTGTTGTTTCTTTTGAAGAAGCAACACCATTGTCAAAACCAAAGCCTATTGAGGTAGAAGCAAGGTCCCAACGAGCATCCATTACTTCATAACCATTATCATATTCAATCTCCTGTGAAATGTTGAAATCCTTCTCCGGAAATTTGATTACTAAGTGAATTTTTTTAATCCCCTCCATCCCTAAAGCAACTTCTTTCATCGTAGGCCTATCTTTCCCATTTAACCCCAAGCAACTCCTAGCCAAGGTAGCAACCATCAACACATGCCCTTTCTTCCCTTGCATCATGACTTGAGGATCAAGAATATCCAACAGATGGTTGTCTTTCATGGACTGAATGAAATATGCGACTAAACTTCTGGCTTCATCATCCGATCTGCTAAAGGATACTGCCTTTTGTCCAGTGAGTAGCTCGACGAGGACTACACCAAAGCTATATACATCACTCTTGTCGGTGAACTGGCTTGATTGTAAGTACTCTGTATCCAAGTATCCAAAGGTACCAGAGTTGTGACATGAGTCTGGTCAATGCTTACAACAGTGTGTTTGTAGACTTGATGTCTCTGTGATAAATGGGGATGGAAGCTGCTGAATGCAGGTAGGATAGTGCCCCTGCTACCTCTGTTGCAATCCTTAAGCGCATTTCCCATGTTAATGGGAGTTCCTCATTTGGGTAGTGGAGAAACTGGGAACGTGTCCCATTAGGAATGAATTCATTGACCAACAATGGAACTTCTCCAAGCAACAGCCCAAAATCTTAAACACATTTCTATGGTTAATTTGTGAAAGATGACCACCTCATTGATAAATTGTCTGAGATTCCCTTCATCAAGAATTTTGGATTTCTTTAACTGCAACGATCTTTCCATCAGCCAACCTCCCTGGCCAAGCATTCTATTCACATTGTAGTGATCTGTGGCATTGTCTAGCTCTTTGGATGTAAACAATTTGATTTTCCCAACATGGACTTCACCTGAAGACAGTTGTTCTTGCAGCAATAAACCACCATTCCATACGAAGTATTTTTTCCCCTGTTTTTCAGTCCTCCTCCTCTTTAATACTTTGTACAACCACCACAGACCAATGAGCATAAACAGTACTCCGAATCCCACTCCAATTCCTACAAAAGTCAAGCAATTATGAACAGATAGGGAAAGGGAACTGATCAGGAAAAATACAAGTACTCTTACTCCTAAGCAATTGTCATTTCTTAGATGATATAGGATGCAAATGCAGCAACATACCCCAGGACCAACGTTTTTTCTGTCACATGTCCCTGGTAATCCATGTAGTCTGGATCCTCTGTCACATAGAGTAACATAGTTGATCTTTACACCATGTAATGGTAAAAAAATCGAGAAGAATCGATGGAGTAGGAAGTATAATGCCAAAGAAAATAAGAAAATTGTAAAATTAACCAGGAATTTACCTTCACAATGACCTAAATAAGGATTTCCTACAAAGCCTGGTATACAAGAAAACTGAACTGTTGCCAACTGGTTGGTTGAATGAATGGGAGGATTCAGAACTTGACACTTATAAGTGTGTGGGGTTTTGTATGTTCTCTTCTTCATACAATACGTCTTTGATATTTATAGACTTTGTAGGGTTGTAAACTTACTACGCATCCTAATCGTATGAATAATTACGAGAATAATTACTTTACCAGAAACAACTGCGTAACTAACCTATAAGACTAATAACTCATGGAGGCGCCGGCCTCCCCTCTCAGACAAGACATTCAAGCAGGTGCCACACTAACAATTTGTAACACGGGGAATTTAGGCATGTGCATAGTTTGTAAAATAAAGAATTTTCCGGAAACTTAAGTGGAAAATAACTAAAAATATTATCATGCTCTACATGAATATTGATTCCTTTTGCAATAACCCGGACTCCAGCTAGCACTTGTTGTTCGCATTGCTGCATGCTTTCAGGCTACATGCATGCATGCTTGATGATCGAATTAAAATCTATAGAAAATCCTATGTAGTGTATAAATGGAGTTCTAAAAGTTACCATTAGAGAAGAAGATTGGGGAAGTAGAAAAATCCCAAAAAGTAGTAAATATAAAAGAAATAATCATAATGCAAAGATTTTACATAGATATGTAATGTCTACACCCACAAATAATAAGGAGAAAGTTCAATGTTCTTGCAATCCAGGTTTCGAAGGAAATCCTTATCTTTCTGGCTTTGTCAAGGTAAACTCCTGGTTACATTTCCTACTCTATAGATTCTTCTGGCATGGTTTATAGTTTACTGATCAACTCTGTGGTTTATCCATGTGTTACAGAGGGTAGAGCATACGACTATTACCGGCGGAGAATCAAAGCTAAAATGGCAGGCCTAGGTATGTTGTTGCTGCATTTTCACTCTATACCACTAATAAGTACAGCACCTACCCTGTATAGTGTGGCATCTACACTCAATAACTTATTTTGCAGTTACATGCGCATAATTAAAAGGTATTTCTTCTCCTCCATTTCTCATTAGGTAAACCACATGGTCTTAAGGGCCAAGGATATAAATACCTCAGGCCACCCACGACACAAGGAGGACAGAATCACACAGAGCATAAGAGGCCACAAAAAGCCACCAAACAACATTGTTCCTCTCCTCCTACACATATTTCTCCTCTTCTTCTACACACGCTTCTGCTCTTATACATATTGTTATTCCCCTGCTCCACACAATCTTCCCTCCTACCCTGTTGTACACACTCTTCCCTCTAGACAATCCTACCACACCTCTTGTTTTTACCGACTCTTGTTTTTATACATTATTCTCCTAGTATTTCCTATTTTGGTAGGGTGCTTATTCTTGTAGTAGTATAGAAATCACCCCCAACCCCCCTCAACAAGTGGCCAAGTCTAGTCATCTCATTAACACACCATCCATTAGCGAAGAGTGAGTGGGAAATCTTTTTAAGAATAAAATGGTAAATTTATTATTTTAATCCGGTAAATTTTCTAAATATAAGCTAATATTTTAATTTTACAACCCATGAAATGAAATAGTAAATTTAAGTTCAATTAAGAAACTCAATTCTCAATTAATTTAATATTGATGAATGAAATCAACAAAAATATAATTTATCAAAGAAAAAAATAACAATAAAAAGAATGAGCATCAAATCTAAAAAAAATAAAAATAAAAAAGAGTGAAATTGAAAAAAAATCAATTTAAAAAATTATCTTAAATAAAAATAAAATAAAAAAATATGAATAAAATCTGATAGATTAAAACACTAAAGGAGGATCAAATTCAAAAATTTTCAATTTTAGAAATAAATTAAAATAAAACAAATAAAAAAAAGAGGAATAAAAAATCCAAAGAAAAAAAAATGTAAAGGGCTGATTTGCAAATTTGAATAGCTAGAAGTAAATTTTTAAGAGGAGAGAAAAATAAAAGAAAAAAAAATTGGTAGCGCCGAATCACCGTGGAATCACGAATAAGCCCTGCAATCAAGCTTTGATTATAGAAGATGGTTTCTTGTCTCTTCTGTCATGTCTTCGACTGGTTCAGAACACATGACTTCGCAAGTCAATCAAGAAAAATCAAATTAAGCTGTTAAACAAGTAGGTGGAGGAACATGCACGTCGTTCCACAAGTTGAAGAAAAACATTAACAAATAAACTAATGAAGATAATGACTGTGGAGCCCCTAACATCAAGTGGACGGAACCTTATAAGTGATCAGAAAAGAAAATGAATGTCCTTAACTCCCCAGTTACCCTTTCACGGTTCTTAAATGTCTCAGATAATACTAAATGAATGGCAGTCATTTTCTATGAGTGGGAAGTAATCTTTGTTATTTCGGCGAGCCTATCTTCCACTTTGCATTAATACCATAGATCAGAAGAGATAAAGAGAATTTTGAAAATTAATTAAAGATTTCTTTCTAAATCTCTAAGCATCTCCTATTCTTAAATTAGCTAAATTATAAATAGAGTTAAAAAAGAAAGGTAATTCGTTAAAATTGCATGTTAATTTTACATGTATATATACTTTAGGAAATAGAAAACTTAATGTTCAAGAACCTTTAATAAATATTTCAAGTTCAAGTTAATAAACAAATAAAATGAAAATTTTTCTTTCTTTTCTTTTGATGCTTTAGCAATTGAGATTGACTGCCTTTTCGAGGAATTGAACCTGCAACCTCTAATAAAAGTGGGAGTGTAGCTTCAAGAGGAGATAGAGTCCCATTGGCAAAAATAGACCGAATTGACTGACTCGGTCACGTCTGGCTGCTTAATTCTTATAAGAATTGAACCTGCAACCTCTTGGTTCTAAAGGCTTCGGTTTTGAGCTTTCTACTCATGGAAGGCGAAAGGAGAAAAAACAAAGAAAGAAAGAATTAGTAGAAAGAAGAAGAAGATCTTGGATAACTTAACATATGGCTGGGTTACTTGCCAAGTAAGAGCCCGTTTTATACCTTCTCTCTTCTATAAAGCTACTCTGTCTGAAAGAACAAGAAAAAGAATATGGCAGCTGTTGAGTTAACAGTATTTCAGGTCATCCTGTTGTTCTGGTCATTGCGTACTGCAGAATCACAGGTTATGACATTGCCTGGCTGTGAATCTTATTGTGGAGACATTAGTATTCCATATCCCTTTGGAATGAAAGAAGGATGTTACCTAGACGAAAGGTTCAAAATACTCTGCAACTCCAGTAGTGGAGTTCCTAAACTTACAGTAAACGGCACTGATCTGGAGGTGAATAACATCTCAGTTGATGACAGTACGATTGCGGTCATGTTTCCAATTGTTTTTGCAAATTGTAGTGGCAAAGATGGAAACACAGTTGTTGACTTGGAAGGAAGCCCTTTTGTTTTCTCCTCCGAGAATTACTTCATTGCAAGGGGTTGTGGCAATCTTGCCTTGATGAACCAAAATCAATCTGCTATTGGTGGGTGTGTGTCACTTTGTGACAAAAACCGTGATAGCATGATTGTTAGAAATATTTAGTTCTGGAAACTGTAGTTTAAGTATAAGAAAAACAGATTCAAGATAGCAGAGTTGAGTAGAAAGATCAATAATATTCATTAATTTCAAACGCCTATATATAGGCTTACATGGAACTTGGAATGGATTGAAATTCTCAATAAACTTGAGAGATTATTGGAATTGAAAATAACAAACTGCAGCAGAATGTTACTGCTGCAAATCCTGAAGTAGAAAAACGATTACATAAAATTCAAATAACATAACTGCACTTAACTCTATCTTTCTCAAGGCAGAATCTCATAATTCTAACACTCCTCCTTGAGACTTGCCTTGGACAAACCAAGTTTCATCCTTAGAAATTCCAGCCTTGATCTAGGAAGAGCTTTAGTCATTATATCTGCAAGTTGAACATCTGTTGGACAATAGTGTAGCTTTATAAGCAGATTCTTCTCAGCTTCTCTTATAGAATGAAATTTCACATTGATATGCTTGGTTCTGCCATGTTGAACCGGATTTAGAGCAATAGCAATAGCAGATTTGTTGTCACAATAAAGCTCAGCTGGTGAGCTTTGATCTTGACCCAAATCAGCAAGCAACTTGTTCAACCAAATTGCTTGATTTGCAGCAGCTGCCATGGAGATATACTCTGCTTCTGCAGTTGATTGTGCCACCACCTCTTGCTTCTTTGCATTCCAACAAATTGCACCTGAACCAATGTTAAAAACATACCCGGAGGTGCTTTTCATGCCATCAACACTTCCTGCCCAGTCACTGTCTGCATAACCAATTAGTTTTACTCCTCCTGTCTTTAAGTACCAGATGCCAAGATCAGCTGTTCCTCTAATGTACTTCAACACCCTTTTAGCAATTCCCATGTGAATATTGCTAGGTGAGCTCATGAACCTTGACAGCAAACCAGCTGGAAACATCAAGTCAGGTCTAGTTGCTGTCAAGTATAGTAAACTGCCCACTAAACTTCTAAATCCAGAGGGATTTTCAAGTTTCTCACCATCATTCTTTGAAATCTTCTCATTTTGTGCCAAAGGAGTTGCTACTTCTTTGCATGACTCAAGTTTGAACTTCTTGAGTATATCAACAGCATATTTCCTTTGTGAAACAAAAATACCCGAACTACATTGATGTATCTCCATTCCAAGAAAGTAGTTCATAATGCCAAGATCAGACATTTCAAACACATCTTGCATTTATGTTTTGAACTCTTCCAACAACTTTGCATTGCTTCCAGTAACTAGCATGTCATCTACATAGAGTGATATCACCAGCTGCAGACCATCTTCATCTTGTTTTAGATACAAAGTAGCTTCATTTTCACTTCTCTTGAATCCCAGTTGAATCAAATGAGTGTCAATTCTGCTGTACCAGGCCCTTGGTGCTTGCTTCAAGCCATAAAGAGCCTTATGTAGCTTGTATACTTTGTGTTCATTACCAGCAACTACAAAGCCTTCTGGTTGCTGAACATAAATTTCTTCAAGAAGTATTCCATTTAGAAAAGCAGATTTAACATCTAAATGATATACTCTCCATCCTTTTTGTCCCGCAAGAGCAAGTAGGAGTCTTATAGTGTCATGCCTAGCTACTGGTGCAAAAGTATCTCCATAATCCACTCCAGCAACTTGAGCAAAGCCTTTAACAACCAATCTAGCCTTGTGTTTGAAGATTGAACCATCTGGATTGAATTTGGTTCTGAAGACCCACTTCACTCCAATTTCCTTTTTATCTTCAGGAAGTTCAGTCAATCTCCAAGTCCCATTTCTTTCAATGGAATCAATTTCTGATTTCACTGCTTCAATCCAAGCTGGAACTCCTGCAGCTTCAGTATAGTTTTTAGGCTCAGCATGTACAAGATTACATCTTTCGTACACATCAGACAATGGCCTAACCTTAAGTACTGCTGTATCTGAAGTTGCTCCAATGTCTTGTTGAACTTCAACACCAATACTTCTTACTGCTGGTTCAAGTGCAGCTGTTATATTCTGATCAACTCCTTTTAAGTCCCAATTCCAGCAAGAATTCTCATCAAAATGCACATCTCTTCTGACCTGAATTTTAGCTGCATTCAGATTGAAAATTCTGTAGCCTTTTGATTCTGTCGCATATCCCACCAGAATTCCTTTCTCTGCTCTTTCATCCAGTTTCCCTCTTTTGGCAGATGGTACAAGAAAGTAGCACAATGATCCAAACACTTTGAGATGTTTGGCAGTAGGCCGGACACCAGACCATGCTTCCAATGGTGTTTTGCTTTGAACAGACTTAGTTGGAAGTCTATTAAGCAAATATACTGAAGTATTTACTGCTTCAGCCCAAAGAAACCTTGGCAACTTCTTTTCAAACAAGATACATCTGGACATCTCCATCACAGTTCTGTTCTTCCTTTCAGAAACTCCATTCTGCTGTGGAGAGTATGGAATTGTCAGCTGGTGTACAATCCCAGCTTCTAAACAAAAGGCATTGAACTCCTTTGAAATATACTCTCCTCCATTATCAGTTCTCAACACCTTGATCTTCTTTCCACTTTGAGTTTCAGCCATGCTCTTGAAATTTTTGAACATTAATAGTGCTTGTGACTTGGTTTTCAGAAAATAAACCCAAGTCATTCTACTGAAGTCATCAATGAACAATATAAAGTACATATTATTGCTCAAGGAGGCTGTGCTCATTGGTCCACATATGTTTGAGTGGACTAACTCCAGCTTGTGAGTTGCTCTTTTAGATATACTTTTGGGAAATGGTTGTCGGTACTGAAGTCATCAATGAACAATATAAAGTACATATTATTGCTCAAGGAGGCTGTGCTCATTGGTCCACATATGTCTGAGTGGACTAACTCCAGCTTGTGAGTTGCTCTTTTAGATATACTTTTGGGAAATGGTTGTCGGTGTTGCTTTCCCAGTTCACAGCTTTCACATGTATGAGCAGTAACATGAATTTCAGACATGTTTTCTACCATTCCAGTATCATACAGCAACTTTAATGAATTGAGATTGTAGTGACCAAATCTTTTATGCCAAAGAATGCTTTCATCAATCTTAGCACTAAACACATGTCCTTTAACAGCATCAAGCTTCAAATAGAAGCTATTACCATTCATTTTGATTTTTGCTATCTCTGAATTATGTGAATTAGTGATAAAGCAAAATTTCTCTTTAAAAGAGACTTCATAACCATTCCTAAGCATCTGTGCAACACTAAGGAGATTTTGATCTAGTTCTGGAATGTAAAGAACATTTGTGATGGTTTTAGTACCTCTATTTGTGCTGACCGCAACAGTGCCTTTTCCCTTAGCCTGCACAATATCTCCATTTCCCAGCTTGATTTTTGGTTGAACTGATCTGTCAATAGAAGAAAAGATTGACAGAAACTTAGACATGTGACTAGTGCAGCCACTGTCTATAAGCCATGTATTTAGCTCAGAAGTATTGCTAGCTTGTGATGCCATAAATAGATGCTCCTCATCATCTTTGCCTTCTTCAGAAACATTTGCTTGTTGTTGTATTTGTTGCTGAGATTGTTTCTTCTTGATTCTGCAAAATTTCTCACTATGGCCAAGATTATTACAGAACATACACTGGAGAGAAGGTTTACCCTTAAACCAGCAATCTTTCTCAGCATGATTAGTTCTTCTGCAATAAGGACACGGTAAGAAAATCTGTCTTCTTGAAGGTATACTTGTTTTTCCTTTAGAAAACTTGACAAGTTTTTTTCTTGGCAGGTTACCAGCACTCCTTCCCTTGTTGTTTGCTTGGAAAGCCCCTTCAACAGCCTCATCATCTCTCATATGAACCCTTTGCTCCTGTACGTGTAGTTTGCTAATTAACTCTGCAATAGTAAGATTTTGCAAATCACAAGATTCTTCTATTGCAGAGATTTTAGCTTCAAACTTTTGTGGGACTGACATCATAAGTTTTTCTACTACCTTATGATCTTCAAATGTATTTCCAAGAAGTCTCATTTGATTTACAACATCCATTAATCTGCCAGAATAATCTTTGACAGATTCATTGTCTTTCATCTTCATCAACTCAAATTCCCTTTTAAATGCAAGAAGCTTAACTGCTTTGACTCTGTTGCTCCCTTCAAATTCAATTTGGAGCTTATCCCATACTTGTTTTGGTGTTTCCAGATTCATTATTTTGGTGAAAATATGATCTGCAAGTCCATAATGTAGGCAGATAATGGCTTTGTCCTTCTTAAGTTTTTCTTCTTCATGTGCTTTCATTTGAGCAATTGTGGGATTTGCATTCAATGGTGGTGGATCAGAATCAGTCACCACAACATTCCACAAGCCTTGAGATCTTAGATAAAATCTCATTTTGACAGCCCAAATATGATAGAGTTCACCACTAAACATTGGAATTGCAGATGCTATATTACTTGAAGTAGACATTGAAATAGAAGGAAAATAACTCACTAGTATTTCTGCTCACCCTCTCTGTGTTTAGCACTCACAATACTTGCCTCACCCTCTCTGTGTTTGTCACTCACAATACTTGCCTCACAGCCCGTAGGATATTAGCTCTGATACCACTGTTAGAAATATTTAGTTCTGGAAACTGTAGTTTAAGTATAAGAAAAACAGATTCAAGATAGCAGAGTTGAGTAGAAAGATCAATAATATTCATTAATTTCAAACGCCTATATATAGGCTTACATGGAACTTGGAATGGATTGAAATTCTCAACAAACTTGAGAGATTATTGGAATTGAAAATAACAAACTGCAGCAGAATGTTACTGCTGCAAATCCTGAAGTAGAAAAACGATTACATAAAATTCAAATAACATAACTGGATTTAACTCTATCTTTCTCAAGGCAGAATCTTATAATTCTAACAATGATGGCCAGCTGCAGTGGGATCGACTGTTGCCAGACCAGGATTCCTTCATTTCTCAAGGTTTTTAATGTAACCATGAAGGGGTTAGAAGATGGAAAAGGAAGCAGAGGGGAAAATGAATGCAGGTATGCCTTTTTAATTGATGAAAGATGGACCAACTACGGGGGGTATTATTATGATTATTATTTCGGAGGGAACTTTGACTTTTATTATGACAAGAGAGAAAGGGACCATGTTCCCGTAGTGCTGGATTGGGGGATAGACAAAAGGGTATTTGAATCACTTGTTAAGAATGGATCATTCTATAATTCAAGTTATACTTCTACGTGTGAGTTTCCGAGTCCTTCCATTACTTCAACCAACCAGAGCTCCACCGCGAAATGTTCTTGCAAACCAGGCTTCGAAGGAAATCCTTATCTTTCTGGTATTTGTCAAGGTAAACTCCTGGTTACAATTCCTACTCTATAGATTCTTCTGGCATGGTTTACCATTGTATGGTCTACTGATCCATCAACTCCGTGGATTCTCCATGTGTTGCAGAGGGTAGAACATACGTCCATTACCGGCGTAAAATCAAAGCTAAAATGGCAGGCCTCGGTATGTTGTTGCTGCATTTTCACTCTATACCATCATGATAGAAATGACTATAGCTTATGTCACACTTTAAATGGGTCAAGAAAACAATTGACTGGCATTGTGATGTTTGCTTAGAGGAACACTATGTTGTTGACTTGTCTCATGATAGTGCTACAAATGTCATAATTGACGATTTTATAAGCTCCAAGAAAAATTAGATTCAATGGCGGATCCTCTAAGAGAGACAGGAGAAGACAGCGGCCTCCCTTACGATTTTTCTTTTTCTTTTTTTCAAGTAGTATATACATTTATGCTCCTATATCTAGTAATAATTAATTTATTATCATGTGACATGTGTATATATACGATAAATTTTATAATACACACAAAAAAATAGAAATATTTTCTATTAATTATTTTTAATATTCACTTTGAAAATAAAAACAGATACAAGGAGAAAAATAAAAATAAAATCCATGAATCATTAAAATGCTAAAAATATTTTCCCTTGTGATTTTTTTTATATATACCACTAATTATTTTATAAACATCATAAAATTTCTCGTATATATCACTCTAATTTTAAATATTCTACGTGTAAAATTATGATATAAGTCATACTATAATTTGTGGTAAATTGATGGACTAAATCAAATCAATCAATTTATTCAAGAACCAATGACATGGAATTTTTTTGTTGATGCCATTTTAACCAATTACTCATGGAGATTGATCGTACAATTTAGCCTTCTAAAGTATTCAATTTTGTGCCCTTCTTTTCAAATTTTATTTGTAATCAGATCGTTGTTCCACAATTTTCTTCTTTCCCAAGTATGAATAATGCTTTCTTGAAAAAATGTATGAATAATTAGTTTCAAGTAAAAAAGTACACTTTCTTGAAATATGCTTCTAATAATTTTTTTCTTCACACAAGATCAAAAATAAGATCTGTACACTTGGTAAAGCAGACAATCAAAATTATAAAAAGAAATTAAAATTTAACTTACTGTTTTTTAAGAATCAAATTCTCTTTTCAAAACTGACATGAATAAAGTAGAATATTGAGACAAACTACAACACTGCGCTTAACACTGATCGAAGCGGTACAGGAAAAACAATGAGCTAGAGGAAGCAAGAAGGAAATTCAATTGATACGGACTGTTGCCTGGATAAGTAGTAAAGACAATCTGCAAAATGGAAGTTAGAGATAAAATCTAGACCCTTGCTGCAGCTGTACAACCTCAAAATCACCAATCCTATCCCAGCAGGATCAAATAATTGCAGATAGTACTGCACCATTACTCAAGCAAACAGAATTTGTTTTTCTGGGTTCAGCTCTAAAAAAAGAATTGAATGCAATTGGTTGACTTGTGCAGGTGTTGGAGTGGGATTTGGAGCACTGTTTCTACTCATTGGTTTATGGTGGTTGTACAAAGTATTCAAGAGAAAGAGGAGTGAAAAACTAAAGAAAAAGTACTTTAAGAGGAATGGTGGTCTTTTACTGCAAGAACAACTATCTTCAGGTGAAGTCAATGTTGAGAAAATCAAAATGTTTCCTTCGAAAGAATTAGACAAGGCCACTGATCATTACAATGTGAATAGAACGCTGGGCCAGGGAGGCCAAGGAACAGTTTACAAAGGGATGTTGGCGGATGGAAAAATCGTTGCAGTCAAGAAATCCAAAGTAATTGATGAAGGGAATCTCAGACAATTTATCAACGAGGTCGTCCTTCTATCCCAAATTAACCATAGAAATGTGGTTAAGCTTTTGGGTTGTTGTTTAGAGACTGAACTTCCATTGTTAGTCTACGAATTCATTCCTAATGGGACCCTTTTCCAGTTTCTCCATGACCCTAACGAGGACTTCCCTTTAACTTGGGAAATGCGCTTAAGGATTGCAGCAGAGGTAGCAGGGGCACTTTTCTATCTACATTCAGCAGCCTCCCTCCCCATTTTTCATAGAGACATCAAGTCTACAAACATACTGCTTGATGAGAAGTATAGAGCCAAAGTTGCAGATTTTGGGACTTCAAGGTCAGTAAGCATCGACCAAACTCATGTCACAACTCGAGTACAAGGCACCTTTGGGTACTTGGATCCAGAGTACTTCCAATCAAGCCAATTCACAGACAAGAGTGATGTCTATAGCTTTGGTGTAGTTCTTGTTGAGCTACTTACTGGGCAGAAGCCAATCTCGTTCACAAGATCAGAAGAACAAGGCAGAAGTTTAGCCACATATTTCATAATGGCCATGGAGAGCAACTGCCTGTTTGATATTCTTGATCCTCAGGTTGTGAAGCAAGGGGAAAGAGAGGATGTGTTGATGGTTGCTAGCTTGGCTAGGAGCTGCTTGAGGTTAAATGGGAAAGAAAGGCCTACGATGAAAGGAGTCACAATGGTGTTGGAGAGGATTAAAAAATCCGAAAACTTGATCGTCGAACAAGAGAATGAATATGACAGAAAAGAAGTAATGGGAGCACCTTGGGATGTTACTTCTGCCCCAACAATTTCTAGCTTCGATATTTGTGCTCCATCATCACTAGATGAGAAACCACTCTTTCATACCTATTGAAATTATTTACATGTTTTAATTTTGTGTTTGTATGTCAAACTTAAATAGCCTCCTTTTTTCTTGTAATTGTGTGTTCTAGTTGCCCGTAATTAGAAAAAGCTTGTTAACAATTTTTACTGCACGCGCGCGCGCATATATATATAAAGAATTTCTTGAGGGGGGTAAAAATCAAGCAATCATGCATGGAACAAAACTGTGATCTTCAATGAAGTGGTCTAAAATATCGGGTCCCGAGGAGTGAAGATAATAGAAAAGCCATGATCATATTAAACTTTTTTTAAATGTAACAAACTGATGTGAGAGGTATGTATTTAAAATTTTTTAAATAGAACTTATAAATCTATATTTAATGGGTCTAAAAAACTCCTAACAACACTTTTTATGATTCAGATTCAGTCAAGAGAATGACTTAATTTCACGGACACAATTACATTTTAAATAATACTCTCTTTACATCCTTGGTTATATAAAATTTCTTTAAAACCCACCATATTTCCATCTATATTATTATAAAGCAAGGAATAACGTATAAAAGTTCTCTAATTGCTCATTATATTTCTATTAACATTATTAATACATATATCAATAATATTTTTCCTCATTAATACTTATATTAGAGATATTTTCTATCAACATTAATATATATACCGGGAATATTTTTTCTCATTAAAACCATCAGGGCAATATTACTCTTTAGCCCCTCTTCTCCATAAAAGAGATTCATGAGTTATAAATAGACCACAAATCCTTCAACTAAAGAAGGTTTGGAATTTTCATTCTCTACTGCATGGTTATTTTCAGAGTATCTCCCTGTAATATTATTATATTGTTTCTCAAAAAATCACTGACTTAATCATCAGAGAGTCTCCAAATTCATCAAATGAAACTTTTTGTAAGCATTAGACATTATTTTTCAGCCACCTTGGCTAAGAAGAATAGATCAAATTGTCAATATTAAAAAATTAACTGATTATTCAAAACATTCATAAACCTTCCTCTTAAATTATTTGAATTTTTTTTAACATCATTAGAAAGATTTAATTTTAAGTGATGGGCAAGTTATTTCAAAGATATCTCATATACTCAAATTATCAAAAATAAATAAATTTTAATGCACTGTTTTTTTTTTTTACGTGGGTGTCCGGGTCAACTTACGCACCACGACTAATTCCACGGCCCACTGAACATCCTGCAAACCCAGTGAGCATGTAAAGTACCACGGGGGTAACAAGCGTGCATAATAAGATTCGAACCTAGATGCAGAAAAAAGGAACAAGCCACTACCACCGCTACGCCAATAATTCAAGTGCGATGCACAGTTTTTTTTAATAATAATGAGTGTTGTCCTCGGCGCATATTCCGTCCATTCCTCCTTCTTGGAGAGATCAAAATTAGCTTAAATCTGTCTCTCAGACATATATTTTATGATTTTTATCTCCGTCCCTGCTATAAGGTATATTCTTATCCCATTTGTATTTATCTTTTCTATTTCATAACATAAATTAAATGCTACATAAGTTACATGTAGACCAAGAGGAACCAACCAATATTCCTGTTCAGAGAAAGAGTTTTTTATATATATATATAATTATTGTTATTATTATATTGGAGTGAAAATATTGCTAGGAGCCGGTATTTGGTTGTTCGGTTTCTATTTTGATAAATTCATTTGGTACTGTTCAGTTAACAGGACCTCTAAAAATAAATACCAAAATGAATTTAGATTCATTTTTTTATTTTTGAAATCTAAAATTTTGGTTTGTCATTCAGTGTTTCAATAAAAAATGATATATTTCTTTTTTTTCTTAATATAGAAATTATTTTATGATTTTTGGTTTTTTAACATAATTGTTTTCATAATTTAGATCTTCTATAATTATTAATATTTTGATAAAAAAAATTTGCAGTGTCTTTTCATCAATTTATTTTAAAATAATAATTAAAAAAATCATTTCAAAGTTTCAATCAATTACAAAATAACATTAAATGTGTAAATACCAAATTCACATTCAGTTTCAAAAAGAAAAATCAAAAAGGGAAAAAATAAAACAAATATTGATCTATAAATGTTTGTATAATTTTACGATAATCAATGTCGCTCACATACTCATTAATTTGTTTTCTTAGCATCTTGTTTTATTTTTATTTTTCTTCTCTTTCTCCCCTGATGGGTCCTCGGTGTCACTGAGAGCTTCCCAGCAATATACAGAACAAGATCTATGATAAAACCAATTCAATTAAGTTTAGTTAAGTTTATATTTTTGTAGTAGTGAAAAAAACTTTACATGGAAATGGACTTTTCTTGATTAATAAGTTTTGAGTCCGTGTTGTGCTGATTCTATAAAATAAATCTTTCATAGAATGAGAAATGAAGGTAAAAAATTAAAAAGATAAAAATAATAATTTTTTTTAGTGAAAAGATCGGTGTGTTTTCTTTCGTTAAATGAGTTCTATGTTTAGTGGAGAGTGAGCTAAGTATTAATAATTAAAGGGTATTTATAAGTATGGTAGCGGTTACTTTTTAAAGTGTTTTTTCTCGAAAATATATTAAAATAATAATTTTTTATTTTTTAAAAAATTATTTTTAACTAAAACAATAAAAAAACATAAAAGTTATTAATTTTAAACATTTTTTTTTAAATTTAGAGAAACATAAGCAGTTCCAAACAACCCTTTTATCCCCCTTACCTTGATGGGATTGAAGTTCTTTCTAAGAAAATGGACCGTGAATAACACACGGTGAATGCTTTATCAGGGTAATAATAAAGGGCAGCATTAACACACGTTGTAGATAGAAAGTAGATGCCATGCTATGATGTCTTGAGCTTGTAGCATGCTTGTGTGTTGTTGTGAATTTATAAAAAATATAAAAAAAACTATTGCAATCTATAATGTTTTTTTAAAAAAAACTATGAAGCTAAATTCTCAACCAGCTAGATATGAAAAAAATAAAATCGACAAAAATAAAAGGAGAAAAAAAACCTTGTAGAGAAACACTATAGCAATCTACAGTGTTTCATGAGGAAATCTACAGTTGTAATTCTCAACCAGCTTAATATTAAAAATAATAAAATCGACAAAGATAATTTTGAGAAAAATCATAACAAAAAAAATCATGTGGGGGGACACTGTAGCAATCCACAGTGTTTTAAAGAAAAAAAACTACGGAGCTAAATTCTCAACCAGCTCAATATGAAAAAATAAAATCGACAAAGACAATTTTGGAAAAAAAACAAAAAAATCATAAAAAAACCATGTGGAAAACACTGTAGCAATCCACATTGTTTTTTTTAAAAAAACTACAAAACTAAATTTTCAACCAGCTCCATGTTAAAAAAATAAAATCAACAAAAACAATTCTGAAAAAAAAAACACAAAAAAAAGAAGAAGAAGACAATTTTGGGAAAGAAAAAGCAAAACAAAATGAAAAAAAACATGTGGGGAAAGTTAAAGCTGAATTCTCAACCAGTTCACTATTAAAAAAAAAATTCGACAAAGATAATTTAAAAAAAAACATGCGGGAAAACACTGTAGCGAAACAAAAACCATGTGGGAAAACATTGTAACAATCCACAGTGTTTTAAAGAAAAAACTATGAAGTAAAATCGACAAAGACCATTTTGAAAAAAAAAGAAAAAATTTCATAAAAAAAAGAAGAAAAAAAAGCTATGTAGGGAAACATTGTAGTAATCAATAATGTTTTAAAGAAAAAACTACAGAACTAAATTTTCAATCAGTTCAATATTAAAAAAAAAATCAACAAAGATAATTTAAAAAAAACAAAAAACAAAAAAGAATAAAAAAGAAGAAGAAGACAATCTTGGGTAAAAAAAACATGTAAAACCAAAAAAAAAAGGGAAAAAATGAAAAAAAAATGTAGGGAAAAAAAAGACAAAAAAAAAAAACAAACACAAAAAAAAAACAAAAAAAAACATGTGATGCAGAGAAAACTATAGTACTTTCCGCTGCCTTTTAGTGTATTAGTTAATAAGCATACGAGAAATTATTATTGTAGTGCGTAAGCGGTGGAAAAAATTACAGGTGCTACTCATATAATTTTGTAAAATAAATGTGTAAAAAGTTAGGAAGAAAAAAAATATACAGGGCAGGCCGGGGCGAGTCTCGCTCATGCATGGGGAGTTTTCTCGCTCATGCATGGGGAGTTTCACCTCGCCTGGGCCTGGATCAGGAAAGGTGATCGCAGACCAGCCCAAAGTGAGCTGGGCTTGGCGTTTCTTTTTTTACACTCAACATCGACAATGTTTATGATTCATTTTCTTTATTATATTTGAAGTGTTTCGAATTCTGATAATGCATTAGGTGGCTTTGATCACTACTCACAGGCTTTGATCAGCTACCATCAAAATGATTAAAAATCATGCTAAGCATAGTTAAGAAAATCCTATACCCCCACAGAATTTGACAATAATTCGTTTGGTCAAACCGATTTTGGATATCTTAAGAGTAATTATGGTTCTAA
Source organism: Populus simonii (assembly GCA_007827005.2). Taxonomy (NCBI): domain Eukaryota; kingdom Viridiplantae; phylum Streptophyta; class Magnoliopsida; order Malpighiales; family Salicaceae; genus Populus; species Populus simonii. The sequence continues at coordinate 13,459,991 of CM017481.2, forward strand.
AGAAGAAAAATCCACTGAAATTAATTTTGCTTTAATTAATTATGGTTCTAATTAATGAAGAAAATCTTATTAATATACAGCACTCGAAGGAATTTCAGGACCTTCATTATCTTTCCATGAAATTTCTAACAATCTGTAATCAATATGTATCATTCCAATACTTTAAGGATGGATTTAAATAGTGGTATTGCACATATACGGCGTCGCGACGATCGAATCTGCTCTCAAAACTTATCTATTAGAAAAATATAGGAAGACAAGGAATTCTTGTTTTTTATCTGTCAAAAGCAGGAATGAGAGTTATCACCTAATATTTTGATCACTAGGAACCCTAACTGGTCTCAGAGATCAGGTACAGAGACTGGTTACGTAAAGGGAAGGTATTAGCACCCTAAATACGCCCTACCTAAGGTGGACTGTATTGTTTAATTGTCTGATAAAATCTAAGATCTTGTCGTGTTTTCTAGTTATTGGTCCGTCTATGATTTAAGAAAAGTCCTCAATCTAAAACCATATTATTATTTTTTAAATGATATCATTTTAAATTATTTTTTAAAAATCAAGCCAAGTTTTATTTAAGTTTTGTATTATGTTGATAGGATAAAAAGTTGATTAGATTAATTTTTATCCAATTTAATATAAAACCTAGATTATGTTTTGAATAGATGAATCACCGTATTGAATTACCAAATCAAATCAAGTTTTATAACATTGATATTCGTGTCCGTGTGCGAAAACTAAATCTAAAAATCTAGGCGAGAGACGTACCCAAAATAACTTATAATATTATATTCTGTAATAACCGGCATTAAATATAAGTCTCTGAATTTTATAAGCAATGGTAAATCCTGATGATCACAACCAAAATAATGTTATTCCTTAAAAAAATATCTAAATAATGAAAAGAAAACACTCTAATGGGTGGAGAAATTCATTATTAATACATGATACTCTTATTTTTTTGTTGCCTCCATTTTATGCAGCTAGCAAATTAAACAAAGGATGAGATTGAGAGCTAGCTCGCACTTTAATGAAGATATACTTCTTATTCCAAGGATAACATACAAATTCCTTCCAAATATATTTATAATAATCCACGCATGGCCCAGTTGCTTGTATTGTCCAATTGCAGTCGCCACAATAGGGATCCCTGGAAGCATCGTAGATATCAAACCAATGGAATTCACTTGACCATGACATGCCACAGAAGAACACTGTGGTTCTCCAGAAGTTGGTGCAGAAATCAATAGTATATTCGCCACCAAAAGGGACTACATGCTGCCCAAGATCGTCGTCTTTGGATTTGCAATGGATTGTAAGGTCCAAGCCAGCACCTAAGCCATTGGTGATATTTAAATGAGTTGGTGTATATGGACAGATTGCATCACAGATAGTTATGATCAGCGACAGAGATAATAACACTAGCAGTATGAAATGTCTGGTGAAAGAAATCACGTTCGTTTGGATCATATTTTAGCATATGGTGCCCGTCGTATTATATATATAGCAAGAGGTTGTGCCGTTTCAAGAGTCTTGACCTTTGTGAGATGTTTTTCCTTTTATATTTGCCAAAACCATAGTTTTGAAACCGGACCGGCCCGACAGGTCGACCTGGAACTCAGCCGACTCGAGCCTGGGACTGGTCCGGGTCTAAGTAAAAACCCGCTGGGAACTTGGCCCGGCAAAACCCGGCCGACCCGGAACCCGGACGACCCGGGTAAACTCGACTGAGACCCGACCTCTTTTTTTTTTTTTTAATATACATGGAAGTGAAACCAAGTCGTTTTGAACTCTCATTTTCTATTTCTATATTTTCTCAGAAACCAAACTGAAGATATCAAAGAGCAAAGGATTTCAAAGTAAATCAGGAAACCAATCATTTAATAAAAAGATATCTTCGCACCAACAGAAAAAAATTGTAAAGCCCTTAAATTTCAATTCAAAGAAAATGAAAAGAAAAAAAAATCATAATTTTAAACAGGCATGAAAAACATATAAAATCTCTTCTTGAGCATCAAAAACTATGTTTCGATGATCTCATGAAACATCAAAAGACTAGGATGATCATCATAATATTTTGAGACCCTTTCGATGCTCTTTTCCTTAATATTTTCTCAAGAAACAAACGGAACCCAGATGAAAACACCAATTTACCTTCAAGTCCAGGCGCTTTTCCCATCCACTTGACACTTGTAAATCGAGGTCCAATTCTTGAGATTCACTCTCTACAGAATCACCACAACATTCCTATCATTCGTGTATCCACTCAAAAGCCTTACCAGAGAGCTCACCTCAGCTGCCATATTCACACAAAAAAGAGCTCATTTTCTTTTTCTTCACAACAGCAGCAGCAGGGCACCCCTGCCTGAAAACGCGCTTTAGCGGCTTCTCCATCAAATGTGCAGTAATCTCGACCCTTATCCTTTCTTAGGACTTGGGGTCCTTTGAATTCTTGTGGAGGATTTTGTCGAGGCTTTCATTGGAGCTAGAGAGACAGAGGGAGAGTGGGTGATTTGTGTTAAAATTTAACACATGTTTATGTATATGAGAGGATCGAAAAAAGCGCCTCTGTCTCTGACTCTCTCTGGCTTCTTTTTTTTTTTTTTTGGGTTGACCCGGGCCAACCCGGGTCAACCCATCTAACCTATAACTCAATCATCAAACCAGATCGATCACCAGGTCGAGTTTCAAAACTTTGGCCAAAACTACTGCATATATATAGCCTACTTGGCTAGCTTTTCAGGCAGGATAATCTACAGTGATGCTAGCTTTCTAGAAAACTTTATCTCAGGATTTTCTTTCTATAAAAACCCCATTCGAGTGGATTACGTTTGTGAATTCCACGAACTGTCAATCTTTTTCTTTACTTAAACACGATGTTTTTGTATCAATCAATGCTATATTATTCACTAATCCAATTTATTTTAATTTTCTGATCATTTTATTCTTACTCTTAAGTTGTCAAAAGTTTATTTCGGTATATATATAATAATTTGATTATGTATCATTTACATCTTATTATCTTCCTATCAAGTCCTTTTTTTAATTGAATATAATATCTTGTTTTAAAAATCATTATTATTATAAGCAACTTAATATGCTTAAACATTTTTTAAATTTAATATTAATTATAAGTAGATAATGATTAAAAAAATTAAATAAACACAATATTTGAAGATTAGCTGAAAAGATGACAAGCACAATCTTTGCTGATTAATGGCTGTTTGAGATTATGATAATGATGATGATTTAAAGTATTTTTTTCCTTAGAAATGTATTAAAATGAAGTTTTTTTATTTTTAAAAAATTATTTTTAATATCAGCACATCAAAATGATCTGAAAACATAATTTTTTTTTATTTTAACAAAAACTTTTTTAATTGTGTTTTGAAACATGATGCCAAACACACCATAAATATAAAGTACAAGGTAGACAATATTTACTCCTTTCTTTTTCTAGGAAAAGATGAATATATTTAATTAAGTGTTGGCATTAATTAATATATATTCATCATAAACGCCATATGTGTAAATAGAAATATCCAATGTTTACATATTTTTTTTTTTATATGAGTTGTTTTGTATATTCTTGATCAGGATGCTTGATTTTATGGATTTTAATTTAAAACACGTGGGTTGTGTTCATATATTACAGGTAATACTATCACTTTTTTCCCTTCATTTCCCTACTCATTATGTTATGGTTTGTTTTGAATAATAAAAAATAAATAAATATTCAAAAAAATAAAATAAGAAAATCCCCAAAACACAAAGTATTTTAATTTGCACCATTCATTGTAGAAAAATTTCCCAGTAAGAAAATAAAAACTAATCGTAAAACACAAAGTCTTTAAATAATAAATAATTCTAGACAAACATTCGAGAATTACAACTAGTTTTTTTTTTAAGAAAAACAATTCAAGGATATTTTTTCTATGATTTATAATATTTTCATAATAAATAGAAGTAAAAACTTGTTATAATAAAATTTCAGAGAAAATATGACCCAATAAAGAATTAATTTCATAAGAATTTGAGATTTTATTTTCAATAATTTTAAAATGAATCAGGTGAAAAAAATCTAAGATAATTCTACATATAATTTCAAGATCGCAATCATATGATTATAAATTCAAATCTATCTATTCTCTCTAATTAAATTAAAATTGATAAAAAATAATATTGATACGATTCAAAATTTTGATTGTTTATAATTTAGTTATTTTCATAAAAAAACAGTTTAACTAAACAATTATGAGTATTAATTCTACCGCCACATTTTCTCTAATTAATTAAATTAAATTAACACAAGGCATTTAAGAAAAAAAAGCCCGTCGTATTATATATATAGCAAGAGGTTGTGCCGTTTCAAGAGTCTTGACCTTTGTGAGATGTTTTTCCTTTTATATTTACCAAAACTACTGCATATGGCCTTGGATAGCTTTTCAGGCAGGATAATCTACAGTGATGCTAGCATTATAGAAAACTACCTTTGTGAGATGTTTTAAATTTAATATTAATTCTAAGTAGATAATGATTAAAAAAATTAAATAAACACAATCTTTGAGGATTAACTGAAAAGATGACAAGCACAATCTTTGCTGATTAAATATAAACTACAAGGTAGACAATATTTACTCTTTTTTTTCTAGGAAAAGATGAATATATTTAATTAAGTGTTGACATTAATTAATGTATTCTCAGCATAAACGCCAAATGTAAATAGAAATATCCAATGTTTATATACATATATATGAGTTGTTTTGTATATTCTTGAACAGGATGCATGATTTTATGGATTTTAATTTAAAACACGTCTCATGGTGGTGGTGGGTTGCCTTCGTATATAGTTAATTTGGATATTAAAGGTAATTAATACTATCACTTTTTTTTTCTTCGTTTCCTTACATTTCTCTTACCTTATTCTCATTATGTTATAGTTTGTTTTGAATAATAAGAAATAAATAAAATATTCAAAAAAATAAATTAAAAAAATCCCCAAAACACAAAATATTTTAATTTGCACCATTCAAAGTAGTAGAAAAATTTCCCAGGAAGAAAATAAAAACTAATAGTAAAACACAAAGTCTTTAAATAATAAATAATTATAGACAAACATTCGAGAATTGCAGCTAGTTTTTTTTTTTTTTTTTAAGATAAACAATTCAAGGATATTTTTTCTATGATTTATAATATTTGCATAATAAATAGAAGTAAAAACTTGTTATAATAAAATTTCAGAGAAAATATAACCCAATAAAAAATTAATTTCATAAGAATTTGAGATTTTATTTTTAATAATTTTAAAATGAATCAAGTGAAAAAAATCTAAAATAGTTTTTCATATAATTTCAAGATCGCAATAGTCAAACGAATTCAAATCCATCTATTCTCATTCTCTAATTAAATTAAAATTGATATAATATGATATATGGTTAAGTTTATGCAAATTTTAATTACAAGATACGATTTAAAATTTTTATTGTTTATAATTTATTTATTTTTCATAAAAAAACAGTTTATCTAAACAATTATGAGTAGTAATTCTACCGCCACATTTTCTCTAATTAATTAAATTAAATTAGCACAAGGCATTTAAGAAAAAAAAAGCCTATATTACATTTTTAGATTGAGACGATACACACACACACACACACACACAAATAATTTACTGATTAAAATGTAACACCAAAAAGTATTTGGCACCACCATTGTTCATTAATATAATAAATCTATAAATCAGGTTCAATATATCTATGGCAGAATAAAATATGTAATTAAGAAAGGTTTTGTATCTGGTGATGAAGCACCACAACTGTAAAAGATCTCAATCAGAATCTGCTGTGACAGAAACTAGGTGCCAAGGTACCTCCATGAAATCGTTTGCATCATAATCGATCTCTTGCGGAATGATAAAATCCTTCGCTGATTTTTGACACTCATGTGAGTTTCTGATGCCCTCCAATACCATGGTAACTTCTTTCATTGCAGGCCTTTCTTTTCCTTTCATGCTCAAGCAGCTCTTAGCCAAGACAGCAACCATCATTATATCCTCCTTCCTGCCTTGAACTTTAACTTGAGGATCAAGAATTCCTGACAGACGGTTGTCCTCTATGGACATAAGGAAATATGTCACTAAACTTCTGGCTTCATCATCCGATCTGCTAAAGGATACTGCCTTTTGTCCAGTGAGTAGCTCGACGAGGACTACACCAAAGCTATATACATCACTCTTGTCAGTGAACTGGCTTGATTGAAAGTACTCTGTATCCAAGTATCCAAAGGTACCGTGTACCGTGTACCAGAGTTGTGAGATGAGTCTGGTCAATGGTTACTGACTTTGATGCCCCAAAATCTGCTACTTTTTCCCTTTATTTGGCATCAAGCAGTGTGTTTGTAGACTTGATGTCTCTGTGATAAATGGGGATGGAAGCTGCTGACTGCAGGTAGGAGAGTGCCCCTGCTACCTCTGTTGCAATCCCTAAGCGCATTTCCCATGTTAATGGGAGTTCCTCATTTGGGTAGTGGAGAAACTGGGAAAGTGTCCCATTAGGAATGAATTCAGAGACCAACAATGGAACTTCAGTCTCCAAGCAACAGCCCAAAAGTTTAACCAAATTTCTATGGTTAATTTGTGAAAGAATGACCACCTCATTGATAAATTGTCTGAGTTTCCCTTCATCAAGAATTTTGGATTTCTTTATCTGCAATGATCTTTCCATCAGCCAACCTCCCTGGCCAAGCATTCTATTCACGTTGTAGTGATTTGTGGCATTGTCTAGCTCTTTGGATGTAAACAATTTGATTTTCCCAACATGGACTTCACCTGAAGTCAATTTTTCTTGCAGCAATAAACCACCATTCCATAAGAAGTATTTTTTCCTCTGTTTTTCATTCCTCCTCGTGAATACTTTGTACAACCACCACAGACCAATGAGCATAAACAATGCTCCAAATCCCACTCCAATTCCTACAAGAGTAAGCAATTATGAACAGATAGGGAAAGGGAACCGATCAGGAAAAATACAAGTATTCTTACTCCTAAGCAATTGTCATTTCTTAGATGATATAGGATGCAAATGCAGCAACATAACCAGGACCAACGTTTTTTCTCTCACATGTCCCTGGCAATCCATGTAGTCTGGATCCTCTGTCACATAGAGTAACATAGTTGATCTTTACACCATGTAATGGTAAAAAATTCGAGAAGAATCGATGGAGTAGGAAATATAATGCCAAAGAAAATAAGAAAATTGTAAAATTAACCAGGAATTTACCTTCACAACGAACTAAATAAGGATTTCCTACAAAGCCTGGTATACAAGAAAACTGAACTGTTGCCAACTGTTTGGTTGAATGAAAGGGAGGATTCAGAACTCGACACTTATAAGTGTGTGGGGTTTTGTATGTTCTCTTCTTCATACAAGACGTCTTTGATATTTATAGACTTTGTAGGGTTGTAAACTTACTACGCATCCTAATCGTATGAATAATTACGAGAATAATTACTTTACCATAAACAACTGCGTAACTAACCTATAAGACTAATAACTCATGGAGGCGCCGGCCTCCCCTCTCAGACAAGACATTCAAGTAGATGCCACACTAACAAATTGTAAAACGGGGAATTTAGGCATGTGCATAGTTTGTAAAATAAAGAATTTTCCGGAAACTTAAGTGGAAAATAACTAAAAATATTATCATGCTCTACATGAATATTGATTCCTTTTGCAATAGCCAGGACTCCAGCTAGCACTTGTTGTTCGTATTGCTGCATGCTACCAGGCTACATGCATGCATGCTTGATGATCGAATTAAAATCTATAGAAAATCCTATGTAGTGTATAAATGAAGTTCTAAAAGTTACCATTAGAGAAGAAGATTGGGGAAGTAGAAAAATCCCAAAAAGTAGTGAATATAAAAGAAATAATCATAATGCAAAGATTTTACATAGATATGTAATGTCTGCACCCACAAATAATAAGGAGAAAGTTCAATGTTCTTGCAATCCAGGTTTCGAAGGAAATCCTTATCTTTCTGGTATTTGTCAAGGCAAACTCCTGGTTACATTTCCTACTCTATAGATTCTTCTGGCATGGTTTACCGTTGTATGGTTTACTGATCAACTATGTGGTTTATCCAGGTGTTACAGAGGGTAGAGTATACGACGATTACCGGCGGAGAATCAAAGCTAAAATGGCAGGCCTAGGTACGTTGTTGCTGAATTTTCACTCTATACCACTAATAAGTATAGCACCTACCCTGTATAGTGTGGCACCTACACTCAATAACTTATTTTGCAGTTACATGCGCATAATTAAAAGGTATTTCTTCTCCTCCATTTCTCATTAGGTAAACCACATGGTCTTAAGGGCCAAGGATATAAATACCCCAGGCCACCCACATAAGGACAGAATCACACAGAGCATAAGAGGCCACAAAAAACCACCAAACAACATTGTTCCTCTCCTCCTACACGTATTTCTCCTCTTCTACTACACACACCTCTGCTCTTATACATATTGTTATTCCCCTGCTCCACAATCCCCCCTCCTACCCAGTTGTACACACTTTTCCCTCTAGACACTCTACTACACCTCTTGTTTTTATACATTATTCTCCTAGTATATTTACTAACTCTTGTTTTTATATATTATTCTCCTCGGATATTTACTAACTTAAATACTATAGTATTTCTTATTTTGGTAGGGTGCTTATTCTTATAGTAGTATGGAAATCACCCCCAAACCCTCAACAAGTAGCCAAATCTAGTCACCTCATCAACCCACCATCCATTAGCGAAGAGTGAGTGTGAAATTTTTTTAAAAATAAAATTATAAATTTATTATTTTAATCCACAGTAATTGACTAGGACAAATTTTCTAAACATAGGTTAATATTTTATTATCACAACCCATAAAATGATAGACTTGAATTGAATTAAGAAACTCAATTCTCAATCAATTTAATGTTGATGGATGAAATCAACAAAAATATTTTTAATTTAAAAATTTACCAAAGAAAAAAATAACAATAAAAAGAATGACCATCAAATCTAAAAGAAAAAAAATGAAAAAGGGTGAAATAAAAAAAATCAATTTAAAAAATTATCTCAAATAAAAAATAATTAAAAGAATATGAATAAAATATTAAAACATTGAAGGAGGATCAAATTCAAAAAATTCTAATTTTAGAAATAAATTAATATAAAACAAATAAAAAAAGAGGAATAAAAAATTCAAAGAAAAAAAATGTAAAGGGCTGATTTGCAAATTTGAATAGCCAGAAGTAAATTTTTAAGAGGAGAGAAAAAAAAAAAAATGGTAGGGCCAAATCACTGTGGAATCACGAATAAGCCCTACAATCAAGCTTTGAATATATATAGAAGGTGATTTCTTGTCTCTTCTATCATATCTTCGACAAGTTCAGAATGGAAAGGAACGCAGCCATATGTCAATCAAGAAAAATCAAATTACGCTGTTAAACAAGGAGGTGGAGGAACATGCACGTCGTTCCACAAGTTGAAGAAAAACATTAACAAATAGACTAATGGAAATAATGACTGTGGAGCCCCTAACATCAAGTGGATGGAACCTTACAAGTGATCAGAGATCTGTTGATTAGACGTGCACCTAGAAAGAAATGTAATGTCAAGATTTAACTTGATTATAGCATGATATATGATGTTAGGGTATGTTTTGTAAGGGGTAAATGATTGGATAACTTAATATATAGATTGGACAGCTTAACATATGGCTGGGTTAATTACTTTCCATGTGAAAGCCCGTTTTTGTTCCTTCTCTCTGCTAAAAAGCTACCGTCTCAAAGTAGAAAAATGTGGTTTAGATTTGTGCAGGATTGTGTTAGCATTAAATATTTGTAGATTTTTTAATTTGATTACTCATATATATATATATATTATACTCTAGGAAATAGCTAGAAAATTTAATGTTGAAGAGCCTTTAATAAAAATTTCAAGTTCAAATTAATAAACAAAGAAAATGATTTTTTTTTATGCTTTAGCAATTGAGATTGACTTCCCTTTCGAGGAATTGAACCTGCAACCTCTAATAAAAGTGGCAGTGTAGCTTCAAGAGGAGATAGAGTCCCATTCGCAAAAATAGACCGATGATGCAATTATAACCCACTATAGTATAGGATAGTGTAATTGACTGACTCGGTCAAGTCTGGCTGGTTAATATATTCTTTGTGTGGTTCTAAAAGACTTTGGTTTTGAGCTTTCTACTCATGGAAGGCGAAAGGATAAAAACAAAGAAAGAAAGAATTAGTAGAAAGAAGAAGATCATGGATAACTTAATATATGGATGGGTTACTTGCCAAGTAAGAGCCCGTTTTATACCTTCTCTCTTCTAAAAAGCTACTGTCTGAAAGAAGAAGAAAAAGGATATGGCAGCTGTTGAGTTAACAGCATTTCAGGTCATCCTGTTGTTCTGGTCATTGCGTACTGCAGAATCACAGGTTATGATATTGCCTGGATGTCAATCTTATTGTGGAGACATTAGTATTCCATATCCGTTTGGAATGAAAGAAGGATGTTACCTGGACGAAAGTTTCAATGCTCCTAAACTTACAGTAAACGGCACTGATCTGGAGGTCATTTACATCTCAGTAAGTCGCAGTACGATTGAGGTCATGTTTCCAGTTGTTTTCGCAAATTGTGGAGGCAAAGATAGAAACACAGTTGTTGACTTGGAAGGAAGCCCTTTTGTTTTCTCCTCCGAGAATTACTTCATCGCAAGGGGTTGTGGTAATCTTGTCTTGATGGCCCAACATCAATCTACTATTGGTGGGTGGGTGTCAATTTGTGACAAAAACAATGATAGCAAGATGGCTAGCTGCAGTGGGGTTTGTGTCATGCGTTAGATAATTCCTTGTTTCACCATCGTTTGATTAACGGCAGACAACTACTAGTAAACAAACCTCTGCCACACAGCAAGTGAAAGTAAATTCCACAAGTGGGCCCCGCAAGATTAGACTGTGAAGGTGGAATCTAGCTGACTTTAAAAGGTTACCTATCAAGTGATGCTCGCATATCCACTCTATTTACCATGCAATTTCTTGAAATCAATTGCCTCGCCGTTTGATTTACGGCTGACGGCTACAATACACAAACCTCTGTCACGTAGCAAGTGCAAGTAAATCAAATGATGGATCTGGCTGAGAATTCATTCCAACGTCGAGGTTCTAATTGAGATAAGGAAAATCGAGGACCTAATTGAAATTGACCTCAAAGTTTGGGGATTTTATAATGAGATTTCTCAAGGAAAAAATGTACTGACACTTCCATATTTAGGGGCCTTGACTTAATTCGAATAAAAACGCTTCGATTCTAGTAAGTTCTTGCTTGCAAGTCCTCTACCACATGCACACTCTTTTAGATATTCAGTCACATATATCCCAACTGGCATTCAAGCCCTATAATTTGGTCTTCCATCGACCAACATCGTGGTAATTTGCTCTATAAAAAAGGCTAGCTGCCATAGAGAGTTTTGTACCACCCGACTCCATTTTAATTAAACAGAAAAGTAGCTGTCATGGGAATTCGAGGAATGGCCTTACAGTTCACAATAACTGGAGTGTTGTTAGCAGCAGTTACAGCAGCAACAGAGCTTCCTGTAGCGAAGCCTGGATGCCAAGATAGATGTGGGAATGTTAGTATCCCATATCCATTTGGCACGGGAGAAGATTGCTACTACGACTCTAAGTTCCTCATAACTTGCAACCATACTTTCGATCCTCCAAAAGCGTTTTTAGGAAATGGTAGCTTAGAGGTCACAGAAATAACCCTTGATGGGAAGCTACGCATCATGCATCATATAGTTAGGGACTGCTATAATCGGGAAGGTGCACGAACAACGAGAAACAGATCCTGGATAAACCTACCCGTCCAAGGTCCATACGTTTTTTCTGACACTGACAATAGGTTCGTCGCTATCGGCTGTGATACTGTAGCTGAAATTCTAGGTATCCGAGAAGACAAGAATGATACATACCTGGTAGGATGCATTTCCAAATGTAGCAACAAAACATATGTGCCAAACACATGCTCCGGAATTGGTTGCTGCCAAACCTCCATTGCCAAAGGAATGAAGTACTTCAACGTGAGCGTGTATAGTTACAATAATCATACGGGAATCTGGGAATTCAATCCTTGCAGCTTTGCCTTCATGATTGAAGAAAAGCAGTTCAGCTTTTTTCCAAGTAACCTGTCGGATTTGGAGAAAGTAAGTAAGCTTCCTGTTATAGTGGATTGGAGTATTGGGCGCAATAAATGCGAAACTTTGGAAAAGAACAAGATGTCTAATGCATGTCAAGGACAGAGCAAATGTCATGACCCTGAAAATGGGTCTGGGAACATTTGCAAATGCTTAGATGGCTATCAAGGAAATCCATACCTCCCAAATGGTTGCCAAAGTATGCATTTCTTTTTCTTAATTTTATCCCCTTTTTTATAATTTTTTACTTGCATGTAGAGAGTTAAATTATTTGTAATTGATTTCGAGGAGATCTCTAATCTGATTTTTCGAAATTGGATTACTTGAAATTATGAGAATTTACTATAGTTTTACTTAAAGGCTTCTCTTTATGATGCTTCTGCAGACATTAATGAATGTTCAGATCCAAAAGTAGCCCACAATTGCAGCCACATATGCATCGACACCGAAGGGAATTATACATGTTCTTGCCCCAATTGGTACTATGGAGATGGGAGAACAGATGGAGAACGCTGCATCCGTACTATATCATCAGTGATTCAGGTCGCAGTCGGTAAGTTCGTATATCATCCTCTTCATTTGGAATCCCCATGTTCTTTCATGTGCCATTAAAGGTAAGTGTTTGTTTTTTTGGTTTCTCATTTTTAATTTGGATAGGATATATACATGTGCCAATTTTTAGTTCTTGCTATTTAGATGAGGCTGTGATGGGCAGTATTTTTAAAACTATATCACAGTCCCTACTTCCAGTTCATCCTAATACTTGGTTCCCTCCATCAGAGACCTGAGTTTAATACTCATATGCCTCTTTAACTGCCCAAAGACAGATTAACAACGGGGAGTATTCTTATGCCAGAGGGAACTTTGACTATTATTATGACAAGAGATAGGGACTATGTTCCCGTAGTGCTGGATTGGGGGATAGACGAAAGGGTATTTGAATCATTTGTTAAGAATGGATCATTCAATAATTCAAGTTATACTTTCTTGTGCATACTGGACAGAAATCAAACACAAACAAGCAGATTTACATGGTTCCTCAAAACCGAGTACATCCACGGAAGCATCAAATTGTATATTATTAGAGGAATGATATAAACACTCATCTCAACCCAGTACAATCCTACAAAACCCAATGTTTCACTCTTATACTCGGTGTTTCTCTCAAATCTGCTCTTTCTCACTCTTAAAGTTGCACTTGCACTCACCACACTTTCACACCTCTTGCTCTCACCACACTTTCGCACCTCTTGCTCTCTTTTTGTCTCCATTTATAAGAGAAATGAAAGCCTTGGCAGCAACCAATAATTATCAAATAACTACTACAATAAATATAATGGTTGAAAAATGATAGTGGTTGATGGTGGTTGAAAAGTAAGTGATAGTGGTTGAAAAAATGTTGACAAATTTGCCACAAATCTCCACCTTGGCAAGATTTTTCCATTCAATCCTCGTGATCAATCAATGCTGCCTCTAATGCGCCATATGGCGCTGCACCCTGAAGGTGCTCAACACCGAGAGATGTTGACCAAGTCCAAACAATGTTGGAACTTGATCCTTGAGACACATTTTGTGAGCATGTCAGCTGGATTATCTACGGTACCAATCTTCTGTAGCAGAATATCCCCTTCATCCACAATTTCTCGAATAAAATGAAATCGAACATCAATGTGCTTAGTGCGGGAATGATGAACGTGATTATTTGCAAGACAAATAGCACTTTGACTATCACAATGGACATTCACGTGCTCTTGAATAATTCCCAAATCTTCAATCAACCCATGTAACCAAATAGCTTCCTTAAAAGCTTCCGTTACTGTCATGTACTCTGCCTCAGTTGTTGACAAAGCTACTGTTGATTGTAACGTTGACCTCCAACTTACAGGCCCTTTAGCAAGTGTACACACATAGCCTATTATGGAACGATGCTTGTCTAAGTCACCAGCATAGTCCGAGTCCACATAACCAACTAAATTTTGTCCGAGTCTATCATCCCTCTCAAACTTCAAACCAATATCAGTTGTGCCATGAATGTATTGTAGAATCCATTTAACCGTCTGCCAGTGACCCTTTCTCGGATCATACATATACATGCTCACCATACTGACAACATGTGAAATATCTGGTCTCGTACAAACCATTGCATACATTAATGCACCAACTGCATTTGCATACGGAATTTGATCCATATGTTTGTGTTCTTCCTCTATACATGGAGACATTGAAGCACTTAACTTAAAATGAGGAGCTAAAGGTGTACTTACAGGCTTGGTCTTACCATTTACCCCAAATCTCTGTAGAATTTTCCTCAAGTATTGGGTCTGTGTTAAACAGACTGTGCCTTTTCTTCTGTTTCTCTGAATCTCCATGCCAAGAATCTTCTTAGCTTCTTCAAGGTCCTTCATTTCAAATTTAGTTCTTAGTTGAGCTTTCAGTCTATTAATCTCCACCTTGCTCTTCGATGCAATCAACATATCATCCATATATAAGAGCAAATAGATGAAAGAACCATCAAGAAGTTTGTGAAAATATACATAGTTGTCAAACTGACTCCGTGTGTATCCATGTTCTGTCATGAATTTATCAAATCGCTTATACCACTGGCGAGGAGATTGTTTCAATCCATATAATGACTTCTTCAGTTTACAAACCCAATTCTCTTTCCCAGTGACTTTGAAACCATCTGGCTGAGACATGTAAATTTTCTCTTCCAAATCTCCATGTAGGAAGGCATTTTTCACATCAAGTTGGGCTAACTCCAAATCAAACTGTGCAACCAAGGCTAGCAGAATATGGATTGATGAATGCTTAACAACCGGAGAGAATACCTCATTATAATCTATCCCCTCCTTCTAAGCATAACCTTTTGCTACTAATCTTGCTTTGAAACGAATGTTATCTTTTCTAGGATTACCTTTCTTCTTGGCATATACCCACTTGTAACCAATTGTCTTCTTTCTCTTAGGGAGGTGTACCAAATCCCAAGTCTGATTCTTGTGGAGAGATTTCATCTCTTCATCGTTTGCCTCATTCCACTTTGCACTTTCCACACTCTGTACTATTTCTTTGTAGGTGTATGGGATTCCATCATCAATCACCGAAAATGCATAAGCCACCATATTACAATACCGAGCAGGTTTCTTGATAACTCTTTTCAGTTTACTTGCTGCAATGGATTCTTGTTGTGTGGTTGCTAGAGTTGTTGTATCTTCTTCATTTGAACTTTCATCTGAATCTCCTTCAGTAGGGATTGTCTGAACAATCTATAGGAATGGTTGAAGTCTCAAACTCCACCTGTTGTGCATCACTAGATTGTTTTTTCTTCTCCTGTGATTTCTCTTGCTGTAACATGCTAGACTCATCAAGAGTGACATCTCTACTCATAATCACTTTCTTTGGTTCAGAACACTAGAGTCTGTAACCTTTTACTCCTCCACTAAAGCCCAAAAATATAGCTTTCTTGGCTCTAGCTTCTAGCTTGGACTCGGTAACATGATAATATGCCGAGCAACCAAATATACGCATAGAGTCATAATCATTTGCATGAGAGCCTGACCATACCTCCAAGGGGGTTCTTCCATTTAATATGGTTGAAGGTAACCAATTAACAATATGACGAGCATAGCTTAATGCCTCGCCCTAAAACACTTTGCTTAGTCCAGAATATGATAGCATACATTGGACTTTCTCCACCAATATGCGGTTCATGCGTTCTACTACTATATTTTATTGTGGTGTTTTGCGCACAGTAAAACGTTGTTTGATCCCTTCATCCTGGCAAACTTCAAAGAAAGGATCTGAAGTGTACTCACTATTATATGACCAAAGAGTCTTAACTCTCCTTCCAATTTGAGTCTCCACCATTTTCTTCCATTTCAGAAAGATATCAAGGACCTCACCCTTGTGTTTCATCATGTACACCCACACTCGTCTTGAGAAATCATCAATAAAAGTAACAAACCAACGATTACCTCTAAGAGATTCATTCTTTGAAGGTCCCCATATGTTTGTGTGAACATAATCAAGAATCCCTTTTGTGTTGTGTACCGTAGTGCCAAACTTGACCCTTGTCTGTTTTCCAAGAACACAATGCTTACAGAACCCATGCATCCTAGTCTTGGCGTCTTTTAATAGACCTTGCTTGACCAATCCTTGCAAAACCTTTTCACTAGCATGCCCTAAGCGCATGTGCCAAAGTCTGGAATTATCTGTTTCATCATCTTCTATGCTTTTGGAGACGGCTGCTGTACCAGTAACTGTAGATCCATCAAGGAAATATAAGTTTCCTATCCTTGTGCCTCTTAAGACAATTAATGCACCACAGATTACTCTTAGGACTCCATCATGTATGATAATCTTATAACCACTAGATTCTAGGACTCCAAGTGAGAAGAGATTTTTCTTTAAATCAGGTACATACCATACCTCTATTAGTGTCTTGACTACCCCATTATGTATCTTCAAATGGATAGTCCCAATCCCTTTGATCTCACAAACATCATCATTACCCATCAACATAACTCCTCTATCAAACTCTTCAAGTCTTGAGAATAAGTGCTTGTTAGAGCATATGTGATAGGAACATGCGGAATCAAGAAACCCATTCACCAGAATGGTTTTCTGGTGATGAGACCATGAATACATAGTCTCGTTCATTTTCATCTCGTACAACGTTCATAGTTGGTTCATCTTTTTCCTTGTTGCCCTTGATTGGACAATCTTTCTTCCATTACCCCTTTTTGTGATAAAAGGCACACTCATCTTTTGCAAGATATTGTTTGTTTGATGATTCTCCTCTGGATTTTGAGCGAGATCTCCCTTGCCCTCGAAATCTTCTGGGGTTTGTTCAACCTCTAACTGTCAATGCTTCTGACGTTGACTCCTTGTGAACAATTTGGTCCTTCTTTTAGTACTCATTGTTCATCAAAGCATTGGACACATCAATGAATTTAATCTTTTCTTTACCATACAGTAAACTGGTGACGAGATGTTCATATATGTCAGGCAGTGAATTCAATAATAACAGAGCCTTATCTTCATCATCGATTTCCACATCCAGATTCTTTAAATCAGCTATCATTTTATTGAAATCGTTTAGATGCTCATTCATGGAAGTACCTTTCTTGTGTTAAAAACGAAAGATTCTTTTCTTCAAGTAGAGACGATTCTCTATACTCTTCTTCATAAACTTGTCCTCCAATGCTTGCCATAATTCCTTTGCAGAGTTTTGTTATGAAAAAGCGTACTTTTGATCCTTTACAAGACAAAGTCGGATAGAACTGCAGGCCAACAGATTTATCCTTTCCCAGCTTTTCTCATCCAAATCCTCTAGTTTATCTTCTAGAGTGAAATCCAAATTTATTTGGACAAGCATATCTATAACTTCACATTTCCACATGCCAAAATTACCTTTCCCATCAAACTTTTCCACCTCAAATTTGGTACTCGATACCGGAATGTATTGTGGAGGTATACTAGCATTCCCCGCTAATCTTTCTTCTGGAATATCAGCCGATGTCTTTGGATTACAAATGGACTCCTGAAATTGTTAAAACACGTACTTTTATGCTCAAAAGAGCCAAAACAGTAACTTTGGTGTGCTGTTTCACAAAATGGACACCACGGTTGCGTCCAGAATGGTTGAAAATGCTCGAAAGTAGCTTGACTCGGCCAAAAATGGGCTAAAAAATCACTAAGTTGGCCAAAAAAACCAATCTGACTGAGTTAACTCATGAAAGGAATATTCTATCCCTGATAAAGAATATTCTGTCATAGTCAAGGGAATATTCTCTTACTGTTAACAAAATATTCTTATTCTGTCAAGAGAATATTCTGTCACTATTAGATGACGTGGTTGATGACATGGCACTGTGGACCATCTGTTGATGATGTGGATGATGACTTAACGTTGATATGTCAGATGACGTGGTAGTCTTCTCAGGTTAGAATTCCGGCACTGTCTGGTTTTTCCGGCAGATTTTAAGCGAAACTTCGACGAGCTCTACAGGGCTCGTTTCAACTCCGATTTTGATGATCTTTATATCACCGAACTCATATTGACGAGAGGAATCTCCACAAGTGGTCAAACCAAGATCTGAGAACTCTAAAAATTCTACAACTTTGAATCGAGAGATGAAAAAAACGTGTTTTTTCAGTGTTTTAACTTCCCTAATGCTTCGATACCAATTTGTTGTGCATATTAGACTGAAAGCAAACACAAATAAAAAACACAAACAAACAGATTTATGTGGTTCCCTAAAATTGGGTACATCCATGGAGGCAGCAGATTGTATATTATTAGAGGAATGACACAAACACATCTCAACCCAGTACAATCTCATAAAACCCAGTGTTTCATTCTTACACTCAATGTTTCTCTCAAATCTGCTCTTTTTTACTCTAAAAGTTGCACTTGCACTCACCACACTTTCACACCTCTTGCTCTCTCTTTGTCTCCATTTATAGGAGAAATGAAAGCCTTGGTAGCAACCAATAATTATCAAATACTACTACAATAAATATAATGGTTGAAAAATGATAGTGATTGATGATGGTTGAAAAGTGAGTGATAGTGGTTGATGGTGGTTGAAAAAATATTGACAAATTTGCTACATACTTCTATGTGTAAGATTGTGAATCCTTCCATTTATTCAACCAACCAGAGCTCCACCGTTCAATGTTCTTGCAATCTAGGCTTCGAAGGAAATCCTTATCTTTTTGGTATTTGTCATGGTAAATTAACCCCTGGTTACAATTCCTACTCTGTAGATTCTTCTGCCATAGTTTACCATTGTATGGTTTACTGATCCATCAACTTTGTTATAGAGGGTAGACCATACATCTAATATAATTACCGGCGTAAAATATTCAATGCTAAAAAGGCAGGCCTAGGTATGTTGTTACTGCATTTTCACTGTATATCATCATGATAGAAATGATTATAGATTATGTCACTCTTTAAATGGGTCAAGAAAACAATTGTAATGTTTGATTAGAGGAAAATTGTGTTCTTAATTGTCTCATGATAGAATCACGATTTTATAAGCTCGAAGAAAAATCAAATTCAATGGTGGATCCTATAAGAGAGATCGGAGAAGACAGCAGCCTCCCTTATGATTTTTTTTTCAAGTAGTATATACGTTTTGTTGGGTCATTCCAGAAATCAAACACACAAATTTACGTGGTTCGGCAACTTGCCTACTCCACGGAGCCATTAGTTTGTATTAATCAATCAAAGAAACAATACAAACAAAAGAGAAGGAGAAAATACTCTTCTCTACTCAACTCACTCTCAAACAAGCTCTCTCTCTGTTCTACCACACTCAACTCTTCACTGAGTATATACACACACACACACTAAGCTGGGAGCATGGGGGTATAAATCATGACACCATTTATGCCTTAAATTAAGCCTCCATCATGTGCTAAGTGGGAGATCAGTTATTCCCACTTGCATTTGGTGGAGGTGAGGCATTGTTTGTCTCCACTTTACTAACAATCTCCCAGTTGGAGACAAACAATGAAATTATTTTTTTTCTTGAAAACCAACCGAAGTTTTACATAACTTTAATTTATCAAGTGTAACTCCTTTGGTTAACATGTCAGCTGGATTCTTGCTTCCACAGACCTTTTCTAGCATTAGTTGTTCATCGTCTAGCAATTGTCGGATGAAGTGATATTTGATCTGAATATGCTTAGTCCTGGAGTGAAATGCTGGATTCTTGGCAAGGAAGATTGCACTTTGACTGTCGCTATACAGAGTACCTTTTCCATTCATCTTACCCAATTCTTTTAGGAAACTCTATAGCCATACTATCTCTTTTGTAGATTCTGAGACTGCAACATATTCAGCTTCTGTTGTTGAAAGAGCGATGATCTTTTGCAAGGTAGAACTTCAGGGAACAACAGTGCCTCTTGGAGTGTATACATATCCTGTAGTGCTCTTTCTACTATCAATATCTCCTGCTAGACCAGCGTCTACAAACCCTTCAAGTTTCAAACCACCAGCTGTGAAGGTAAGACAAGTCTCTAAGGAACCTTTTAAGTATCTCAGATCCATTTTACCGCCTCCCAATGCTGCTTTCCAGGATTGCTCATTTATAGACTTACAACTCCCACTGCATGGGCAATGTCTGGTCTGGTGCAGACCATAACATACATCAAAGAGTCAATAGTTAAGGCGTATGGAATCTTATCCATGTATTCACATTCTAGCTCAGTTTTTGGTGACTGGTCTTTACTGAGCTTGAAATGATTCCCTAGAGGTGTACTTACCGGTTTAACATTTTCCATACTAAACTTGCTGAGAACCTTCTTGACATACTCTATTTGTGAAAGCTTTAGTATGCCTTTATCTTTATCTCTAATGATTCTCATGCCAAGTATTTGTTTAGCAGCTCCCAAATCCTTCATTTCAAACTGTTTTGACAACTGTTGTTTCAACTTATCAATCTCCTCTATGATGGATCCTGCAATTAACATATCATCCACATATAATAGTAGAATGATGTAGGAGTTGTCAAAATATTTGACATAGCAACAATGATCAGCTTGGCATCTTGTGTACCCTGAACTGCACATGAAGTTGTCAAACTTCTTGTACCACTGTCTTGGAGCTTGCTTCAAACCGTATAGACTTTTTTTTAGCTTGCAGACTTGGTTCTCCTTTCCTTGTATTGCAAACCCCTCAGGTTGTTGCATGTAAATGTCTTCCTCCAAGTCATCATGAAACCCATTTGTTTTGCAAAGCCTCCTTTCCTTCAGGTAGTGTGGTTAGCTCCCAAGTCTTGTTCTTCAACAAAGAATCCATCTCATCCTTCATGGCTAACTTCCACTTACTTGAGTTTTCATTTTGTAATGATTCTTCATAAGTTTGCAGTTCTCCACCATTTGTCAGCAAAAATATAATTCAGTAGAAGTGTGAACCATTGTAGAGGCTTTACAGTCCTTGAAGATCTGTGAACATAAACAATAGGTTCTCTTGGCTCCGTATCTTCTTGTGTAGTAGTGGGTACAAATGTGCTTGAATCTTCTTGTAAAGGCTCTTGAATTTTGTTTTGCTCGGTAACATCAGGAAGCCCTTCTAATCTTATGAATCCAGTTTTTTGTGGACTTATATCTGAATCAGCCATATCTGTTTCTACACTTGATCTGTCTTTGTACAGAACTTTCTCATTGAAGATCACGTTTTTGCTTTTGATAATCTTTCTATTTTGATCATCCCAGAACCGACATCCAAATTCTTCATCTCCATATCCGATGAAGAAACATTTCTTGGATTTGGCATCTAGCTTGTTGCGAGCATCAGACTCTATATGAATATAGAAAACACAACCAAAGACCTTTAGATGAGAGAGTTGTACTTCTTTTCCTCTTCATACCTCCTCGGGCAATCTGAATTCCAAAGGAACTGATGGTCCACGGTTGATCAAGTAAACTACAGTATGAACTGCATCGACCTAAAATGTTTGAGGTAACCCTGAATGCAACCTCATGCTTCTAGCTCATTCATTGATGGTCCTGTTTATCTGTTCAGCAATGCCATTCTGTTGCGGCGTGCCTGGAATGGTCTTTTCCATTCTGATACCATTAACAACACAATACTCTTTGAAACCTCCATCAATGTATTCTCCTCTATTATCAGATCTCAAGCATTTCAACTTTAAACCCGATTCAGTCTCAACCATAGCCTTCCACTTCTTGAATGTTTCAAACACATCAGATTTATTTTTCAGAAAGTAGACCCATAACTTCCTACTAAATCATCAATGAAAGTCACATAATACCGAGAACCTCCAAGAGATGCTACTGGAGAAGGTCTCCATAAATCTGTGTGTACCAGTTCTAGCTTTCTTGGTCTTAAGGTCTTGCCAACCTTTAAGAAACTAAGCTTCTTCTGTTTTCCAAGAACACAACTTTCACAAATGTCTAGATCAACATTTTTTTTAAACTTTGGCAGCTTTCCCTTCGACTAAAGTATCTTCATCCCCTTTTGACTCATATGGCCAAGTCTACAGTGCCATAACTGTGCTTGATTTTCTGCTTCAGTAGAGGCAATGATGTCAGCAAATCTTGTGGTCATATACAAGGTGCCAGTTTTCTTTCCTCGAGCCAAAACCATTGCTCCCTTCGATACTTTCCACATACCTCCAGAAAAAAGAATTGAATGACCACTATCGTCAAGCTGTCCAACGGAGATCAGTTTCTTCTTTAATCCAGGAACATGTCTTACATTTTGTAAGTTCCATATAGATCCATTCATCGTCTTGATTTGCATATCTCTTATACCTACGATATTCATTGGTTGTCCATCAGTCAGATAGACTACACCGTGATCTCCAGCGACATAGTTTTGCATCATTTCGTGGTGTGGTGTACAGTGAAATGAAGCACCGGAATCAAGAATCCAATCATCAATTGGACTTTGTACAACAAGAATCAAAGCATCTTGTACCTCATCTGTGGTAGCATTTGCAGAGTCAGCTTCAAGTTTTTTCGATTTTGTGCAACTCCTCATATAATGACCAGGTTTGCCATAATGGCTTAGATTTTGTGCAACTCCTCATATCTGTATCCTCATAGATGTGTCCGGAATGGCCAACCACAAGTTGAAACGACACTGAAATTACCCAAATCAGACTTTGAATGGCTTAGATCTTATCAATCAAACTTTGGATCAATGGACGATACAGATGAAGTCGCGTGTCATGTGAAATAGTGTCTGCGGAGCACTGGATCAAAACTCAATATGATGACATGGCATCCACGTAAGCAATCTAGGCCCACCTTTGATGACGTGGCGCAGGTGTGCATAATCATTGCTGACGTGTCATGCGCTGATGTGGATTGTTGGCTAGTCAGGTGATGTGGCGGATGACTGTGCAGAATTACTGTTGTGGCTGATGACGTGGCAGGTCAACCCGGTTCAGTTGCAGGTACTCGGGCGAAGAAGGAGCGTGTGGCGCGTGCAGGCATGCAGCACGTTGGTTCTTCGCTGGGTTTTCACCAGTGGATTTGTCTCGTGTTCTCCTACACGATGGTATGTTCAAAAACATGTTTTGATAACTTTGATTTCTGGGTTTGGATCAAACACCCTTTTTTTCAAGAACAAGTTATGATACCAGTTGTTGGGTCATTCCAGAAATCAAAAACACACAAATTACATGATTCGACAACTTGCCTACTTCACGAAGCTACTAGTTTGTATTAATCAATCAAAGAAACAATACAAACAAAGAAGAAGGAGAAAATACTATTCTCTACTCAACTCACTCTCACTCAAGTACTCTCTCTGTTCTACCACACTTAGCTCTTCACTGAGTATATATATACACACACTAAGCTGGGAGCATGGGGGCATAAATCATGACATGATTTATGCCACAATTTATTCCTTAAATTAAGCCTCCATCATGTGCTAAATGGAAGATTAGTTATTCTCACTTGCATATGGTGGAGGTGGGGCATTGTTTGTCTCCACTTTATTAACAGTTTATGCTCCTATAACTAGTAATAATTAATTAATTATCGTGTGACATGTGTTATATGCCACATATTTATAATATAAAAAAATAATTACTAATATTCTATTAATTATTTTTTAATATTCATTTTAAAAAAGCAAAAACAAAAACAAAAACAAAAACAGATATAAGAAGAAAAATAAAAACAAAATCCATGAACCATTAAAATGCTAAAAATATTTTCATTTATGATTTTTTTCTTATATATACTACTAATTACTTTATAAACACCATAAAATTTCTTGTATATATCACTCTACTTTTAAATATATCATTTGTAAAATTATAATATATGTCATGCTATAATTTGTCGTCAACTAATGGAATAAATCAAATCAATCAATTTATTCAAGAACCAAAGACATGGAATTTTTTTTTGTTGATGCCATTTTAACCAATTACTCATGGAGATTGATCGTACAATTTAGCCTTCTAAAGTATTCAATTTTGTGCCCTTCTTTTCAAATTTTATTTGTAATTATATCGTTGTTTCACAATTTTCTTCTTTCCCAAGTATGAATAATGCTTTCTTGAAAACAATGTATGAATAATTAGTTTCAAGTAAAAAAGTACACTTTCTTGAAATATGCTTGTAATAATTTTTTTTCTTCACATAAGATTAAAAATAAGATTTGTACACTTAGTAAAGCAGACAATCAAAATTATAAAAAGAAATTAAAATTTAACTTACTGTTTTTTAAGAATCAAATTCTTCTTTCAGAACTGACATGAATAAAGTAGAATATTGAGACAAACTACAACACTGCGCTTAACAACGTACAATTGATGGAAATTTTATGCAAGATCCTCCATTGATCAAAGCGGTACAGGAAAAACAATGAGCTAGAGGAAGCAAGAAGGAAATTCAATTGATGTTATAGGATACAGACTCTGTTGCCTGGATATCTAGTAAAGACAATCTGCAAAATGGAAGTTAGAGATAAAATCTAGACCCTTGCTGCAGCTGTACAACCACAAGATCACCAATCCTATCCCAGCAGCATCAAATAATTGCAGATACTGCACCATTACTCAAGCAAACAAACAGAATTTGTTTTTCTGAGTTCAGCTCTAAAAAAAGAATTGAATGCAATTGGTTCACTTGTGCAGGTGTTAGATGGGGACTTGGAGCACTTTTTCTAGTCATTGGTTTATGTTGGGTGTACGAAGTATTCAAGAGAAAGAGGAGTGAAAAACTAAAGAAAAAGTACTTTAAGAGGAATGGTGGTCTATTACTGCAAGAACAACTATCTTCAGGTGAAGTCAATGTTGAGAAAATCAAAATGTTTCCTTCGAAAGAATTAGACAAGGCCACTGATCATTACAATGTGAATAGAACGCTGGGCCAGGGAGGCCAAGGAACAGTTTACAAAGGGATGTTGGCGGATGGAAAAATCGTTGCAGTCAAGAAATCCAAAGTAATTGATGAAGGGAATCTCAGACAATTTATCAACGAGGTCGTCCTTCTATCCCAAATTAACCATAGAAATGTGGTTAAGCTTTTGGGTTGTTGTTTAGAGACTGAACTTCCATTGTTAGTCTATGAATTCATTCCTAATGGGACCCTTTTCCAGTTTCTCCATGACCCTAATGAGGAATTCCCTTTAACTTGGGGAATGCGCTTAAGGATTGCAGCAGAGGTAGCAGGGGCACTTTTCTATCTACATTCAGCAGCCTCCATCCCTATTTTTCATAGAGACATCAAGTCTACAAACATACTGCTTGATGAGAAGTATAGAGCCAAAGTTGCAGATTTTGGGACTTCAAGGTCGGTAAGCATCGACCAAACTCATGTCACAACTCTAGTACAAGGCACCTTTGGGTACTTGGATCCAGAGTACTTCCAATCAAGCCAATTCACAGACAAGAGTGATGTCTATAGCTTTGGTGTAGTTCTTGTTGAGCTACTTACTGGGCAGAAGCCAATCTCGTTCACAAGATCAGAAGAACAAGGCAGAAGTTTAGCCACATATTTCATAATGGCCATGGGGAGCAACTGCCTGTTTGATATTCTTGATCCTCAGGTTGTGAAGCAAGGGGAAAGAGAGGATGTGTTGATGGTTGCTAGCTTGGCTAGGAGCTGCTTGAGGTTAAATGGGAAAGAAAGGCCTACGATGAAAGAAGTCACAAGGGCGTTGGAGAGGATTAAAAAATCCGAAAACTTGAGCGTCCAACAAGAGAATGAATATGACAGAAATGAAGTGATGGGAGCACCTTGGGATGTTACTTCTGCCTCAACAATTTCTAGCTTCGATATTGGTGCTCCTTCATCACTAGATGAAAAACCACTCTTACATACATGTTGAAATTATTTACTACATGTTTTAATTTTGTGTCTGTATGTAAAACTTAAATAGGCTTGTGGTATTGGTTTTAGACTTATTGCACTTGCCTCCTTTTTTTTCTTGCAATTGTGTGCTCTAGATGGCCGTAATTAGAAAAAGCTTGTCAACAATTTTTACTGCACGCGCGCGCACGCGCATACATATAAAGGATTTCATGAGTGGGATAAAAATCAAGCGATCATGCATGGAACGAAACTGTGATCTTCATTAAAGTGGTCTAAAATATCGGGCCCCGAAGAGTGTAGATAATAGAAAAGCCATGATCATATTAAACTTTTTTTTTAAATGTAATAACTGATGGGAGAGTTGAGTTAATTTTTGAAATCTTTAGTAAAACCTCAAGAAAATAAAAATAGTAATTTTTTTTTTAAGAAAAGATAGGCGTGTTTTTTTTCACTGACTGAGTTCTCTATTTAGTAAGTTATGAATTAATAATTAAAATATATTTAAAAGTGTAGTAGTGGTTCTTTTCAAAGTATTTTTTTTGTTTGGAAATGTATTAAAATAATATTATTTTTATTTTTTAAAAAAATATATTTTTGACATCAACACATTAAAATGATAAAAAAACATAAAAATATTAATTTTTTTAAAAAAATTAAAATTTAAAGAAAACATAACGCAGTTCCAGACAACCCTTGTATACCCTTACCGTGATGGGGTTGGAGTTCTTTCTAAGAAAATGGTCCCCTTACCGTGATGGGAATAACACACGGTGAATGGTGTAGTTTACTTTGTAGAGTGATGCTTTATCAGGGTATTAATAAATGGCAGCATTAACACACGAGAAATTATTATTGTAGTGCGTAAGCGGTAGAAAAAATTACAGGTGCTACTCATATAATTTTATAAAATAAATGTGTAACAAAATAGGAAGAAAAAAAATATACAGGGCAGGCCGGGGCGAGTCTCGCTCATGCATGGGAAGAAAATAAATGTTTATGATTCATTTTCTTTATTATATTTGAAGTGTTTCGAATTTAGATAATGCATTAGGTGGCTTTGATCACTACTCACAGGCTTTGAAATATGTAACAGGGCAGGCCGGGGCGAGTCTCGCTCATGCATGGGAAGAAAATAAATGTTTATGATTCATTTTCTTTATTATATTTGAAGTGTTTCGAATTTAGATAATGCATTAGGTGGCTTTGATCACTACTCACAGGCTTTGAAATATGTAATCCCCTTACTTTTCTTTACAACTTTTAGGATGGATTTAAATAGTGGGATCAGCCTCTTCTGCGTCGGACATCATTTCTTCAACATCGACTTCTGCTAAAGGCAATCCTTCTTGTAACAATAAATCATAATCCTGTTTGAAGAATTTCTTCTTGAGTTTGTGATATGTTTAATTTAAGAATCAAGAAGAAGATAGGATGAAGAGAAGAATATTGAAGAAGAATAAACTGTATATCTTTTACTGAATTCTTGAGGCTATATATAGATATAGCATTACAGATAGGAAGGAAATAACAATTATAGCTACCGAATAGGAATGCTGAAAATTAGAACAGAATAACTGACTCAACAGACAATTGACTAAATAAAGGAATTAGACTAAGTCTTTCACTTTGCCACTACTGGTCATGGTCTCTGCTAATCCTGTTGCCATCACACAACTGCACATCGTGGTTTTGCATGCCCTTCACAACTGCACATCGTGGCTCGGCATCTCTGTAATGTCTGCATGTCGTGGTCTGTTAATGTGTGCCATTACGTGCATGTGAAGTGGCGAAACAGAACATATCATTCCCTACCCCTTAAAGAACCTTGTCCACAAGGGAAAAGTCGGGATAGGACTTGGAAAAACGCCACTCATTTTCCCAAGTAGTGTCTTCTGCTGGTGCACCAACCCATTTCACCAAAATTTCAGATTTAGGACGATAGTTACCTTTGTGTATCACACGCCGATCTAAGATAACTTCAGGTTGGGGAAGAACCACTGATGTAACCGAGACAGGGGGAAGGTCTGGAGAGGTAGGAGTAACTGGACACAGATGCTTCCGTAATAAACTAACATGAAATACATCATGGATTTGAGAACCCGGAGGTAATGCTAATTTATAAGCCACCAACCCAACCTTTTCCAACACTTTGTATGGACCAAAAAAACGTGGGGCGAGTTTAAGAGAAGCTCGAAAAGCCACAGAAGTCTGCCGATAGGGCTGAAGTTTTAAATACACATAATCTCCAACATTGAAGGTTACCTCACGCCGGTGTTGGTCTGCTTGGCATTTCATCCTATTTTGGGCCATTTGAAGATTATGGTGCAAATCATGCAGAATGGTATCCCTGTCACGTAGATATTCATCAACAGCTTGAACGCGAGAAGTGCCAGGAATATAAGTCAGTAAGTTGGGAGGAGGAATGCCATAAACAGCTTCAAAGGGGGTCATCTTTGTGGAGGAATGAATTGAAGTATTATAATTGAATTCAACCCAGGGAATCCATTCAACCCATTTGCGTGGCTGGTCTCCTGCAAAACAACGTAGATACTGTTCCAATGTCCGATTGACAACTTCGGTTTGGCCATCCGTTTGAGGATGGTAACTTGAACTCATACATAATTTGGTCCCCTGCAGATTGAATAGTGTGCGCCAAAAAGCACTGATAAACACCTTGTCCCGATCGCTGATTATGGAATTTGGTATCCCATGCAGACGAACCACATTAGCAACGAATTCCTTGGCCACACTGACAGCAGAAAATGGGTGTTTCAAGGCAACAAAGTGAGCATATTTGGTTAATCTGTCAACTACGACCATGATAACAGTATAACCCGTAGAAGATGGTAACCCTTCAATAAAGTCCATGGAGACATCAGTCCAGATTTGAGCAGGAATGGGAAGAGGCTGAAGCAATCCTGCCGGCTGCATGCAATCTATTTTATACCGCTGGCAGATATCACACTGTTGCAAGAATTCTTTCACATGCTGCCTCATATTAGACCAAAAAAAACTATGTCTGATGCGAGATAGAGTCTTATGAAACCCAAAGTGTCCTCCCACAGGTGACGAATGACAATCATCTAGAATCTGTGGAATCAAAGGAGAGCTGGGGCTCAAATAAATTTTGTCCCGCTTGAACCAAACGCCATCGCGAAGGAGCAACTGATGGCCGGTTTGAGATGGTTGATGTTTGTGCATTAAGTCCGCATAAAAAGAGTCTTGCTAGACTTCCTTCTAAAGCAGTGGCCACCAATTTGCATGTGGTTGAGAAATGGATATAAACTGGAATTCAATTACACGTGATAATGAATCAGCACCTTGATTTTTAGGTCCACGTTTATACTCAATTTTGTAATCGTAACCCAGCAGTTTTGGTAGCCAACGTGTCTATGCAGGTGTAGTAATTCGTTGCTCCAGGAGGTATTTGAGGCTTTTGTGATCCGTGCGAACTATAAAAGGTTTTCCCAACAAGTATGGACGCCACTTCTTGATTGCCTTAACGATCACCAACATTTCTTTTTCGTATGTGGACAATAATAAGGCTGACCCTTTCAATGCTTCACTAAAATAGGCAATCGGTTGGTTTTGTTGAAGCAAAATGGCACCAAGTCCTATGCCACTAGCATTGCACATTTGCACTCAATGATGAATTGCTGAGTAAAATCAGGAAGGCGTAGGACTGGCGGGGATGTCAGTGCTTCTTTCAACTGTTGGAAGGCCTTCTCTGCTGCATTGTTCCACTGAAAACCATCCTTACCCAAGAGACGATTTAGAGGTGCTGCTATACCCCCAAAATGACGGATAAATTTGCGGTAGTAACCTGCCAAACCAAGAAATCCACGCACCCCTTTTGCTGTTGTTGGTGGTGGCCAGTCGACGACAGCTTCGATTTAGGCTGGATCAACCGCTACTCCTTGCTCAGAAATGATGTGGCCCAAGTAGCTGACACGTAAAACCCCGAATTGGCACTTGGACATTTTGGCAAATAAACTGTTAACTGATAAAATTTGTAGAACAGTTTGCAGATGAGTGAGATGATCCGTCCATGATCTTGAATATACTAGAATGTCATCAAAAAAATACCAAGATAAAGTGTCGAAGGTAGGGTCGAAAGAGATCATTCATGAGACTTTGAAATGTTGCGGGCGCATTAGTGAGACCAAATGGCATCACAATAAATTCATAATGCCCTTCATGAGTTCTGAAGGCTGTTTTATGAATGTCCGCATCATGCACGCGGATTTGATGATATCCCGAACGCAAATCCAATTTAGAATAAAATTTGGCGCCATGCAGCTCATCTAATAATTCATCAATTATTGGAATTGGATACTTATCTTTCACCGTGATGTCATTGAGTGCCTGATAATCTACACAAAATCGCCATGCACCATCAGCCTTCTTCACTAATAGAACTGGGGAGGAAAACGGACTGTGGCTGGGTCTGATCAAACCAGATTGCAGAAGCTCCTTAACTATTTTCTCTATTTTAGTTTTCTGATAATAAGGATATCGATATGGCCTCATAGTGACTGGTCCCGATGTAGGAAGCAATGGAATGTGATGGTCATGTGACCGTTGTGGAGGTAAGCTAGTCGGGTTTTCAAACACCTGAGAAAATTGAGCTAGAAGTTGGCTGATCTCAGGTGGATAGGACTGTGGTTCGCTGTTGCTGTTGGAAGGAATTATTTGGAAGAATAATCCCAAACCTTGCAATCCATTTAGCTCCTTATCTGTCAAGGCTTCAATGTCGTTTCTCCCTAATCCCTGAAATGTGTGAGAAATTCCTGCAATGTTGAAATTCATGGTAAGTTGCTTGTAATCAGTCTTGACTGGACCGAGAGTTGCAAGCCATTGCACTCCCAATACCAACTGGCATGCTGCAACTGGAAGGATGTAGTAATCGGTGGTGACAGGATGGCCTTGAATGATGAGAGTGAGTGCCTGACATTGCCCCGCACATTCTATCTTTTCTCTATTCGCCACCATAACATGTAATTGCTTTCCCTGCGTTATTGGTAATCCGAATCTGGAGACCAAGGCTTGATCAATAAAATTATGAGTGCTACCTCCATCTATCAGCACTGTTATATTCTTGCTTTTTAACTTGCCAAGGACGCGTAGGGTCTGTGGATGTTCGGTTCCTGTAATTGCATGAAAAGAAATTTCAGGTAGAAATTCAGAGGGTTACTGATCAGGTTGGTTGATCTCCACGTCTTCAATATACGTCTGAAGTGAATCTTCAATCATAAACAATTGTGGTCTGGCACAACGATGTCCTGGAACGAACTTCTCATCACAGTAATAACATAATCCTTTCTCTCGTCGCTCTCGTGCCTCTTGGTTGGTGATTCTACGGAAGTTTGCTGGTGGATTATTGGAACCTTGGTTATGGCGCTGACTTGGTGGAGGTCCTAGCACCCCAGCCACTGGATTGGAGGAGGTTTTTGCTGCTGCATAAGTTGGTTGGAAACGTAATGGTTGAGTTGGTCTCCTTTGTAGCTGGTTGTGTTCCTCAATTAGTCGGGCTACCCCTATGGTATCAGCCAAGGTTACTGGCTGCTTGATTTTCACATCGATGCGAATGTCATCCCTGAGTCCTGCAATAAAACAACCTACTAAGAATTTCTCGGGCAAGTTGTCCACTCTGTGAGAAAGCCTTTCAAAAGCTTCCTGATAAGCTGCAATGGTGGTGGTTTGCTTAAGGCGTGTCAGAGCCTCTGAGGGATCCTCGTAGTCGGTTGGACCAAATCGGAGTTGTATAGCATTAGTAAACTCCTCCCACGATAGTGGTCCACGAAATTTTGTCAACCACCGGTGCCATTGTAAGGCAATGCCTTCCAAATGGAATGATGCCAGTTGAACTTGTTGATCCAACGCAATATTTTGAAATTCAAAATATTGCTCTGCCTTGTAAATCCATCTTGTTGGATCATCACCATTAAATTTTGGGAAAGACAACTTGAGGTTGTGATGAGAGTAGTCTTTTGTGGTGTTTGAACGAGAAGTATGTGGTTGTGAGGATTCGTCACGAGCAAAGGGGTTTGTTTCAGAGGAGTTATTATCTTGGTTGCGAGAGGCTCAAAGAGCTTCGAGTTCCGTCAGCACTGCTTGTAAGGCTGCGTTCACCTGATCGAAACTGTTCTCATGTCGTGCCAAGATGTCATTGACATCACTGCGGAATTCTGCATTGGTTTTACCACGAGTGTCCATGGTTGAAACCAGCTCTGATACCACTGATATGTTTAATTTAAGAATCAAGAAGAAGATAGGATGAAGAGAAGAATATTGAAGAAGAATAAACTGTATATCTTTTACTGAATTCTTGAGGCTATATATAGATATAGCATTACATATAGGAAGGAAATAACAATTATAGCTACCGAATAGGAATGCTGAAAATTAGAACAGAATAACTGACTCAACAGACAATTGACTAAATAAAGGAATTAGACTAAGTCTTTCACTTTGCCACTACTGGTCGTGGTCTCTGCTAATCCTGTTGCCATCACACAACTGCACATCGTGGTTTTGCATGCCCTTCACAACTGCACATCGTGGCTCGGCATCTCTGTAATGTCTGCATGTCATGGTCTGTTAATGTGTGCCATTACGTGCATGTGAAGTGGCGAAACAGAACATATCAGTTTGTCAATCCCCTTGTTTTTCTTTACAACTTGGTAAAGTAGAAACAACACCCCAAGGGCAGCACAAATACCTGCATAAATCAAGAAATAAATATATTCCCATATATATTGCAAACAATTCCTTGCGAAGTTCTGTAGAGAATTCTTGATGATAAGTAAGATAAAAATATGTTACATGTTGGGCAGAGGGGCATACCTACAACCACAATTTTAACCGGAGACTTCTTGGCCTCGGGTGGGAAGCAGCCATATCCAGCATCAAAATTTACGCAGATCATATTCTTCCAACAATCGTTGAAACGAGGGTCCTCACATTCATTGATATCTGAATATATAATATATAGACAAAGAAACAGATATTAGCTCTAATTAATCCAGTAATAATTTGTTTTCAGTAAGAAGAAAATGGAACAAAAATGGAAGCCCCTGAATTCTATTAATTACAAGGCTTGGCATTAAAGTTCACAGAATTGAATATTGAAAGCAAAAGGAAAAAAATCGAGTGATAGAGAGATTGCTAAGCTTAGCAATAACCAAAGACATATATATGCAGAGGCCGTGCCAACTCTGGCTTATTCGTAGAGCTACTTGCCCTATCAGAGTGAAAACATACCAGAAATTTTACACCAAATAAGAAAAAAAAATTAGAAAATTGTGACAGAGAGAAAGTTTACATGGACAACCAGCAGGAAGATAAGGATTCCCATGATAACCAGCGCTGCAAGAACATTTAACCATGGATTTCTGATTGCTTGAAATGTTATCGTAATTGTTAACATGACAATGATATGTTTTATTATCTGCTAATGATCCATTCCTTTCTAGAGATTCAAATATCCAGTAATCTATCATCCAGTCCAGCACCACAGGCACAGCACCGAGTAAGGGGTCTCAAGACTACTATTGAGCCTATCACGGAACCATCTTTGTTCTACTAAATAGGCATGCTTGCATTGATCCCTGCCTCTACCTTGACCATCATCAATATCTTAGAATACTGTATTGAAAGACATTAGATGCGACGGGATTTTCATCTGGCAGCAGTTGATTCCATTGCAACTCGCATGATTTCTAGCAGAGTCGCTGCTCTCATCGCAAATAGACATGCCCCCACCATAGATTGAGTCATTTTGTGTCACCAGGACAATGTTGTTACAACCCACCACAACAAATCTGTTCCATTTTTCTGAGTACACAAAAGGGCTTCCTTCCAAATTCACAATAACTGGATTGCTTTCTTTACCTCGACAATTACTTGAATAGAAAATCGGAAATTTGACGTGAAGGGTGCCTTCATCAACAGAGATGTTCAACACCTCTAGATTGATTCCATTTATAGAAAGACTAGGAGTCATGTTGGAGTTGCAATGTATTCTGAACCTCTTATCCAGGTAGCAACCTGCTTCCATTCCGAAGGGGTACGGAATGTTGACCTTTCCACATTTAGCCTGGCAATTAGGCTTTGCCATAGATTGTGCTGCTGCAAGCAGTGCTTCTAATGGCCATAATAAAAGAATGATCAGAAACAGAATAAGCACAGCCATTCTTTCCTTTGTTTTTAATTCCTTGCCTGCGAGTATTGAATGGATAAGAGAAAAAAAATATACCTACCATGTTTATATATTCCTTCTCGGAATACCATCTTGAAGGAAGTCGGCAAGGAATTACTGAGATGTTCGACTAGTCTAGGAGACCATTCATACATGATGTGAAAGTTAATTAAAAAAAAATAAAAATATTAAATTGACTGTCCGCCGATTACTTGGACTAAGAAAAGTCCTGCTAAAATGTCGAAGTTAGAGATAATTAATGAATTGGACTGTCTAAAGAAAATATCTCCTCAACTCGAAAGTTTATTTTTGAGTTTAAAGTACTTTAAAGCCATCACAAATAAATTTATTTAATTTCTCTGAATGTGGAGAATTGTTCCTAAAAATTATCATGAAGTGGACTCAGTTTTAATTATCATGTACAAGCTGGTCCGAATATATATATCATTTATCGTTGAAAAAAAGAAGAAAAAAAGATGTAACATATTCAATATAAGGAACTTCTTTTATATAATGCAATTGATATTCGCTGATTAATTAAATCTACAGTTTATAGGTGCTGTATGTCTTTTAAAATAATCTGGAGACTTTCTTAACCAGAAACAATCAGTGAAGGGGTATGTTGAGGCAGATCTTGCGTCTCTTTGTAGTGAATCTGCCCTACAATGCATTAGGGAAAAGAGGAACATCATTGATTCGGAAGATGATACCATTGATGCTGAGATTCTTAATTCCATGGCTGTTACAAATGAGCATTTCAACATTGCTCTCGGAACCAGCAATCCTTCTGCTCTTCGTGAGACCATTGTGGAAGTTCCCAATGTTAGATGGGAGGATATTGGTGGTCTTGAGAAGGTCAAGATGGAGCTTCAAGAGACTGTTCAATATCCGGTGGAGCATCCTGAGAAGTTTGGCATGTCACCTTCTAAAGGAGTTCTTTTCTATGGTCCTCCTGGCTGTGACAAAACATTGCTGGCTAAGGCTATTGCCAATGAATGTCAAGCTAATTTCATCAGTATCAAGGGTCCTGAGCTTCTAAAGATGTGGTTTGGAGAGAGTGAAGCCAATGTAAGGGATGTTTTCGACAAGGCACGCCAGTCTGCTCCTTGTGTCCTATTTTTCGATATTGCTATTCAAAGAGGAAACATTGTAGGAGATGCTGGTGGTGCCGCGGATAGATTTTTGAACCGACTCCTAACTGAGATGGATGGTTATCAGCCAAGAAAACCGTCTTCGTAATTGGTGCTACCAACAGGCCTGATACAATCGACCCTGCGCTCATGAGGCCGGGTCTTCTTGATCAGCTAATTTATATCCCTCTACCAGATGAATGTTCTCGCCTACAGATTTTTAAAGCTTGCTTGAGAAAATCACCAGTCTCGAAAGATGTTGACCTTCGAGTTCTCGCCAAGCACAGAAATCTGTCTGAGGGCTTGCAAATATGCTATCAGGGAGGACATCGAAGAGGATATCAAGAGGAAGATCGAGGGTCTGGAAGACAGCATGGAAGAAGTGATAACTGAGATTAAGGTTTCTCACTTTGAAGTGTTCATGAGGTGTGCTAGGAGGAGGTGAGTGATGCTCATATCCTCAAGTATCAGGTGTTTTCTCAAACCTTGCAACAATCCAGAGGTTTTGGCTCTGATTTCAAATTTCCGGAGGCGGCGACATCAGCTGATGGTCTAAATCCAGCTGTGACTTCTTCTGGTGGGGATGAGGATGCTGAACTTTATTGATTGAGAGCTTTTTTTTCCTCTTGTAATTTAATTTAGTTTCTTCATAATACTAGCAATAGTTTTTCTAATGCTATTAATTTTTTAATCTGTCTATTTAACAAAGTCCACGCATATCCAAAAAGTTTCAATGGCAATGATGTAATTCAGATAATCTAGATTGTGTTGGTTAGCATATATATAATAGTACAGAGAAGAAACTGAAAATATAATTATGTTGGCCCAAAAATATCACTAACCATGAAGATCATAAAGAAACCTCTGTTGCCACAAAAACAAACCCAGCGAACTTGAATGTTCCAGTTACATACCATGCTTGTTGGTTGGAGAAACCACTGATGGTGGCTTTGAAACATTCAGATGAGATAAAACACACGGTTTTATTTCAAAACAACAAGCTTACAAAATAAACAAAAACTCTTAATACATACCTTCTATTTCTTTCTAGTGTTTCTTTCTTATCTCTCTCACATATAATAGCTTAAACTTAACTGCCTATTTATACACAAATTGAAAGTAAGAAAATTCAAACTTCAAGTGCGAAGGCAGCTGGCAGCTGGTGGCTGGCTGCAAGTGGTGGGTGTTGCTTGACAGCTGGTAGCTGCAAATGGTGGTTGGGTGGTTAATAGTTGGTGGCTGTAGGTGGTTAATAGTTGGTGGCTGCAGGTGGTAGTTGGTGCCTTTCTAGATTGAGTTTACCACAACAAATTCCCCCTTTAAACTCAATCGAGGGATGTCATGCCAAGCATGAACTTCAATCTGATAAATATTTCTCCCTTCAATGACTTTGTAAAGATATCTGCAACTTGATCATTTGTTTTGCAAGATATCAGTTCAACTTCTTTGTTCTTCACATGCTCTCGGATAAAATGATGATGTGTATCGATGTGTTTACTTCTTTCATGATACACTGGATTCTTGGCTAATACAATCGCTGATCGATTATCAATATAAATCTTTATAGGACTTTCTTGAGGAAATCCCAAAAACTTCAGCATATTCCTTAACCATATTAAATGGCATACAGCTGAGTTGATAGCAACATACTCAGCTTCACAGCTTGATAATGTTACTATCGATTGCTTCTTGGATGACCATGCGAAAGATGTATCTACCATGAAAAAGACAAATCTAGTTGTGCTTTTCCTTTCATCCAGATCTCTACCCCAATCACTATCCAAGTAGCCAACACGATTGAAGTTTTTACTTGAGGTATAAAACATACCTTCATTTATTGTTTCTTTGTTGTAGCGAAGAATTCTCTTGGCTGTATTCAAGTGAGACTGGTCTAGTGTCTTCATATATCTGCTGATAAGTCCAACTCCGTAGAGTATATCTGGTCTGGTACATGTCAAGTACCTTAAGCTTCCTATTAACCTTTTGAAGTAAGTTGGATCAATATTTCCAACTTTACTCTTCCTCAATTCTACTCCATTCTCAACTGGAGTTGATACCGGATTGCAGCTTTCCATCTTGAACCTTTCAAGAATATCTTTAGTGTAACCGCTTTGTGATACAAAAATCCCTTCTTTTTTCTGCGTTACTTCTAAGCCAAGAAAATATGCCATTAGACCAATGTTTGTCATCTCAAACTCGTGTACCATGCTTTTCTTGAAGTCTTCAAACATGGTAGGATTGTTGCCGGTGAATATCAAGTCATCAACATATAGGCACACAAATAATATGCTACCATTTGCTTCTTTCTTCACATATATTGCGTGTTCATTTGGACATTTTTCAAATCCATTGTCTTGAGAATACCTGTCAATTCTGGTATGCCTTGCTTGTTTTGCGAGGCTTTCCTTTTAGTTTTGATTTGATGTCTTAGACGCTCCACTATTACCTTGTTTTAATTAAGTTTGGATTTTGACAATATAATGAGTATTATGGATTATTGTTTTTGTTTTAATTACTGATGATGAGTTTTAAACTATCTTTTGGTTTCATCAGTTTTGAATAATATAATATTTCTGAAGATTATGAAATGTTGTGTATTTTTGAATAAATTGTTCTTTTGATATGTCCGTTTGAGGCTTAGCGTAGGTGGGGTGTCCTTTCGACACCGCTCCTGCGTTGCCAGTCATGGACCCGGGATTCGAGTCGTGACAATTTATCTTCTTCAAAGATAACATCTCTACTCATGATCATCTTCTTTGTGATGGGATTATACAGCTTGTATCCCATCCTTTTATCATCATATCCAACAAAGATGCATTTCTCGCTTTTATCATTGAGTTTGGTCCTTCTTGCATATGGAATCTTTACATATTCCACACAACCAAAGACTCGAAGATGAGTAACACTTGGTTTGTGACCACTCCATGCTTCTTCCGGAGTGACAGCTTGCAAACTTCTGGTTGGGCAGCGATTCAGTAGATACACTGCACATAATACAGCTTCAGCCCAATATTGTTTGGGTAGCTTTTTTGCTTTGAGTAGACTTCTTGCCATGTCAAGAATCGTTCGATTCTTTGTCTCAGCTACACCATTCAGCTGTGGTGTATAAGTTGGTGTTGTCTAATGTCTAATGCCTTATTGTGTACAAAAGGCTTCAAAGTCATTTGCTGTATATTCTCCACCTTGATCAGATCTCACGATTCTGATCTTATAGCCACTTTGCTTCTCAATAATTGCTTTAAAATCTTTAAAACAATTGAATGATCAATGTGGGGCATACCTTTGACCATCTTCTTGCTTGCTAGCATCTTCAGACTTGTGAAATTCAAATGTCTAAGCCTTAGGTGCCAGAGCCACTCTTCATTGTTGGTGACGACACTCAAACACTTTGCGGCATCATATTGGATGTTTAAAGGAAACATTATATTCTTAGACATCTTCACATAGGCAATTAATCTCCCATTGTAGTCTTTGACTATCAGATGACAATTCTTCGTGTAAAGAGTATAACCTTTCTCCATAAGTTGACATATATTTAGCATGTTGTGCTTTATGGTTGGAACATAGTAAACATCTGCGATGTAGCTATGATCGTCATTCTTTAACTTGATTGGGATGTTACCTTTACTTTTTACTGGAACTTTTGAGGTATCTCCAAATATGACTAGACCTTGTATGATCTCATCTAGATCACCAAATAGATCCCGTTGGCTACACATGTGATTGCTGGCTCTAGAATCTAAATACCAAGTATTCTCATGATTCTCACGTAGTCCTTGTTAGACTAATAATACAGCTGGTCCTCTGATGATGGCATCCTCCTCTGCATAGTTGGCTTGTTCACGTACCTCTAATGGAGCTTTTCTTCGACATTCAGTGCTATAGTGCCCAAATTGATTGCAACTATAACACTAGATATTTCTCTTGTCACGATTATTGTAACTGCCTCCTCTTCCTCTAGGAGTAAATGCTTGTTGTCCCCGACCTTATCTGGTGGTATTTCTACCTCCTCTTCCTCTGAATCCTATATTCCAAGATCCTCTTCCTTTAAATTGCTGAAATCCTCCTCGTCTTTGTTGACTCTTTCCTTGAGTGGTATATCCACTTGTTGAAATCTCCCTGCCATTCTTGAGAGACAACTTTGATTGTAAGGCATGCTCAATTGCCTTATCTCCATTTCTTTTCACAATCTTTTGCTCATGAGCTTGCAGAGAACTCATAAGCTCATCCATTGTCAACTTGTCCACTTCTTTGGATTCTTCAATAGCAACAATAACAAAATTAAATTTTGGATCTAGGGATCTCAAAATTTTCTCAGTAATTCGAGCATCTGAGAGGACTTCTCCATTTCTTCTCAACTGATTGACTATCACCATAATTCTTGTGTGATAATTAGAAATAGATTCTAATGACTTCATTTGCACTAATTCAAATTCACCTCGCAAAGATTGAAGACGAATCTTCTTGATTCTGTCAACACCTTTGTATTTTTGTTGGAGAGCCTCCCATATTTCTTTTGATGTTCCTGCGGAAGCTATGATCTCAAATATGGCTTCATCAAGACCTTGATAAATGATGGTCTTTGCTTTGTTGTCTTTCTTTCTATTGGCTCTCAGGACTTGTTTTTGTGCCTCTTGTAATGAATCTTCTGCTTCTTTGGACTCTGGTTCATCGTAACCATATTCCACAATCTCTATAAACTCTTGTGAACCAAGAAATGCCTTCAATCTGATACACCAATTATCATAGTTGTCTTTGGTTAGATTCGAGATGAGTGTTTGTGCATTTTCTGTAGTCATTTTGCTCTTTGGATGACTATATCACCTTCTGGGAGTTGAATTTGGCAAAACAGACACTGTAGATCGATCTGGAATGCTCAAAATAGTAGGGAATCGATCTTACTTGGTTGAAAATGGGTCAGAAATGGGTTGACCGATCAGGAAACCGATTCTGGACGGCGTACGGTTCGCTGGGGTTGAACCAGGAATATTCTGGGGAATATTCTCTTGGCTCGGCTAGCGGCTTGGCTTGGCGATGGCTTAGGTAGTGTGGCGCTACTCAAATATAGCGCGCGTGTGGCTCAGTCGTCTTCTTCCTCTGGGCGCGTGGGTTACAGTGACATAATTTCAGGCGGTGCGTGTGGGCTACCTCTTGCTCCGATGAAGCTGATTTTTGCACCAGTGAGTTTGTATGGATGAACCCTACACTGTGAAATAATCAAAAAGTGGTTTTGACAACTTTGAAAAATCGGATATATCCCAAAACTCTTCTGTTTTCTGACGAACAGGGCTCTGATACCAATTGTTGGTGGGAGAAACCATTGATGGTGGCTTTGAAACACTCAGAGGGGATAAAACACACGGTTTTATTTCAAAATAACAAGCTTACAAAATAAACAAAAGCTCTTAATACACACCCTCTCTTTCTTTCTAGTGTTTCTCTCTTATCTCTCACACACATAATAGCTTAAACTTAACTGCCTATTTATACATAAATTGAAAGTAAAAAAATTCAAACTTCAAGTGTGAAGGCAGTTGGCAGCTGGTGGCTAGCTGCAAGTGGTGGGTGTTGGTTGACTTTCTAGATTGAGATCCATTGCAACGAGTCACAGATAATGACAAATAATGAACTAGTTTTTAATGACAAATAATGAACTAGTTTTTATCTGCGTACAAATAATGAACTTGTTTTAGCATTCCTTTCACTAAAACTACCTCGTTTAAGATCTTAATTTGGCATTCATTTTGCTAAGGTCAGTTTCGGAAGGAAAAGCTGCCTCAAAAGAGGGTTATTGCTAGCAACCGATCTACAATCTTTCACGGAGATCTTGCTAGCTGTTAGTTTTTTTCCGTAAAGGAGATTTTGATCTGCTAATGCTTCTGCATTTTTCTGCTGCACAGAAGGTGCTCTGCTGCCGTGAAATTAAACAGATTATGACTTCAATTCCATTGGTTTGTTGTTTTCATATTTTCGAGGGGAATTTTTTGCGTTGTGGTAATTGCACTTGGAGAATAATTCCACAAGGCCCAGGTCTGACTCTTCAAATTCTTATATTCCATTGGTATGTTATTAACACGTCCCAAAGTATTATGTCACGAGTAAACTCCAGATTGATGTTATGAAGAAGTTTAGGGAAGCAAGAGTGGCCATCCTGACGAGAAGGACGAAAGAATTGATGTGGTAGGTAAAGTGGAAAATGGATTAATTATGATAACCACTGTATCAGTCCCTTAATTATATATAAATTCTCAATTAAGTCCTCAAACTATCAATTTTGTCGTGGTAGCCCTTGATAATCTATATACTTTCTGTTAATCAGATATCCTACTATTAAATTAATTAGATAACTAGTTGTTGCCATGCTTTTACAGGAGTAATTCCATCCATTTATTTGAAAATTCAAGGAACCAAAACCTCATTTGTGAGATATATATGAAAATAATTACAATTATATGGTCAAGTAATATGATCTAAGATTATATTCTGCCCATTATCTAGCATGAAATCTT
The DNA here is from genome assembly GCA_007827005.2 of Populus simonii. Lineage (NCBI taxonomy): Eukaryota > Viridiplantae > Streptophyta > Magnoliopsida > Malpighiales > Salicaceae > Populus > Populus simonii. The sequence goes on from CM017481.2 coordinate 13,501,878, forward strand.
AATCACACAAACACAAGATTTTATCATGATTTCTTGATTATGGAAGGTCCCTTATCCAAAACCTGTATATGAAATAAGATATTCTTACATTAATTTCCACGTATAAAGTCCTGAAAAACATAGCCTCCAAATTAATCGTCCCTATGCAATCAACAAAGCATCCATGCATGGGTACGTAATTAAGAAGTAATAAATAGAAAAACATCAAAATTAAGTGTCACAACGTTGTTCTTAGATGTTGCTAACCCGGATCAGATCAGATCCCAAATCACAGTTGGAAAATTTATGGAAAAAATGGTCTCACATATTGACCCTGCTATACAGGCAACCTCTTTCTATAGTATACAAGAAACAGCAAACCTAGCCCTATAAATAAGAGGCATGCATTCTTAAAAAAAATATCAAAATATACAAAAGAATCATACAGGCATGGATCCCTTTGTCACAAGGCATTTCATTCTGCTAATATTATCTGTGTTACTGATCTTTACTACTTGTGATGCATTTTGTTTTCTTCGAACAATCGTAGATTTGAGTATTACAAACCGGTTGGGTTCAGGCTTGGACCTAACCGTCCAATACAAATCGAGAGATGACGACCTTGGCGTGCATGTAGTCCCTTTTGATGGTTATTATACAATGGATTTTTGTTCCAATATCTGGGGAACTACACAATTCTATTGCGGCATGACATGGTCAGGTAAACTCCATTGGTTTGATATTTTCATTGCTGAAAGGGATTCTCATCGCTGTGGTGATTGTACTTGGCGAATACTTCCAGAAGGCCCTTGTATGACTTGTAATATTGGTGAGTCAAAAGAATACGTATGCTATCAATGGAATGGCGAGGTGTTTCAGAAATCTCGTAGCATAAAGTATAGAGCTAAAAACGCAGTTAAGCATGTGGTTCTACACAAATTACAAGCGCAATCCATGCACTCCAAGACTCCATGTTTTTGACTCAGTATAAATTATCAATCTCAATATTTGTTTAGAATAAAATGAAATCACCAAAAAAAAAATATTTTCCCGAAAGAATCCTCCTCCATCACACACACATATATAGAATTATCTAGCATAACATTAAATGCAAATTTATCCTGAACTAGTATCATCATAATTTGGTTTTCGAACATTTGATTTTGTTGATTAAAGTATAGTTGGATAAAAAGATGTGTGTTAAAGGCTTGAAGTTAAAGCTATTAGATTAAGGATTCAATGCTTAAATTACCTTCACAGCCGTCAAGAATAAAATGATTGCCTTCAAAGTCTGGCACAAAGGAACATTGAATAGCTGAGTTATGGGATAAATAACAATCGGAATTTGTGGCCGCCAAATATGATAAATCATCTGCTGATCCACTCTTCACAAGATTTTGGTATATCCCTGAATCAGTTCTCTGATTTAGAAACCACGAAATCCTTACCTGTGACAGAGTAGGGAATTTCCAGACTTCTATTACTGAACCTTTGATCAAACCAAATTTTATCGACTAAGTAGGCATCCTGTTTTTTTTTTTTTTTTGATAATAATCGAGTGTAACTAAGTAGGCATACTTGTATTGGTTCTTGTCTTTCCCATCTACAACTTTTAAGGTTGCATTAAAAAACTCAAGATCTGAAGGGATTGTGGTGTGGCAGCAGCTGACACCGCTGCAACTAGACTCTGTGGAGGCAGTACTGCTTTCGTCGCAAATTGACAAGCACCCTCCTACAGTTGATTCGTTTTTTGTCAGCAAAGCACGGTTATTACAACCCGCAGCAATGAACTTATTGGCATCTGCAGAGAAAGTAAAAGGACTTCCTTCCAAGTCAACAAAAAGATTTGCATTATTACTTCCTTTATTACCGCTGCAATTTCCACAGCGAATTGGAAACTTTACTTGAATGGTGTTGCCTTGATCAATTGACATTTCTGTCACTTCTAGATCGATGCCCTTTATTTGATAGTGCAGGGAGTCCTAGAGGTGCAATCTATTTCGAAACTCTTTTCTACGTAGCAACCAGATTCCATTCCAAATGTTCTTGCTATCCAGGCTTCGAAGGAAATGTTGAATACTAAACTCAATCTAGAAGGTTAAGGAAGTCAGCCACCAGCTGTCACCGCCTAGCCACCAGCCGCCAGCCGCTAGCTGTTTACCGCCACAGCCGCCAGCCGCCTTCACACTTGAAGGTTGAATTTTCTTGTTTTGAATTCGTGTATAAATAGCAAGCTGAGCTTATGCTATTATGTGTGGGAGATAATAGAGAGATAGAGAGAAACACTAAAGAGAAAAAGAGGGTGTGTATTGTAAGCTTTTTGTGTTTGTAAGCTTGTTGTTGTTGAAATAAAACTTTGTGTTTTATCCCCTCCAAGTATTTCAAAGCTACCACAAGTGGTTTCTCCCACCAACAGGAAATCCTTATCTTTCTGGTATTTGTCAAGGCAAACTCCTGGTTACATTTCCTACTCTATAGATTCTTCTGGCATGGTTTACTGATCAACTCCGTGGTTTATCCAGGTGTTACAGAGGGTAGAGCATACGACGATTACCAGCGGAGAATCAAAGCTAAAATGGCAGGCCTAGGTATGTTGTGGCTGCATTTTCACTCTATACCACTCATAAGGACAACACCTGCCCTGTATAGTGTGGCACCTACACTCAATAACTTATTTTGCTTAATGAATGACCAATACACATTGGCTATTTATAACTTAATATTATAGCTGATGAAGACTGAAGTAAAACAAAAAAGATAACAAGAACACGTAAGTATATCTAATATGAATTATACATAAATTCTAATTTAAAATTTTATTACTTGATGTTTTCTCTTCAAAATATTTATCTCTATAGAAGGTTTATAAATCCTTAAATAAACTTCAAAACTTACCTAAGCCAAAAGAACATTAGTAGCCTTGATAATTTTAAAAAATATCTAATTCACAGTAATTAAAGGAAAGTGTGAGTGTTAAATTTTTTGAAGGATAAAATGATAAATTTACTATTTTAATTCTCAGTAATTGATTGAGGTAAACTTTCTAAACATTGGCTAATATTTCAAAATTACAACCCATAAAATTATAGATTTGAGTTCAATTAAGAAGCTCAATTCTCAATTAAGTTAATATTGACGGATGAAATCGACAAAAATATCTCAATTTAAAAAATTTACCAAAAACAATAACAATAAAAAAAATGAACATCAAATCTAAAAGAAAAAAAATGAAGGATAAAATTGAAAAAAATCAAGTTAAAAAACTATCTCAAATTAAAAGAATAATAAAAAGAATATAAATTAAATTTCACAGACTAAAATAATTCAAGGAGAATCAAATTGAAAACATTTCAATTTTAGAAAGAAATAAATTAAAATAAAACAAATAGAAATAAAAAAAAAGACGGACAAAAGATCCAAAGAAAAAAAATATAAAGGGCTAATTTGCAAATCTAAAGGGTCAAGTGTAAATTTTTAGGAGGAGAAAGAAATGAAAAAAAAAAATTTGATAGTACCAAATTGAAGATATGTTGATCATACATGCCACCTAGAAAGTAAGAGAATGTAAAAATGAATAGAATGAGGTGAAGGAACAAGAGTTTAGATCATAGTTTTGAATCTTGGCTTGGTAGATGAATCTGGAACCGGATCAATCAGAGACTGAAATGAATCGGGTTTTAAAAAAATAAAAAAAAATCAAAACTTGGAGTGACTCGACAATCCGATTAACCTGATAATATTCAATTAAAAATTTAATTGATCCTACAACATCCGGTAAAAACTAATCAGAAAATACCATGCTGTCAAAACAATACAATCAAATCCAATCAAATCTGGGAGAACGCGTTGATGATGATGTTCCCATGCGTTGAAAAGACATGCGCACTTTGTAATCGTCCATTACATCGTTTTAAAACATCCAATCAAATCCAACTCAGCAACTGGGCCCCACGTTCTAAATATTAAATTAATAAATAATTCAGCATAAACAAACAACTTCTCCTAAAACAGATTTTAGCTTTATTTTGTAAGATGATTTTTTCAAGAACATGGAGATGAAGGTATTATTTGTTAAAGTGTTTTTTTTAATATAAAATATATTAAAATAAATTTTTTACTGTTTTAAAAATTATTTTTTATATAAATAATTTAAAATTATTAAAATTTATAAAAGTTAATTTTAATTAAAAATTTAAATATTTTAAAAACCCCATTTAAAATACAATTACAAGCGACCCTTGTATAGCGATCGGGCATGAGATGACGAGATGGAGAAAGGAATAAAGGAGTCATTTTGGTGACATCAGTTTTCAACAAATTACCTTTTCTTTGGGGTGACATCAGTTTTCAACAAATTTCCTTTTTTTTTTCTTATTTTTTGGAGGGGGGATTTAGAAAGATCTCTAAAATATATAAAAATAATTTTTTTTTATTTTTCTTCTTTTGAGTGCTAAATACGTTTGAGATACGTATTTTGTCTAATATGTCATGTATCAATTAAATCTATAAATTATCCGTTTATTTCTTAAGCTTTTATCTTTATTTTGGGGCAGCATCGCATTGTCTATTTGTTTTTTTACATAAAATGGCTTTGGGCTCTTCTAATACTAAAAAAATCAGAATTGACCTAAATAATCTGATAACCCGATTAAAATTCAGAATTCTGGTCTTGAACCGTGTTGGGTATAAAAACTCTGATTTATACCACTAGTTTAAGCAATAGTGAAATTACAAAGAAGCCCTGCAACCAAGCTTTGATTATATATAGAAGGTGGTTCCTTGTCTCTTCTGTCGTATCTTCGACAAGTTCACAGAACACATGACTTCGCAAGTCAATCAAGAAAAATCAAAGAAGTTAAAACAAGTTGATGGAGGAACATGCACGTCGTTCCACAAGTTGAAAATAATTACTGTGGAGCCTATTAATGCTACTAATGTTATTTATTTAATGATTATTTTTTTATTATTATTATTAACATGATGTTTAGACCAGTTTGCATGTACCTTGATTAATTTTTCGGGTCCTAAAATTAACAACCATGTAAGCATTCAATGACCCTGAAGTTTGTGAAACTCGAACTGATAATCTCTAAGGAGCAAATCTAGAGTCAGACCAGTTGAGTTACACCTTTTAAGATTTTAATTGTTACCTTTTGGTTTGCTGATAGAATATTTAATTTCATTAAAATCCCACTTAACAAAATTCTAACCATTAACTTGAAATGTAATTAATGTCAAGATTTAACTAGCATGATATATGATGTTAGGGTATGTTTGATAATTAGGGGTAAATGATTGGATAACTTAATATATAGATTGGATAGCTTAACATATGGCTGGGTTAATTACTTTCCATGTGAAAGCCCGTTTTTGTTCCTTCTCTACTGTCTCAAAGAACAAAATGTGCTTTAGATTTGTGCAAGATTGTGTTAGCATTAACTATTTGTAGATTTTTTAATTTGATTACTCATATTTTTGCATTATTATTAGAGTTAAAAAAGAAAGGTGATTCGTTAAAATTGCATGTTTTACATATATATATATATATATATATATATATATATATTATACTTTAGGAAATAGAAAATTTAATGTTGAAGAACCTTTAATAAATATTTAAAGTTCAAATTAATAAACAAATAAAATGAACTTTTTTTTTCTTTTTTCTTTTGATGCTTTTGCGATTGAGATTGACTTCCCTTTCGAGGAATTGAACCTGCAACGTCTAATAAAAGTGGGAGTGTACCTTCAAGAGGAGATAGAGTCCGATTGGCAAAAATAGACCAATGATGCAATTATAACCCAATATAGTATAGGACTAGATTTCATGCCCGCGCGTACTGACGTGGACTTGTTGGATGCAAGTGTGTTTTGTGGGTTTGTGTAAAAAAAACAAAAAAAAACTATATGGAAAAAGATTATTGTAATTCATAATATTTTTAAGAAAAAATTTCAAAGCTAAATTATCAATTAGCTTAAATTAAAAAAATAAAATTAACAAAGATAATTTAAAAAAAATCATAAAAAAAACCATGTAGGGAAACACTGTAGCAATCTATAGTGTTTTGTGAATAAATATACAGTTGTAATTTTTAACCAGCTCAATATTAAAAAATAAAATTGACAAAGATAATTTTGAAAAAAAATAACAAAAGAACCATGTGGAGAATGACTGTAGCAATCCACAATATTTTAAAGAAAAAAACTAAGTTCTCCACTAGCTCAATATTAAAAAAATTATAAAAGCGACAGAGATTATATAAAAAAACAAAAAAAAAACCATGTAGGGAAACACTACAACAATCCACAATGTTTTGTGAGGAAAACTACAATTGTAATTCTCAACTAGCTTAATATTAAAAAAATAAAATTAACAGATAATTTTGAAAAAAATCACAAAAAAACATAAAAATTATGTGGGGAAACACTGAAGCAATCCATAATGTTTTAAAGAAAAAAACTACAAAGTTAAATTCTTAACCATCTCAATATTAAAAAAATAAATTCGACAAAAATAATTTTAGAAAAAAACATGTGAAAAAACACTTTAGCAAAACAAAAACTACAAGGGGAAACACTGTAGCAATCGACAATGTTTCAAATAAAAAACTATAAAACTAAATTCTCAACTAGTTCAATGATAAAATATAAAATTAACAAAGATAATTTAAAAAAAATAAAAAAATTGAAAAAAAAAAAGAAGATAATTTTGGGAAAAAAATAAAAAAAGGAAAAAAGGAAAAAACATGTGGGGAATAGAAAAAAACAAAAAAAACAGAAAATATATGCGGGGAATGGAAAAAAACAAGAGAAAAATAATATGCGGGGAATGGGAAAAAAATGAAAAAAAAAAAAACATGGAGGAAAGCTACATTACTTTCGCATGGATTTTAGAGTATTAATTAATAGTGTAATTGACTGACTCGGTCAAGTCTGACTGCTTAATTCTTTGTGTGGTTCTAAAGACTTTGGTTTTCAACTTTCTACTCGTGGAAGGCGAAAGGAAAAAAACACAAAGAAAGAAAGAAAGAAAGAAAGAAATACTAGAAAGAAGAAGAAGACCTTGGATAACTTAATATATGGCTGGGTTACTTGCCAAGTAAGAGCCCGTTTTATACCTTCTCTCTTCTAAAAAGCTACTGTCTGAAAGAAGAAGAAAAAGAATATGGCAGCTGTTGAGTTAACAGTATTTCAGGTCATCCTGTTGTTCTGGTCATTGCGTACTGCAGAATCACAGGTTATGACAAGGCCTGGATGTGAATCTTATTGTGGAAAAATTAGTATTCCATATCCCTTTGGAATGGAAGAAGAATGTTACCTAGAAGAAAGGTTCAAAATACTCTGCAACTCCAGTAGTGCAGGTCCTAAACTTACAGTAGACGGCACTGAACTGGAGGTGAGTAACATCTCAGTTGATGACAGTACGATTGAGGTCATGTTTCCAATTGTTTCTGCAAATTGTAGTGGCAAAGATAGAAACACAGTTGTTGACTTGGAAGGAAGCCCTTTTGTTTTCTCCTCCGAGAATTACTTCATTGCAAGGGGTTGTGGCAATCTTGCCTTGATGAACCAAAATCAATCTCCTATTGGTGGGTGTGTGTCAATTTGTCGCGAAAATAGTGACACACACAGTATGATGGCTAGCTGCAGTGGGACCGACTGTTGCCAGACCACTATTCCTTCATTTCTCAAGGTTTTTAATGTAACCATGAAGGGGATAGATGATGAAAAAGGAAGCAAGGGGAAAAAGCAAGATTGCAGTTATGCCTATTTAATTGATCAAAGACGGATCGACTACGGGAGGAATTATTCTTCCGGAGGGAACTTTGACCTCTATCATAACATGAGCTATGTTCCCGTAGAGCTGTATTGGGGGATAGACGAAAGGGTATTTGAATCACTTGTTAACTATGGATCATTATATAATTCAAGTTATTCTTCTACGTGTGAGTACTTTCTGACCAATCCTTCCATTAATTCAACCAACCAGAGCTCCACCGTTCGATGTTCTTGCAGTCCAGGCTTCGAAGGAAATCCTTATCTTTCTGGTAGTTGTCAAGGTAAAATCCTGGTTACAATTCCTACTCTATAGATTCTTCTGGCATGGTTTACCATTGTATGGTTTACTGATCCATCAACCCTGTGTTTTATCCAGGTGTTCCATACACTTCTCCATACGTCCAATATAATGCCGGCGTAAAATATTCAATGCTAAAATGGCAGGCATAGGTATGTTGTTGCTGCATTTTCACTCTATATCATCATGATAGAAATGACTATAGATTATGTCACACTTTAAATGGGTCAAGAAAACAATTGACTGGCATTGTAATCTTTGCTTAGAGGAAAACTATGCTGTTGACTTGTCTCATGATAGTGCTACAAATATCATAATTGACGATTTTATAAGCTCGAAGAAAAATCAGATTCAATGGTGGATCCTCTAAGAGAGACCGGAGAAGACAGCAGCGGGTATAGTGCGGGTATAAAATCATATACACGAATTAATAAAAGGTATAAAATTGATGTGATAATAGTGCGGGTATATTTTCCTAGTTGCACTGTAATAGTTTTTTTTTTTTTTTGTAAATTAAGATTTTATTTATTTTTTTTGTTTTAAAAATATTTTTAAAAAATTTAATTTTTTTTATTCTAAACTAATATTGTTTTAATGTTTTAAATCGTTTTTAATGTATTGATGTCAAAAATAATTTTTAAAAAATAAAAAAATATATTATTTTAAAATAAAAAATATTTTAAAAAATAATTGCTAATATACTTTCAAATTAGCTATCGAATTCAGAAGGAGGCAGGCAGACTTATCACATGGGGATTAATGAATTTATTTGATTTTAAGATTTATGATGGATTTATCAACGCCAACGTCATTACAAGGGTGTCTTCCTTTAGTGACTAGTGGTGTCTTCCTTTCCCTTTCATAACCAATTGATCGTACAATTTAGCCTTTTAAAATTTAAAGTATTCAATTTTGTGCCCTTGTTTTCAAATTTTATTTGTAAATAGATCGTTGTTTCACAATTTTCTTCTTTCCCAAGTATGAATAATGCTTTCTTGAAAAAATGTATGAATAATTAGTTTCAAGTAAAAAAGTACACTTTCTTGAAATATGCTTGTAATAATTTTTTTTTCTTCACATAAGATTAAAAATAAGATTTGTACACTTAGGAAAAACAATATTATGGAATGTGATGTAATATAGGAAATATTGTATTCTCCTGTATATATTTATCCTGCGCAGTACACTATACAGTAACTATTGTATGTTGCCCTAGTTATATATATAGAAGAGATGGCTACAGATTATGTATGCCTTTCAATCAATTACAGCTTATGCTTCAACTTGGTATCAGAGCCGAAAACATCTAAACAGATTCTTTTCTCCCTAATCGGCACAACCTTCTCTTTTCTGCAAAGTAATTGCTGCAGCACGTTTATTCTCTCCCCAATAGGCACAACCCTCTCTTGTCTGCAAAATAATTGTTGCAGGACGTTTATTTTCTCCTTAATCTTCCAGCAGTTTCTATCCAACTTCTCCAGCCTCTCTAATGGATTCCTCTGTTGCTACTGCAGCTGGCATCAATGACAGTATGCCTGCTACTGCTACCTCATCCTCCCTTGTAGCTCCTGCTTCCGCCAGTATGTCTGTTCCTGCACCCTTATCTATCTCCGCAGCCCCTGCAGCACCACCAACCATCATTCCTCTTTCAAACACACAACATGTCATCAATCTCAAACTTACCAACACAAATTATATGTTTTGTCGTATGCAGATGAAGCCATATTTGATTGGTCAAGGTGTGTTTTCCTTTGTCGATGGCTCAACGATGTGTCCCTCTCCGCACAGTGATGTTTCTGCCACTTCACCTGCCTTCAGTTCTGGTTTTTCCCCTGCCTTCTTGACATGGAAACAGCAAGATCAACTCATCCTCAATGCACTCCTCTCCTCTCTATCCACAGACGTTCTTCACCTTGTAGTGGATTGTCCAACATCTGCTAGTGTATGGATCACGTTAGAATGTGCTCTTGCGTCTCCATCCAACTCTAGAATCATGCAATTGCATGGCTGCCTTCAAAACCTCCGTCAAAGTGATGATACCGTCACCGCCTATCTGCAGAAGGCTAAAGGATTATTTGATGAGCTAGCTGCCGCAGGATGTCCCATCTCCCTCACCGACTTCAACCTATATGTGTTTAGGGGCCTTCGCAATGAATTTCGTGACTTGGTCACTAGTCTATCTACAAAATCTGATCCTCTACCATATTCTGAGTTGCATAGTCATTTATCTACTCATGAGTTTTTACACAGGAGCTCCCTTCATCCTCTTTCTATGGCTGCACCGTTACTACCAACACCTGTGCAGTCCCCCTCTGCCTTTGCTGCCCAGCGTTCTTTTTCTGGTTTTAATGGCAGCAGTTCATCCTTTCAACGGGGCAGAGGTAGACGCAATGGGTGGAGGAATATGCGCTCTCCAACTCAGTATGGTGCTCCGGCTGTCAGAGGTCACAACAGCAGCTTCCAGCAGCAACAGCGTGGGCATTGGCAGCAGAATCGTCCAGATTGGCAGCAAAGCAGAACCAGTAATGCAGGTCAGTGGCAGCGACAGATTAAGTGCCAACTTTGCAATATATTTGGGCACTCCGCACAGCAATGCTCCCAGCTTGTGCAACATGGTAATCACGCCTCTGCCAACTTCTCATTCAGTGACGCGTCCACAGAAAATTCTGCCACTTGGTTTCCTGACACCGGCGCCAATCAACATGTTACTCCAGATATTACTGGTATGACACACGCAGAACCTTATCTCGGTAATGATCAATTGCATGTTGGTGATGGTAAGGGACTTGTCATATCTAATACAGCCTATAAAATTTTACGTACTCCTAAACGAGTTTTTACGTTGTCTAATGTCTTGCATGTTCCAAAAATTAAAAAAAGACTCTTATCTGTTCAACAATTCTGCCGTGAAAACTGTGTTTTCTTTGAATTTCACTCTTCTGTTTTCTATGTTAAGGATCTCATCACCAAGGAGGTTCTGCTTTCCGGTCAGAGTAAGGATGGCCTTTATGTCCTTTCAGAAAATTCTGCCACTTCTATGCCCCAAGCTTTTTTGTCTGCTAGTTTATCCACCTCTGCTGATATTTGGCATCGTCGACTTGGTCACCCAAGCTCCCGGGTTCTGAGTTTCTTAGCATCAAATAAAAAGGTCACTTGTACATCTCGTCCTTTAAATTTTCAGTGTCCAGCATGTCCGTTAGGAAAATCATCGCGTCTGTCATTAGGACCTACTGGTCACAAAACATCTGCTCCTCTTGAACTCGTTTTTAGTGATGTTTGGGGCCCTGCTCCTATTTTATCTTCTGATGGTTTCCGCTATTTTGTGATTTTTGTTGATGCGCACACAAAATTTATTTGGTTTTATCCTCTTAGTGCCAAATCTGATGTATTTAATGTGTTTCATCAATTTCAAGTTCTGGTTGAACGACAATTCTCTTGCAAAATCAAATCAGTACAAACTGACTGGGGTGGTGAATATCGTAAATTAAATTCTTTCTTCAAAACTGTTGGTATTCACCATCGTATCATATGTCCACATACACATGAGCAAAATGGTACTGTTGAGCGCCGTCACCGTCATATTGTCGAAATTGGTCTTACTCTGCTTGGTCACTGTAAAGCACCTCTAAAATTCTGGAATTATGCATTTGAAACCTCTGTTTATCTTATTAATCGTATGCCGACATCGGTCTTACGAAACAAATCTCCATTTGAAACTCTGTTTCATCAACCACCTGACTATGGTTTCCTGCGTACTTTTGGATGTCTCTGCTTTCCGTTTCTCCGACCATATAATGCTCATAAGTTAGACTATCGCTCTACTCCTTGTGTGTTTCTAGGATATAGTTCATGTCATCTAGGTTACCGTTGTCTTGATTTGTCTTCTGATCGTATTTACATCTCCCGTCATGTCCGTTTCCATGAAAATTCCTTTCCATTTATTGAGTCTACTCATGTTCCTGCCACAACCAATTCTAACCCACAGCCGGCCCCTATCTCCTACCTTCCTGCCTTACCATCTTTCCCATCATCCAACCCACCACAAACACCAATCCTTTCCCCCACACACCTCGGTCCCCTTACCACCATCTGCAACCATGTCTCTTGATCATTTTGCAGGTTCAGGTTCTGCTGCTGCGGACATCACAGCTACTACATCTCCCCCTTCTGCTACGCCACCGACATCTCCCTCACAGGTTCCTGCCTCTTCTTCCCAGGTCCCTGCAGAGTCACCACCAGGCCTAGATCTCTGTATTGATCTTTCCAGCTACTCCATTCCACAGCAGTCACCGCCCATCTGGTCTCTTGACTCTCCTGCTGCAGTTGCTTCTCGACAGCATCCCATGGTGCTTCATCCCCTCCAGCACAAGTCTGTCAACGTGAGCTCAGTGTCTGCATCTTCACTGCCCCCAAACTCCAGGGTAATTTATTCCTCTGCTCAAGAACCTGTGTCTTTCAGAGAAGCTGACCGTTTTCTGTGTTGGCATTCTGCTATGGAATCTGAGATTACTGCTTTACATGCCAACGACATTTGGTCCTTGGTTCCACATGACCCTTCTATGAATGTTGTTGGTTGCCGATAGGTTTACAAAATTAAGCGTCGAGCTGATGGCACTGTTGAACGCTACAAAGCGCGCTTGGTTGCGCGATGCTTCTCTCAATAAGAAGGTATCGACTACTCAGAAACCTTCAGCCCGGTTGTCAAACCGACCACTCTAATTGTTGGCAGATTCGCCAACTTGATGTTCATAATGCATTTCTCAATGGTTCACTACAGGAGGTTGTCTATATGCAGCAACCCACGGGATTTGTCGACCCTGCTCTGCGAACTCATGTATGTCGCCTTCACAAGTCTCTGTATGGTTTAAAACAAGCCCCGCGGGCTTGGTACAAACGACTGAGTGACTTTCTTCTGTCGGTTGGCTTCCGCGCTTCACAGGTTGATACTTCCTTATTTATTCTGAAAGTGAATCATGATATCTGTTATTTGCTTGTCTATGTGGATGACATTCTGCTCACTGGTAGTAACTCCAGTTTGCTTCAAAGCCTTATTTCCCTGCTCAGTTCAGAATTCAAACTCTGAGATCTGGGTTCTGCTCACTATTTCTTAGGGATTGAGGTTACTCCCACCAGTATGGGTCTCATGCTTACTCAACACAAATATGCTCTTGACATTCTGAGTCGTGCTGGTATGTCCACCTGTAAGCCTGTTGATACACCGGTTTCTGCCTCCAAGAATGGACTCCTGCCTAGTGAGCCATTCTCGGACTCCACTCGTTTTTGACAAATTGTTGGTGCCCTTCAATATCTCACATTTACCAGACCTGACATATGTTATGCTGTCAATAAGGTATGTCAGTTTATGCATGCCCCTACTAAGAGTCACTAGGCGACTGTCAAACGTATACTACGATACGTAAAGGGTAAGTCCTCCTTTGGTCTTCATCTTACTCGTGGTTCCTTATTATCCCTTCATGGTTTTACTGATGCTGATTGGGCGGGAAGCATCGATGATCGGAAGTCTACGGGTGGTTACATTGTTTTTTACGGCACTACTCCCATTTCATGGAAATCTGGCAAGCAACGCACTGTTGCTCGCTCTTCCACAGAAGCAGAATATAAGGCATTAGCTGATGGAACTGCTGAGGTTCTTTGGCTTCGTTACCTTCTAACCGATTTGTGTTTTTCTCCCAGTTCTGCTACCACCATTTGGTGTGACAATTTGGGTGCTACATATTTGTCTGTTAATCCTGTCTTCCATGCACACACAAAACATGTTAAGGTTGATTATCACTTTGTTCGTGATCGAGTGGCTAAAAAGGAGATACAGATTCGCTTCATACCTTCCAAAGACCAATTAGCTGATGTTCTTACTAAACCGCTTCCCCACTCTGCTTTTGCTTCCTAACGGTCCAAGCTTCATGTGGTTTCCCCACCTTCAGCTTGAGGGGGTGTATTATGGAATGTGATGTAATATAGGAAATATTGTATTTTCCTGTATATATTTATCCTGCGCAGTACACTATACAGTAACTATTGTATGTTGCCCTAGTTATATATATAGAAGAGATGGCTACAGATTATGTATGCCTTTCAATCAATTACAGCTTATGCTTCAACTAACAATGAGGTAGAGGAAGCAAGAAGGAAATTCAATTCTTGTTATAAGATACATACTCTGTTGCCTGGATAAGTAGTAAAGACGGTCTGCAAAAGGGAAGTTAGTGATAAAATCTAGACCCTTGCGGCAGCTGTACAACCCCAAAATCACCAATCCTATCCCAGCAGCATCAAATAATTGCAGATACTGCACCATTACTCAAGCAAATAGACAGAGTTTGTTTTTCTGAGTTTAGCTCTAATAAAAGAATTGAATGCAATTGGTTGACTTGTGCAGGTGTTGGAGTGGGATTTGGAGCACTGTTTCTAGTCATTGGTTTACGGTGGTTATACAAAGTATTCAAGAGAAAGAGGAGTGAAAAACTAAAGAAAAAGAACTTTTTTAAGAGGAATGGTGGTCTTTTACTGCAAGAACAACTATCTTCAGGTGAAGTCAATGTCGAGAAAATCAAAATGTTTCCTTCGAAAGAATTAGACAAGGCCACTGATCATTACAATGTGAATAGAACGCTGGGCCAGGGAGGCCAAGGAACAGTTTACAAAGGGATGTTGGCGGATGGAAAAATCGTTGCAGTCAAGAAATCCAAAGTAATTTGATGAAGGGAATCTCAGACAATTTATCAACGAGGTCGTCCTTCTATCCCAAATTAACCATAGAAATGTGGTTAAGCTTTCGGGTTGTTGTTTAGAGACTGAACTTCCATTGTTAGTCTATGAATTCATTCCTAACGGGACCCTTTTCCAGTTTCTCCATGACCCTAATGAGGAATTCCCTTTAACTTGGGAAATGCGCTTAAGGATTGCAGAAGAGGTAGCAGAGGCACTTTTCTATCTACATTCAGCAGCCTCCCACCCCATTTTTCATAGAGACATCAAGTCTACAAACATACTGCTTGATAAGGAGTATAGAGCCAAAGTTGCAGATTTTGGGACTTCAAGGTCAGTAAGCATCGACCAAACTCATGTCACAACTCTAGTACAAGGCACCTTTGGCTACTTGGATCCAGAGTACTTCCAATCAAGCCAATTCACAGACAAGAGTGATGTCTATAGCTTTGGTGTGGTTCTTGTTGAGCTACTTACTGGGCAGAAGCCAATCTCGTTCACAAGATCAGAAGAACAAGGCAGAAGTTTAGCCACATATTTCATAATGGTTTTGGAGAGCAACTGTCTGTTTGATATTCTTGATCCTCAGGTTGTCAAGCAAGGGAAAAAAGAGGATGTGTTGATGGTTGCTAGCTTGGCTAGGAGCTGCTTGAGGTTAAATGGGAAAAAAAAGGCCTACGATGAAAGAAGTCACAATGGTGTTGGAGAGGATTAAAAAATCCGAAAACTTGATCGTCGAACAAGAGAATGAATATGACAGAAAGAAGTAATGGGAGCACCTTGGGATGTTACTTCTGCCTCAACAATTTCTAGCTTCGATATTTGTGCTCCTTCATCAATAGATGAAAAACCACTCTTTCATACATGTTGAAATTATTTACTACATGTTTTAATTTTGTGTTTGTATGTAAAACTTAAATAGGCTTGTGGTATTGGTTTTAGACTTCTAGCACTTGCCTTCTTTTTTCTTGTAATTAAAGAGAATATTACACCTGCAGAGACAATTACATCAGCAAATCATATAAAATCTGTTAGTCCCATGCAATCTGCTGATTCCACTACATCAGCCTTGGAAGTCTCATAATCCCAAACAACTGCATTCCTTAGTTAGAATGATTAATTGACATTCCCTTTGTAATACATGTAATTGATTGGACTTACCTTACATTGCTGAGTTTCTGTAAATAGAAAAGTCTACCGATGTACTAATATTTATACTGCATACAACTTAATAGAAGACACGGTTGTGTAGCAATAATTCTCAATCTCTCTGCTCTCATCTTTTTCTCTTCCATTGAGTTTATAATCCTTATATGGTATCAGAGCTCTTTGGAGCTAACCCTCAAAATATCGATCCTACCCAAACCAATGGCCAACACACCCAAATCTGGAGAATCAAGTAATCTTGATATGTCAAAACTGATTTCTGAAATGTCAAAACTTTCCTCTCCTCCACTCTCATCCCATTCCTTGCCCACCTCCTTCAATATCTCATCCTTGTTCACTGTCCCCATGGATCGCACCAACTACCTGAGTTGGAAATCCCAATTTGAAGATATACTGGAGATGCATGGCTTTACAACAGTCATCAAAAACAACACAGAACCACCCAAAGTGCAAGAAGATGGTTCTGTGCACCTAGAATTAGCAAAAGATAAATTGGTCCTGAGTTGGATCAAAGCAACTTCCTCCTCTTCCATCAAAACACTTCTCATCCCATGTACCACTGCTCATCAAGCCTGGACCATGCTAGCCAAGCGTCTTTCACCTCTTGCTAGCACCCGTGTACGGATCCTTCCAGACCAAATTCGCACTCTCCGGAAGGACAGCAGCACCACAGTGGTTGATTATCTCAACTATGCCAAATCACTCTTTGATTCTCTCATACAATCTGGTGCAACCATGGACGATCATGAATTAATCAGTTATGTTTTGGATGGACTTGGTCTTGAATACAAAGAGCTAGCCACAACACTTCACCTGTATCCCGATATTGACTTTGATCAATTCTATGATTTAGCTCTAAGAGAAGAGCATTTACAGAAACGCATGTCTCTTACCATGACTTCAGGAGTTGCTATGGCTGCTGACCGTATACCCAAAGAACGCCCCTTCAATTCACACATGCCCAGTCATAATCATGGATTTGGAAGAGGACGCGGTCGTGGCAGGAATTGGAATCAAGGGCGTGGACCAAGGCGAACAGGGCATTGGGAGCCGGCTCAAGGGGCTTGGTTTCCAGACCGCAACTCTCAGCCACGTGACCTTCAATCTGCTGTCCTCACTTCTTCTCCTGCTACTCTCTCTGATGGGCGCCCTCCTCTGCTTCCAACACCTCAAGGCAGATTCTCAAATACCCGACGCAGTGAAGTCATTTGTTTTCGGTGTGATAAGCAGGGGCATATAGCTCGTTTTTGTCCTGACCGTCGGCCTCATGCATACATGGCAGAAAACTTTACCACCTCTTCTTCTCCTACAGCTGATGTGGCAAATACCAATTGGTGTCTTAATTCAGGTGCTACTCACCATATGACAGCCAACACAACCTCTCTCCCCGATGCTCATCCTTATACAGGTACAGATACAATTGTTGTTGGAAACGGCAACCAATTAGCAATAACTCATATTGGCAATACACAATTGACCGGGTTGCATAAATCATTAAATCTTAATGAAGTTTTGTATGTGCCTGCTATTCGCAAAAACTTGATCTCTATCCGTCGTTTTTGCTGTGATAATGATTGTTACTTTAAGATGGATGCTAATGGTTTTTCTGTGAAGGACAACAAAACGGAGAAGGTACTCCTTACTAGCAGTAGTTTCGATGGCCTTTATCACATCCAGACATCCCCTTCTATTGCTCGTCAAATTGCTTGTTATGGAAAGCGTACAACACAAGATGTATGGCATGCCAGACTCGGACACCCATCTCATTCAGTTTTTACTACATTGTTGAATAAGTACAACTTACCACTTGATGGTGCAATTGTCTCCAATAAAAACTGTCATATCTGCCCGTTGGGAAAATCTTGTCGCTTACCTTTTGAAGACAGACAGTCTCATGCTCAATTTCCATTAGCACTTTTACATCTTGATTTATGGGGTCCTGCACCAATCTCCTCAGATTTTGGCTATCGTTATTATTTTTCCATTGTCAATGATAATACTCGATTTACTTGGTTATATCCATTGGCTAAGAAATCAGATGTTCTTACTACATTTGTTCACTTCAAAAAGTTGGTGGAAAATCGGTTTAGCTCTCACATTAAACAACTGCAGGTTGATGGTGGAGGTGAATTTACCAGCAAATTATTTCTGACATTTTTACGTGATCATGGAATATCTCATCAGATCTCATGTCCGTACACTCCTCAACAAAATGGAGTGGTGGAAAGGAAACATCGACATATTGTTGCAATGGGACTCTGTTTATTGGCCCAGTCCCGCTTGCCCCACAGCTTTTGGGTTGAAGCCTTCTCTACTGCGGTTTTTCTGATTAATCGCCTACCAACTCCTAAGCTTGATCACATATCTCCTTATGAGAAATTACTTCAACAGACACCGGATTATGCATTTCTCAAAAGTTTTGGATGTGCCTGCTTTCCTCATATGGTCCCATACAACAGGCATAAATTATCCTTCAAATCTGTTCCATGTGTATTTATTGGCTATGATGATCATTACAAAGGCTATCGCTGTCTTGATCCTATTTCAGGTCGGATTATATATCTCGGCATGTGATTTTTGATGAGGCAAGCTTCCCCTACCCACAACTTCAATCTACATCAGTTGCCCAATCCACACCCACGGTTCACCTTGATATTGGGCCCGGTTTGTACTCTCAAGAAACCAACAATTCTACAAATCCAACCCACTCTGCCCCCATTATCCCTGACTCCCCATCGGTCACTACTTCTGCCAGCCCACAACAACCTTCCCCCACACCACCTCTCTCCCCTAGTCCAATAGTAGTCGTTCCTTCCCCTGTCTCCCAATCCAGCCATCCTCTACAAACCCCACGTCTGTCACCCACACCACAACCCCCTCACCCATGTCAACGCCTCCTCCTTCCTCTATTGACCCATCTCTCCTCCCCAACTCTCCTGCTACACCAAACCCTCCTCAAAAATTTAAGAGTCTTAAGACCATCATCCCATTTGGTCCTGAACCAAAACCCCTCTACTCTCACACCACTCCGCACCCTTTACCCCAGGCTCTCTCTGCCGCTTGCTCTGATCCCATGTCCTTTGAACCCACAAGTTTCACCCAGGCCTCCAAATACAGTCACTGGCAAGCTGCCATGCAGGATGAATATGATGCCCTTATGCAGAATCACACATGGTCTCTGGTTCCCGCCTCCTCTCACATGAATATTGTTGGCTGCAAATGGGTATTCAAAGTAAAACGGAAAGCTGATGGCTCCGTTGATCGCTACAAGGCTCGCCTTGTTGCCAAAGGCTTCAATCAACAGGAAGGATTTGATTATGCAGAGACCTTCAGCCCGGTAGTTAAACCGGCCACCATTCGCACTATCTTGTCTCTAGTTGTGTCCTGTAACTGGTCTCTTCAACAACTTGATGTTCGGAATGCGTTCTTGAATGGCTACTTGGAAGAAACAGTTTACATGAAACAGCCCCCTGGCTTTCATGATTCCTCACGTTCTCAGGATGTATGTCAGCTCCATAAGGCTCTTTATGGCCTTAAGCAGGCTCCTAGAGCTTGGTTCCAACGTCTCAGTGCATTTCTCCTTGCTCAGGAATTTGCCCATAGTCAATCTGATGCATCGCTCTTCATTCATCGTTCCTCTTCCAGCACAATCTATGTTCTTGTTTATGTGGATGATATCATTGTCACCGGGTCTGACCTCCAACATATCCACAGGTTTCTTGATCAATTGTGCTCCACCTTTGACAGTCACCGATTGGGTGAGCTCAACTTTTTCCTTGGCAAGGAAATTACACGGTTCACTGATCATTTATTCCTCTCTCAAACTAGATATGCAGTTGATTTATTGAAACGGTTTAATATGACTGATTGTAAACCATGTCCTACACCGTTACCATCTGACATGCGACTATCTTGTTTGGATGGCGATCCCTTGCCTGATCCCTCTACCTATCGCAGCATGGTGGGTGGCCTCCAATATCTCACTCTCTCGCGACCTGATATTTCCTTTGTTGTCAATCAAGTGTGTCAGTTCATGCACAACCCTCGTTCTTCCCATCTTCAGGTTGTCAAACGCATTCTTTGGTATATTAAGGGTACAGTTGAGCAAGGCCTTGTGTTTCACCAGTCCGATGACTTCACTTTACGCAGCTTCTCTGATGCTGATTGGGCGGGCTCTATTGATGATCGACGATCTACCACTGGTGCTTGTATATTTTTCGGCCCTAATCTTCTCATATGGACTGCCAAGAAACAATCTACTGTTTCTCGTTCTAGCACTGAAGCTGAATATCGTGCCCTTGCCCACACGGCCGCTGAAATCTGCTGGTTTGGATTCTTATTTCGCGAACTTGGTATCCCTCTTCAGACTGCTCCTTGCATCTATGTCGATAATCTCTCTGCTATCCACATGGCTGCCAATCCAATTTTTCATGCTCGCACTCGGCATATTGAGATTGACTATCACTTTGTTCGCGAATTAGTTGCTCGAAAATCTCTCCATACCTTCTATGTTCCCTCCTCTCATCAGCTTGCTGACATATTCACCAAAGGCCTGAGTCGTGATCGATTCTCTTTTCTTAAGTCCAAGCTCAATCTTCGCGTTGCTCCGTTACGCTTGAGGGGGGTAAAGAGAATATTACACCTGCAGAGACAATTACATCAGCAAATCATATAAAATCTGTTAGTCCCATGCAATCTGCTGATTCCACTACATCAGCCTTGGAAGTCTCCTAATCCCAAGCAACTGCATTCCTTAGTTAGAATGATTAATTGACATTCCCTTTGTAATACATGTAATTGATTGGACTTACCTTACATTGTTGAGTTTCTGTAAATAGGAAAGTCTACCGATGTACTAATATTTATACTGCATACAACTTAATAAAAGACACGGTTGTGTAGCAATAATTCTCAATCTCTCTGCTCTCATCTTTTTCTCTTCCATTGAGTTTATAATCCTTATAGTAATTGTGTGCTCTAGTTGCCCGTAATTAGAAAAAGCTTGTCAACAAATTTTCCTGCACGCGCATATATATGAAGGATTTCATGAGTGGGATAAAAATCAAGCAATCATGCATGGAACAAAACTGTGATCTTCGATGAAGTGGTCTCATATATCGGGTCCCGAAGAGTGAAGATAATAGAAAAGCCATGATCATATTAAACTTTTTTTAAAATGTAATAAACTGATGGGAGAGTTAAGTTAATTTTTGAAATCTTTACTAGAAATTCAAGAAAATAAAAATAGTAATTTTTTTTAAAGAAAAGATAAGTATTTTATTTATTTATTTATTGAGTGAGTTCTCTATTTAGTGAGTTAAGTATTAATAATTAAAAGATATTTGAAAGTATAGTAGCGATTTCTTTTTAAAATATTTTTTTTGTTTGGAAATGCATTAAAATAATAATATTTTTATTTTAAAAAAAAATTATTTTTTACATCAACACATAAAAAAATATAAAAATATTAATTCTAAATAAAAAAATTTAAAATTTAAAGAAACATAACGCAGTTCCAGAAAACCCTTTTATATAACCTTACCGTGATGGGATTGAAGTTCTTTCTAAGAAAATGGTCCCCTTACCGTGATGGGAATAACACACGGTGAATGGTGTAGTTTACTTTGTAGAGTGATGCTTTATGCTTTATCAGGGTATTAATAAAAGGCAGCACGAGAAATTATTATATTTGAAGTGTTTCGAATTTCTGATAATGCATTAGGTGGCTTTGATCACTATTCACAGGCTTTGAAATATGTAATCCCCTTACTTTTCTTTACAACTTTTAGGATGGATTTAAATAGTGGGATCAGCCTCTACTACGTCGGACATCATTTCTTCAACATCGACTTCTGCTAAAGACAATCATTTCTTCAAACTTAAATAGGCTTGTGGTATTGGTTTTAGACTTGTAGCATTTTCCTCCTCTTTTTTGTAATTGTGTGTTCTAGTTGCCCGTAATTTGAAACAGCTGTTGAAGTCGTTACTTATTAACAGAGAGTCATCATCCAGTGTCTCCCCAAAAGCATAATGCTCTTGAGCACTTGAAAACACGAGCGCCATTAAAGCCCATCTGTGCAGGCTAACATCCTTGTATTTCTTTAATGGAAAGAGATTGGGTATGGCCCGCGCAATGAACACAAGGACAGAGCATCCCGTGAGGCCATGATCTAACTCTCTTATCTTCTCCCTTGCTGTTATTTTTTAAATTTTTATTATTATTTTCAGATCATTTTGATATATTAATATTAAAAATAATTTTTAATTTTTTTAAAAATATATATTTATATGTAATCTAACCCTCAAAATTTTATGTGAATTATTTTTAATAACACCTGAGAATTTGAGATAAGTTAATAAAGCCCTGATTTACAAGGCAGTAATCCATGGATTCATAAAGTATTTAATATTTGGAAATCTTGCAAATCAGCTTGTTTCCACCAATTGAATTTTTTTCTCTTCTTATAAAAAATAAAATTGGTGCCACGTATTAAATAAAGATATTAAAGGGTTTTACCCAACACACCGTTAAATATCTTAATTTAATATTTATGAGCGCATAAATTATGGAATGCACGCATCAAGTTATAAATTAATAATTAATAATTTTATTTTTTATTATGTTAAAAGAAATGTCCAGTACACGGCTAAATTATCTATTATTACGCAAGCATAAGAGCAACACTAAAATTGCACGCATAGGCAAAGTCTAAAAGTCCATCCCTAGCTGGATGAATGATTACACCTGGATTATGGAATGCACGCATCAAGTTATAAATTAATAATTAATAATTTTATTTTTTATTATGTTAAAAGAAATGTCCAGTAGAAACCCTTCTTGTAACAATAAATCATAATCCTGTTTGAAGAATTTCTTCTTGAGTTTGTCAATCCCCTTACTCTTCTTTGCAACTTTGTAAAGTAGAAACAACACCCCAAGTTCAGCACTGTCAAAGAACCATCTCAACCCAACAGCTTAAGTTCTTAGGTAAGTTCCTAGGATATGATTTATATTATTCTCTAACACACCCCTCAAGTAAAAGTCTTTTGGGCTTGAAACTAGCACAGGCCCACTTTACCTTGTGCTTAATTTTTATCAAATAAATAGGGATGGTGAGATTCGAACTCGTGACCGCTTGATCATTAAAGCTTTGATACCATGTCAAAGAACCATCTCAACCCAACAGCTTAAGCTCTTAGCCTAGGATATGATTTATATTATTCTCTAACAAGCACTAATACCTGCATAAATCAAGAAATAAATATATTCCCATATTGCAAACAATTCCTTGCGATGTCCTGTAGAATTCTTGATGCTAAGTAAGATAAAAATATGTTATATGTTGGGCAGAGGGGCATACCTACAACCACAATTTTAACCGGAGACTTCTTGACTTCGGGTGGGAAGCAGCCATATCCAGCATCAAAATTTACGCAGATCATATTCTTCCAACAATCGTTGAAACGGATATTAGCTCTAAGTAATCCAGTAATAATTTGTTTTCAGTAAGAAGAAAATGGAACAAAAATGGAAGCCCCTGAATTCTATTAATTACAAGGCTTGAAATTAAAGTTCATAGAATTGAATATTGAAAGCAAAAGGAAAAAAAAATCTAGTGATAGAGAGATTGCTAAGCTTAGCAATAACCAAAGACATATACATGCAGAGGCCGGGCCAAATCTGGCTTATTTGTAGAGCTACTTGTCCTATCACAGTGAAAACATACCGGAAATTTTACAACAAATAAGAAAAAAAATAGAAAATTGTGACAGAGAGAAAGTTTACCTGGACAACCAGCGGGAAGATAAGGATTCCCATGATAACCAGCGCTGCAAGAACATTTAACCATGGATTTCTGTTTGCTTTAAATGTTATCGTAATTGTTAACATGACAATGATATGTTTTATTATCTGCTAATGATCCATTCCTTTATAGAGATTCAAACATCCAATAATCTATCATCCAGTCCAGCACCACAGGCACAGAGTCCATATCTGTCACTGAGTAAGGGGTCTCAAGAAAGCTATTGTCAAACCTGATGAGAAACTTCATAGAGAAAGCTATTGTCAAACCTGATCAGTCTAAATCTAACTAGAGGACCCTACACTAAGATCCAGCGGCAAGGAGCTCCAGCAACGCAGCAGCAGCAGCAGATCCAGATCCACCTCCACCAGCAACGGATCCAGCATCTCCAACTGGTCAGGCAGTGGCAGGGATGGCTCCAGCGGCTCCAGCAGTGGCGGCTCCAGCACCGGCGGTGGTTCCAGCAGCGGCTCCTTTGGATCCAGAAGCGTGACCACTTGTCTCAGCAGCAATGACGAGCATCTCGTGCTGCAGCAACTGCCTTGGTTTTGGTTTGGAATCTAACTTGCTTTAGCTTGAAGATCTTCGTCAGTTTTTGCTCTTGATTTTGGTTTGTGGTAATTAGATTCACATTTTGAAAAGAGCCTCCGCCCACTAACACAGAAAGCCTCCCCTTCTCAACACCACTCCCCCCTCTCATCAGCCAAAGTTTTCTCCTCCCTCAACCGACAGATTTCACTCTCCCTTCCCTGACCAAAACTAGAGAATAAAACCAGCCGGTCCCCTCAAGATCTTCCCCCTCTCTTCCTCTGTTTCTTCTAAACAAACCTCAGCCCATCATTTCCCGCTAACTCAGTCGACCCACCACCACTTCCACCTCCTGTCCTGTTGTGATTTGTTGCTCTTTTGCAGACTGACACGGCTTCTATCCTGTTTAGAAGCTATTGGGTATATCGATTCACAGGAATGATGGGAATACAGCTCTGCTAGCTACTGCTGGGAAACTTAGTTCCCTGTTTTGGTAATGTTGATTTCCACAAATAGAGAAGTAAAGGTGTTACCTGCAAACATGCTCCCATCCAAAAAGCCTTCGATCACCCCTGCAAACCAGACTCCTACAACTCTACAGACTCTGAATACTCTAGCCTCTCAAATACCGGTCAACACAACTTTCAAGCTCACAGATCCTTACCCTCCCCCACCTAAACACCCACAACAACCTTCCATCCTCCCTATTACACTAAGTCTACAGACACCTGTGCACCAAACCAGAAACGTCCAGAACAACAATCCTCCCTCTAACACAACCTTCCCAGTCTTTGCCCCTTCTAAGTTCTTTTTTGAACGTTTCCCATCATGGTTAGATTATCATGACCTCAAAAAGAGGCTTTCAAAGATTAGTCATGTTACCAATCTTTTTGTCTCTAGGAAAAAAACATCACGAGGGAGACGGTTTGGCTTTGTTTCCTTCCTCTCCACTTTAACAGAATCTGAAATTTGTGACAGCTTGAACCTTATCTGGTTCGATTCATACAAAATTCATGCAAACCCAGTCAGATTTCAAAAAGATCAAGAGGGGAAAAAACCAGACCTTGTTATAAAACCACATCCACAACCAAAAACCATGCCTAAACTCACCTTCAAGGACTCCCGGACATTTGTTGAAGCTCTCTCTATCACAAAGCACCCAAAGAAGATGGTGTACTATGAGTCTATCCCTGATGACAAGGAATGGCTTCTGAGAAGTTTAGTGGGATCCATAAACACAAACGTGGACTATGCTCACCTTGAGCATATGGTTCTAAAAAATATTAGGCAGACAGTGGGCTTCCGTTTTCTGGGAGCAAGCCAAGCAGTCATTACCTTTACAAATCGAGAATCTATGGAGAAAGAGCTGGTTAATGGATCCTCTGTTTTGAAAACATCATTCTCTCATCTGAAACCATGGAAAAAGGGAGCTAAAGCTACAGATAGATTTGTGTGGGTGTCTATACTGGGATTACCTTTGATAGGATGGAACCGCAGATGTATTGAATCCATTATTGAGAAAGCAGGGAAGATGGTTGGATACGACATCACCAGCGTGAGCCAAGGATCTCTCACGGGAGTAAAAGTGTTGCTGAGCACAACTTCCTTTGAAACTCTAAATGAGCATGTTTTATTGGTTTTAGATGGCGACGAATTTGATATCTCAATCATGGAAATGAAACCGGATTTTTGTCCACTACTGTCTACAATCAAACATTCAATGGATATTACTGCAACATTAGATGAAGAGTCATGCAGCGACTTTGCAACTTCAGATGAGGTCACGGCAGCGGGCTTAAAGACTACTGACCCTGGCGGTGACCTTTGTGCAACGATCACTACTATAACAGAGCAACAAAAGACGGATGTGGATAGCGATTTCTCTCTCATCTTCTGTCAGGGGCACACTGGGCCAACAAACAATTGGGATCATACTGACACAATTTCAAAAACCGCCAGCCTTTTCCCTGAAACAGATGAAACACATAACCTCCAGATGACAGATCAGCAACTACACAATGATACATATCAGCCACCCCCTGCAATGCCACACGATAACAGATTAAAGGAAAACATGCAAGAGGCAACCGACAGTGACAGCAGCACAGATGTCTCAGTACAATCGGTTACAGGAGTGGGCACTGGAAAAAAAGGCATCACAGGCCAGGTGAAAGGAACAAGGCTATCTAGCACTTCTTCAGCCCAGGATTTAAGGTCCTCCAAAACAGCAAGAACCTTGAATTTAGATCCGAACCAATTGCAGAACTCCTACTCGGATTTCATACGTGACCTGGCGGAACCTCAAGAAGTAGTGGATATGGAACGAAAGGAAAGAAAAAGGAAGAAGCTTAGACAAATCAGAAGAATTGGCCCTAAATATACATGCATAAAAAGGAAGAAAGTGAAGAAAAACAGACATGCTTTGGCTAACAGAGGCTTAGCAGATGTTGCTCCTGACTCTTACAGAAACAAATATCTAAAAGATAATAGCTCATCCCCTGCTATTAAGTCATCTTCTGATAAACATGCAGATATTACCTCAAATCATGCCTCCATGGATACAGAGACCAGTGATGCACATACTAGTCTACCAAGCCCTTTGAACTCTCAGTGCAGCCAGCAGGCCTCCTCAGAATCGATCAAAGAAAACAACAAGAATGCTAGAAGCAAAACAAGGAAACTGAAAGTGTTGCAAGCTAGTGGTAGTGTAGCCAACACTGCCGAGAAAGGTGCCTCCTCTGATTCCCTCAATTCAGGAATTAAGCAAGGAAATGTTCGGTTTGAAGCAGCCTACAAGGATAATCAGGCTGATGGCTTTGATAGAGACAAGGAGACTCGGGAAATGTTACAAGATGCAGCGGCTCTGGGATTGGGAATCTACCAAGATCTTATAGGGTATGAAGAGGGAGTTCGGGGGAACATTGACAGAGAAGTAGACGAGTGGACATCAGTCAATCAACTGTAAGTTCCTCACCCTACTAAGTTTGATCAGGCTTGGTCTTGCTATATCTATGAATATCTTTGCTTGGAACAGTTGTGGGTTAGGTATGTTGAACAAACGATATTCCATCCGGAATAGGTTGCTCAACAGTAATGTTGGCATCTGCTTTCTATTAGAAACAAAAAAAGATAACTGTTGCGATTCCTTCATCAGAAATCTGTGGAATGTTGTAACTGTTAAATGGGCTTTTCTAGAGTCTGTTGGCAAATCAGGAGGGATCATAGTGATGTGGGATAGCTCTATCTTTGAGGTTAATTCCATAGAATTTGGGGGCCAATGGATCAGCCTAAGCGGCAAACATGTTAATTCTTCCTTTAACTGCATGGTAGTTGGTGTATATGCCGCATCTTCTGTCCAAGACCGTGCTAAGCTGTGGGAAGACATCACCACCCTGAAGTTTGCCTTTGAATTACCAATGGTTGTGATAGGTGATTTCAATGAAACTCTTCATGCTCATGAGAGAAGTAGCGGCTATATTAATCAAGCAGGGTCAGCTGCTCTCCGTAAATTCCTATCCGATTGTGCTCTGATTGAATTCAAACTGCAGGGCAGACGTTTCACTTGGTTTAGGGGGGGTTCCATGAGCTGTATCGATAGGGCCTTTGCATCTCCAGAGTTCCACCTTCAATTTCCATTCTTATCACTCTGCCGCTACCCTAGGGGGATGTCTGATCACTGTCAATTGCTTCTTCAGACACCAAAGGTTGATTGGGGATGGAAGCCTTTCCGCTTCCTTAACTGTTGGTTGTCTCACCCTTCATTCTTAGCTGATTTTCAGATCCTCTGGTCTGATAGCTGCAAGGAATTTCCAGGGGACTATAGATTGGTAAAGAAACTAGGAACTTTGGGGAAAAAATTGAGACAATGGAACAAATCCACTTTCAGTAATCAAAATACAAAACTTGAAGACATTCAGAACTCCATCACAACCATCGAAGATATAAGCGAGGTGCGCCTCTTGTCTGAGACTGAAAAATCAAAGCTTAAGAATCTGAACTCTGAGCTTTGGGATGTCAACAGGAAGATTGAGGATATTTGGAGACAGAAATCCCGCCAAAATTGGTGCAAAATGGGGGATAAAAACACCCGTTTCTTCCACCTTTCGGCAAGTTTGAGGAATGGCCGCAACCACATCAACAAGATTGAACTGAATGATAGATTTTTAGTCTCTCCAAATGACATCAAAGAGGGTGCTGTCAACTTCTTCTCATCTCTATTTTCCAAGCCACAACGCAAAAGAATCGAAATGGGAGGCTCGGGATTCTCTAAAATCTCAGAAGCAAGATCAGTTTGGTTAGAAAGATTACCTTCATTGGAGGAAGTGAAGCAAGCTGTATGGGATTGTGACGGTTCAAAAGCCCCCGGTCCTGATGGGTTCACCTTTTCCTTCTATAAAAAGACATGGAATCTTATCAGCTCCGACATCTTTGTGATGGTCAAAGAATTTTTCAGAACATGTAAATTACCAAAGGGGATTGGCTCTTCCTTTGTAACGTTGATTCCGAAGACTAAGGGGTCGTGCAGATTCTCCCAATTCCGGCCGATTAGTTTGATTCATGGGTTATATAAAATAGTGGCAAAACTATTATCCACTAGGCTCAGAAGTGTCTTGCCAGATGTGATAAGTGTAAACCAGTCTGCTTTCATTGCGGGGCGTCAGATTCTAGATGGGTTCATGATAGCAAACGAGGTTGTCCATACTATTCGCAGCAAGAAGGACCACGGGTTTTTGCTAAAGGTAGATTTTCATAAAGCCTTCGACTCGATATTGTGGGAGCATATTGATTCTACCATGGACTATATGGGTTTCGGCTCTCATTGGAGGAATCTGATTTCTGAATGTTTGTCCACATCTAAATTGGCCATCCTCATAAATGGCTCTCCTAGCAGAGAATTCAGTGTGGAGAGGGGTCTCAGGCAAGGGGACCCCCTCTCTCCTTTCCTATTTGACATAGCAGTTCAGGGGCTATCAGTTTTATTCAACAGGGCATCTGATTCGGGTTATTTCAAAGGCTTGCAGACTTTTCCAGGGCACCACATAACCCATTTGCAATATGCAGATGACACTTTGATTTTCCTGCCAAATGATTATTCCTCTCTTCTGCATGCCAAGAGGATCCTTCGCTGGTTTGAGATCATTTCCGGGCTGAAAGTTAATTTCTATAAGAGCTCACTTATAGGAATTAATTTGGACAACGAATACACTTCAGGTCTGGCTAACGCAATTTTCTGTCGCAGTGACACTTTCCCAGTCACATACCTTGGGCTGCCTCTTGGTGCTAACCCAAATAGGCTCTCCACTTGGAAACCGGTATTGTCAACAATCAGAGCAAAGTTAAGCAAATGGAAAGGGAAGTTTCTGAGCATGGCTGGGAGAATATGTCTTATTAAATCTGTCTTAAACTCTCTACCTCTATACTACATGTCTGTTTTTACTATGCCAAAGGGCATTACAAAGGCTATATCCTCCATCAATCGTCGTTTTCTCTGGAAGGGCACCTCAAATTCACATGGTATTTGTAAGGTTGCTTGGAACAAGGTAATCAATAGTAAGTCGCTTGGAGGTCTTGGGTTGGGTTCTATTCACAACAAAAATTTAGCTCTGATGTTTAAATGGCTCTGGAACCTTGATAAAAGAGTGGTAGGAGGTTGGCAAGATCTTATCCTTCGAAAGCACCGGCCATATTTCGTAAATGGCCTTCCTGTGTTTGCAGGCTCTTTATCCCCAACTTGGCGTGGCTTGGTATCTGCAATTTCCTTAAATCACAGCATATCCGCTCGCCTACAATCCAATGTCGGGTTCAAGGTGGGCGATGGGAGAAACATCAGGTTCTGGTCTGATTCCTGGCTAGGCCATGCAGCCCCTCTTCAGTTCATGTTTCCTAGGCTTTACAACCTCTCCCTGCAGCAATCTTTAAGCATTGCAGAAGTCCATAACCAAAGTGATAACTCAATCAATCTTTCTTGGAGAAGACCCCTTAGATCCCGCGAGCTCTGTATGCGGGAAAGCTTGATAGCAGAAGTGGAACGTGGTCTAGTCTTCTCTGATGGTGAAGACAGAAAGATTTGGAAATCTCACAGCTCCAACGTCTACACAGTCTCCTCAGGATGCCATCTTCTAGATGGTTTAATTGTTTCAACAAACATTCACTCCCCTGCTCTGCTTTGGAAAGGGTTTGCTCCTCCGAAAATAGATGTGTTCATATGGCTTCTCCTAAACGGCAGTGTTTGCACAAAAGATTTCTTAGCTAAGAGAAGAATCATCAATTATGAGGAAGCTCTTTGCCCTTTCTGCTGCAAGGAGATTGAGACTATACATCATCTCTTCCATCTCTGTCCTACATCTTGGTCTCTCTGGGGTAGACTCTTCAGATGGTTTGGGTGTGTAGGCTGTCTGCCAAAAGACCCAAATCATAACCTTCAGGAATGGTCCGGCCTGTTAAAAGGAAATTTTCAACGTCAAGCAATTACCCTTCTCTGTAAAGGATTATACTGGTCAATTTGGATAGCGCGCAACAATATGATCTTCGACTCCAAAACTCCAGACTGGGATGTGATTTTTGACCTCACCTTTCATCGGTTGGCCTTTTGGTTGAAGTCCTCTGTTAAAAATTTCAGTTACACAGGTTCCGATCTTTATAGAAATCCTGAATGTATCATGAACTGGACTAACTAGTCGGGGTTGTAAATTCCTCGCTCTCTTCATGATTTAATTCCCCCCTGTAATCTTTCTTATTTCAGCCCTCATCTTCTTAATGGGGTCGCCTATTTATAATATTCTCGATTACTATCAAAAAAAAAAAGGGGTCTCAAGACTACTATTGAGCCTATCATGGAACCATCTTTGTTCTACTAAATAGGCATGCTTGCATTGATCCCTGCCTCTACCTTGACCACCGTCAAGATCCTTGAATACTGCATTGAAAGACATTAGATGCGACGGGATTCTCATCTGGCAGCAGTTGATGCCATTGCAACTCGCATGATTTCTAGCAGAGTTGCTGCTCTCATCGCAAATAGACATGCACCCACCATAGATTGAGTCATTTTGGGTCATCAAGACAATGTTGTTACAACCCACCACAACAAATCTGTTCCATTTTCTGAGTAGACAAAAGGGCTTCCTTCCAAATTCACAATAACTGGATTGCTTTCTTTGCCTCGACAATTACTTGAATAGAAAATCGGAAATTTGACGTGAATTGTGCCTTCATCAACAGAGATGTTCAACACCTCTAGATTGATTCCATTCATAGAAAGCCTCGGATTCATGTTGGAGTTGCAATGTATTCTGAACCTCTTATCCAGGTAGCAGCCTGCTTCCATTCCGAAGGGGTACGGGATCTTATTTTTAAAATATATAGAATTTCAACTCCGTAAGATGACAATTGCTCATTGATAGCGCACCCTAATAGTTTTTTTTTTTTTTTTTTTTCATCATGCCTTGTTATCAAAATATAATGGACTGCCATATATATGTAATGGCAGGACTTTCTAATTCCACATAATTGGAGTCTGCTATCGAGCTATAGCTATTGGTATTTAGGGGTTGAGTTTCTATTATATCTATATTATATTTATTATTTATCAAATAAAAATTTTATATATTTATATTTTATTTATAGTATTTTAAATATTTATTATTCAATATAAAATAAAAGATTTGTATATATTTGAGGTATATTTATATATTAAATGAAAAAATTATATATACATGTATATATTATACTAATGCTAGGGTGTGCGCACGCGTGTGTATCCCTCTATTTTGCTTTTTTTTTTTTTTTTATGCTTGAAATGCTATGCTATTTCAAAACTTGACAATATAAAAGATGAATTCAGACTCTAGTTAGGTCATCTGCATCTGGGCTTCCATCTCTTGCTTTTATTTTCTTCTTTTATTTTCATTATCTTTCTCCTTTTCTTTTCTTTTGAATCTTTTTTTTTTCGTTTGTTTTCCTTCTCTTTGTTATCTTTCTTTGCTTTCTTTTTTTTCTACTAAATTAAATTAAAATAGAAATTAAAATAAGAAGTAAAATATGTGACCAGAAATTGAAAAGTTGGAAAAAATCAAGAAAACTTGTTTTGTAGTTTTTTTTTATTTAAAACATTTAATGAAGAAATTGATTATGCATGGTTTCAGCTTCAAATGTTCATTTTTTTTATAAAAAAAAAGAAAATATATTTCCTACGTTGACTTTCGTTTCCTCAAATTAAATTCTGTAACCTTTTATATTGTCAAGTTTTGAAATATAAGAGTATTTTGAAGGCTTAAACACCTGTCATTGATATGAATTCTTTCAAAATCAAATTACTGGTAAGTTCAGTACTTGAGTTAAAAAAGAATAACAAAATTTATGATTTTAAAATAGATATTGGATTAAGAAATTATTTTGATGAGGGACGAACCTGTATACTATGTAAAATATACGAGGTCCTCGACCTCATAAATCCATGTAAAAAATATGAATATCTTTCCCTCCTTGTCAATTTCCCAACTATTAATTGAGGTATTACGTTTCTATTTTTTCCTTTCAATGGTGAGAAATTATGGAACTGTTGTCCTACAGCCCCATGGATTATATTAATTGAGGATAGCCGACTCTAACTATGAACAGAGAAAAACTCCTCAGACAATAATTATATTATGGCCTGCTTATTTTTTCTTAAAAAAAAATCTTAATAAGCAAAAGAAAAAAAAAAAAGGATAATTGTTTTAAAACCTAGATTGGCATGATAGATCGACCGGGATATAACTGGCTGAAAACTTGACCCAGACCAGGTTATAAAAAAATAGAAAAAAAAAATCGGCTAAGCCCTGAAAATATCTATGTTAGCCCAACTCAGGTTTTAAAATTTTGTTTGAAATCCTAATTCTAACAAGAAACATATAGGGCTTGAAACCGAATAGAAGCGGAAACCTAAATCAGATATAATTTCTATAAAATCCGAGCACTTGTCTGATTCCATAAACAACGCGTACGTAGAAGGGACTAGAGACTTGTTTATAAACACAGTGGTATCGACATTATTGTTCATTCAAAAAGATTTGCTCGTTCTTTGGGCTATGAGAGATCAGGCGGGCACAAACAAAAGAAAGAGAGGTTTTAGTTATTCAATCATGGATCGAAAGAAGGCACCCAGCAGGCTTCTTGTTGATGAAGTCATTAACGATGACAACTCTGTCATCACACTCAATCCAGCTACATTAATGGAGCAACTTGATATTTTCCGCAGAGATAACTTGTTGATCAAGGGAAAGAAGAGGAGGGGTACAGTTTGTACTGCCCTAGCTGATGATAGCTGCGATCAGTCCAAGATTATGATGAATAAGATTGTGAGGTCAAACTTAAGGGATCAGGCTTGGTGATATGGTTTCGGTGCAGGTATGTCCGAATTTGCAGTATGGCAAGAGGGTTCATATTCTGCCTTTGGATGACACAGTTGAAGGCCTTAATGGTAGTCTGTTTGATGCCTACCTGAAGCCTTACTTTAAGGATTCTTCTCGTCCTTGCGCCTGATACGGAGATCTTCTGTGAAGGGGAAGCTGTAAAGAGGGAAGATGAGGAAAGTCTTGATCGATTTGGCTACGATGATAATGGTGGTGCTAGGAAACAATTGGCACTGATCAGGGGGAAATGGTTGAACTGCCATTAAGGTTTCCTCAACTTTTCAAGACCATAGGTGTGAAGCCACCGAAAGGAATTCCGCTTTATGGTCCTCCTGGAACTGGTAAAACATTGATAGCAAGGGCTATTGTTAATGAAACTGGGGCTTTCTTCTTTTGTATCAACGGACCAGAAATCATGTCCAAGATGGCAGGAGAGAGTGAGCAAAATCTCAGAAAAGCTTTTGAAGAAGCTGAAAAGAATGCCCCGGCAATTATATTTATTGATGAGAATGATTCAATTGCTCCCAAACGTGAGAAAACCGGTGGCGAATAGAAAGAAGAATCGTTTCACAACTACTGACTCTCATGGTCATGGATGGGCTAAAGGCCCGTGCCCATGTTATTGTGATAGGAGCTACAAACAGGCCTAACGGTCTAGACCCTGCATTGAGGAGGTTTGGAAGGTTTGACAGAGAAATAGATATTGGTGTTCCAGATGAAGCTGGTCGCCTTGAGGTTCTTCGTGTCCATACAAAGAAGATGAAGCTCTCTGAAGATGTCGACTTGGAAAAACTAGTCAAAGGGAACTCAGGGGTATGTTGAGGCAGATCTTGCGTCTCTTTGTAGTGAATCTGCCCTACAATGCATTAGGGAAAAGAGGAACATCATTGATTTGGAAGATGATACCATTGATGCTGAGATTCTTAATTCCATGGCTGTTACAAATGAGCATTTCAACATTGCTCTCGGAACCAGCAATCCTTCTGCTCTTCGTGAGACCATTGTGGAAGTTCCCAATTTTAGATGGGAGGATATTCGTGGTCTTGAGAAGGTCAAGATGGAGCTTCAAGAGACTGTTCAATATCCGGTGGAGCATCCTGAGAAGTTTGGCATGCCACCTTCTAAAGGAGTTCTTTTCTATGGTCCTCCTGGCTGTGACAAAACATTGCTGGCTAAGGCTATTGCCAATGAATGTCAAGCTAATTTCATCAGTATCAAGGGTCCTGAGCTTCTAACGATGTGGTTTGGAGAGAGTGAAGCCAATGTAAGGGATGTTTTCGACAAGGCACGCCAGTCTGCTCCTTGTGTCCTATTTTTCGATGACCTTGACTCCATTGCTATTCAAAGAGGAAACAGTGTAGGAGATGCTGGTGGTGCCGCGGATAGAGTTTTGAACCAACTCCTAACTGAGATGGACGGTTTATCAGCCAAGAAAACCGTCTTCGTAATTGGTGCTACCAACAGGCCTGATACAATCGACCCTGCACTCATGAGGCCGGGTCTTCTTGATCAGCTAATTTATATCCCTCTTGCAGATGAATGTTCTCGCCTACAGATTTTTAAAGCTTGCTTGAGAAAATCACCAGTCTCGAAAGATGTTGACCTTCGAGTTCTTGCCAAGCACAGAAATCTGACAGAGGGCCTGCAAATATGCTATCAGGGAGGACATCGAAGAGGATATCCAGAGGAAGATCGAGGGTCTGGAAGACAGCATGGAAGAAGTGATAACTGAGATTAAGGTTTCTCAATTTGAAGAGTCCATGAGGTGTGCTAGGAGGAGGTGAGTGATGCTGATATTCTCAAGTATCAGGTGTTTTCTCAAACCTTGCAACAATCCAGAGGTTTCGTTCTCATTTCAAATTTCCGGAGGCGGCGACATCAGCTGATGGTCTAAATCCAGCTGTGACTTCTTCTGGTGGGGATGAGGACGATGAACGTTATTGATTAAGAGCTTTTTTTTCCTCTTGTAATTTAATTTAGTTTCTTCAAAATAATAGCAATAGTTTTTCTAATGCTAATAATTTTTTAATCTTTCTATTTAACAAAGTCCACGCACATCAAAAAAGTTTCAATGGCAATGATGATAATTCAGATAATCTAGATTGTGTTGGTTATCATATATAATAGTACAGTAGAAGAAACTGAAAATATAATTATGTTGGCCCAAAAATATCACTAACCATGAAGATCATAAAGAAACCTCTGTTGCCACGAAAACAAACCCAGTAAACTCGAATCTTCCAGTTACATACCATGCCTACATAGGCGCGAGACAGGAAACCTTTGTATTGAAAAGGGTGATGCTGTTGTTGGGGTCATTTAATGATCCATTGCTTATTGCGAGTCACAGATAATGACAAATAATGAACTTGTTTTAGCATTCAGCATTCCTTTCACTAAAACTAACTCGTTTAAGATCTTAATTTGGCATTCATTTGCTAAGGTCAGTTTCCGAAGGAAAAGCAGCCTCAAAAGAGGGTTATTGCTAGCAACCGATCTACAATCTTTCACAGAGATCTTGCGAGCTGTTAGTTTTTTTCCGTAAAGGAGATTTTGATCTGCTAATGCTTCTGCATTTTTCTGCTGCACAGAAGGTGCTCTGCTGGCGTGAAATTAAACAGATTTTGACTTCAATTCCATTGGTTTGTTGTTTTCATATCTTCGAGAGGAATTTTTTGCGTTGTGGTAATTGCACTTGGAGAATAATTCCACAAGGCCCAGGTCTGACTTCTTCTAATTCTTATATTCCATTGGTATGTTATTAACACGTCCTAAAGTATTATGCCACGAGTAAACTCCAGATTGATGTTATGAAGAAGTTTAGGGAAGCAAGAGTGGCCATCCTGACGAGAAGGACGAAAGAATTGATGTGGTCGGCAAAGTGGAAAATGGATTAATTATGATAGCCACTGTATCAGTCCCTTGATTATATATAAATTCTCAATTAAGTCCTCAAACTATCAATTTTATCGTGGTGGTCCCTAATCTATATACTTTCCGTTAATCAGATATCCTACTATTAAATTAATTAGATAACTAGTTGTTATTATGCTTTTACAGGAGTAATTCCATCCATTTATTTTAAAATTCAAGGAACCAAAATCTCATGTGTGAGATATATATGAAAATAATTACAATATGGTCAAGATACATGTATTTGAAATGATCTAAGATTATATTCTGCCCATTGTCTATAATTAATAATAATAGACAAAAAAAAAAAAAACAAAAAGGAAAACTGCTAGGCCTGTATCTAGCATGAAATCTTAATCACACAAACACAAGATTTTATCATGATTTCTTGATTATGGAAGGTCCCTTCTCCGAAATCTGTATATGAAATAAGATATTCTTACATTAATTTCCATGTATAAAGTCCTGAAAAACATAGCCTCCAAATTAATCGTCCCTATGCAATCAACAAAGCAAAAATATTGGATATATTTTAAGTAATTGTTTTTTTTAGCATGTTTATAATTTTGTTGTCCTCCTCTTTAGATATACTTTAATATTTTGGAAATGAACATGTATCTTGAGTTATGTTGTAACTAATTTAATTGTTCTATTATTCATAATACTTGTGGAATGTTATAATACTTGTTATATTGAGTGAATATTGAAGAAAAAGGGAAGTTGAACTTATGGTCAAGTTAAGTCAGCCCCGGATCATGGGACAAATATTGGATATAGAGGGAGTACTTTCTCGGCAATATTCTGCTGCCTGAGAAGAATACAAAACAATGATGCTTTCCCATCCAACATTACAACATATCAAGGGAAAGAAAGTTATGGACCCTGACAGCATTTAGAGTGTGATAGGACAGCAGATTTACAGTTAAAGGAAAAAAAAACCTGTAAATAACTTTTGACTACAAAATTGTTAACATCACAGATGACAAAAGCTGATACTGTGGTAGTACAGTTAGAACTGAGAATTGCTAAGGAAAGTGACCATGCATCGAGCACTTTGGAACAATTTATCTACTCCCTGCCAAACTGAACATTGAGTCTCTAAAAGCTTCCTTGCCTTGTCCTGTAATTTTAGATTGCACCTAATTGTTTCGCCATGAATCTGAACAGAAGAATATGCAAGATGTTAAACAATATTCTCAACTTTCTCGGAGAATTGCCAGCAAATATTGGGAGATAACCCATTTTTTTCCCTTTGCTTATATGCTTACATGCTTATTTCCTTCAGTTTAGTAAAGAGTGGAAAAACAAACTTGATGGTTCTAGATTTTGTGCTCTTCAGTGACAACTCAATATTATCTCTAACCAATGGAAAAGAAAAAATGGGTAA
This sequence comes from Populus simonii, assembly GCA_007827005.2. Lineage (NCBI taxonomy): Eukaryota > Viridiplantae > Streptophyta > Magnoliopsida > Malpighiales > Salicaceae > Populus > Populus simonii. The sequence goes on from CM017481.2 coordinate 13,539,852, forward strand.
AAATATTGCCCGAAAATGTGCAGAGAAATGAACAAATGAACAATGATGAATCCATACCTTCAAAAATAATCTTATGACGGCCTGTACAAACTCAAAATTGTTTCTGCTGGATATCTCATGAATAAAATAGTCTAGCAGCAGCTCGATTGAAATAAACTCAGGTCTCGTTTCAAGTTCTTCCTGATAATCATCTATTATCTGAAACATTCTAATTTCCATATCCAAATTTGAAGGAGATAGACCTTTGATATATTCAGTGAATGCTGAAACTGCAAAATTTGTACACAATTAAAACGTTACCATGCTATCCAGGATGCATAAATCATCAAAGAGCTTTCAGCTGGCTCATCAATGATAACACTTGAGATAGTATAGTGCAACTGTGAGGAGGACTAGAATGCTCACAATTTTTCATCACTGAAGAAGTTCCAAAAATTGAGTTGGTGGAATGTCAAGTTTTCTCCTATCACTCTCCGTTTCATCAGGTATACTATCATCCCCATCCACTGGCTCACTGGGCTTAAATAATATTTCTCCAGATAGAGATGGAATTGAAGGCAGGAAGAAAGGAGTCTTCTCGGGCTTCTTTGGAGGCTCAATTGGTTTATTGCGTACCTGTGGATCATTGATTTAGAGGGAAAATCAAACTTAAAAGAAAAGAAAAACGAATAGAAGTTGTGCAGAGAAGATTAGATAAATAGAAACTTCAGCATGCCATAACACATGACAACATTAGAGGAACATTATGATAGAGGGGGAATAAACCTTTATAATATCTAAGTTGATCAAACTCTGCCATTGGCTTTTTGGCAACAGGGAGAGAGTAACAAGATCTGGAATTTGCTGACTGAAAGCTGGAAAAGTAAAGCTTCTTTGGATACTGAGTGTTTCACAATGGACTTGTCAGTATCCTCATTCTCAGCATTTGAACCTTCAACTGCAATTAAAGATGGCAATTTTACATTCACAACTTCTTTCCCACTAGCATAAGCATCAATCCTTGAAGCTCCGGAGAACATTGACTGATTAACCCTGAAAAGTTTACAAATATCAGCCTCGATGAAAAAAAAAAATGAAACAAAAAATTACTTGGTACAAGTACAAAATATTGCAGCTGAACACTTTCAAGATCTCAATTAAATATTTGATTTCTATTTAAATACAAAAGTGCATCTCCTTCAATCAGTTTTCTCAAGACCACACCTTTCAGAAACAAAATCCATACAGAGCATCCTAGAGCCTTAAATAGAGTAGTATCCCAACTAATTGCCAATGAAATCATAAAACCAAACTTCAGACATGCAATTGAGAATGTACCACAAATAGACCCCGTTTTGATCAACATGGGTAGTTGCCAGCACATCCATATTTGGTGACAAAGACAATGCTGTGACAGACACCTCAACATGAACTGCATCTATTTGCCTTGCTAAGATGACATCCCAAATTCTAAGAGTTCCATCCATACTGGATGACAAAAGCCATTTCCCATCCTCACTAAAACATAAATCTGTAATTCGATCAGTATGACCTTCAAATTTACGAACCATTCTCAGTGCAATGGCATCAAATAAACGGATAACCAAATCATCTGCGACAGTAGCCAACAGACCTGGAAATCATGTCAAACCAATGTCATTAGAAGATGATCCAAGGAGCAATAAAATAATGTGTGTGTGTGTATAACTGCAATCTTTCAGCAGAAGGAGACCACTACCATTAAGACGATGATAAACAATCTTAACCAGAGAACAACCAACTTCCCATCTTGATTTTAATGCACGTCCCTTGAAATCCCAAACCTGCACAGCCAACCCTTTCAAGGAATGAAAATTCCAACAAAACTTAGATGGAACCTAAGCAATATTCATTTGTATCTTTTCTAGCACTATAAGGCAGGCAAGTAAATAGAAGAACATTTATCCTGAAACATGATACCTACAAAACATTTACAAACAACAAACAAGCCACAACGTGCAACAACAGCTATACACTAGAGAGGATATAACATATGTGATAATTTCAAATGCTAAATATAAAATAAAAGAGCTTGCATAATAGTAAGGAACACTGACCTTTACATCTCCGTGATATCCTGCACTTATCATTAGGGTATTTGTGGAATCACAAGCAACTCCAACCACCTCCCCCTCATGGGCATGACTTCCTCTCTCTGAAACATCCAGGTAACTTCCTCGGCTAATTCCTGATTGAAGGTTGAATCGCTCTATCCAACCACCTGCCGTTCCTAGGATAGCGAAGTTGCCACATGCACTAATGGTGCAAGCCTGTTAATAATACAGTCATGAACCAAAATCATCTGTCATTCCTAAAAGATGAGGCATTCTTGACTTCCCTTCAATCTTGTTCCAATTGCTCAGTAACAAAAAATAATGAAAAAAATGAAAATCCAGGTTTTTCTTTTTTTCCAAGTTGAAAAAAATCCTGTTTATTTGTCAAGATCAAAATGATTTCCTTCACCCTGAAACAGGGTTTACATCTTAAAACTTTATGTGAAATTAAGTAGCTGATCTATAGGAAATTTTCAATGATTTCATAAGAAGATGCATCCATCTCATTTGCTAATGAAAGAAAAAGGTTCAATGCATCACATACAAACAATAAAAAAGATTAAAAAAGAAAAAGATGAATGGTTTGGGTAGTATATTGCAATTCTAACCTTAACAGGTGTTGGCTTTTCTGGGCATGGTCTCAGGATATGCTCCCCAATGACAAAATTTTGAAGCCTCCACACATGCTTGTGCAGTATCAATATGACAAGTTACCACATTGCACCAATCCCGCTCCCGAATTTCAGCTATAATTGAAATTTCACATCAGGCAACTTGGAAGCATGAATATCATTCAGAAAATGTGAAGTGTGATAGCAATGATCTGATAAACCAGTTATTTCAAAAGTACACCACAACATAGACAAAGAAAACAGATGAGAACTGAAGCAGTGAGTAAAAAGATTTGAAGGAAAGTAGTTGAAAAAAGGGATAAAGGCACAATCACCTCCTCTATAGCATTAATAAATGACCAAGTCATTCAGAACACAAATCCGAGAGCAAGAAACATCTACATTTAAGCATTGGAAGAGCTCTCTGAGAAAGATCATACCACAGTCAAAGGCAATGACAGGCTTCAATTTCAGTTCTTCCTCCTGGAAATCAAGTGAATAAGAATCTTAAGCAACCAAATCAGCGGTGTTCTACTTGCAAAGTAGAATAGCACTTTGCAGAGTAAAATGAGAACCTAATCTATAATCAAGAAGCACAAAAGTAAAACGAGAAGAATCATTTAAAAAAACAAAACTTGTAGGGTGCATCACATTAAAATATATTCAAAAACATTAAGGAATTTAATGCTTTTATAGGCATAGACCCAAAACTTATACCTGCTATATATTTTCATCAAACCAACACCTCTTATGTAAGAATGTGAATAATGCAATACACTTACAGTTTAGTGTCCAGGAACAAGAATGATAGAGTATATATAAAATAGGCTAGCAGCCATATTTACAAAAATTTAGGTGCAGCATTTACATTGGGTGAAAATAGAGTGAAAAGTGCCAACCATTACCCCCAATCATACCTTCACCCGAAGTTTCTTGGCTCTTTTGGATACATGACGCTGAGAGAGCTCTCTACTTTGTTGGTCCTGATCAGAGTAAAAATTGAATAAGAAATTAAAAAATATATATACAGGAAAAGGGTCGAAACAGAAATTGAGCAGAAGCAAACACAATAAACCTAGCAAGAGAGTGTGAGAGGCTCATTCCCATACTAATATTAGACAAATAGAACTAGCCCATCCAAATGTGCAATAATTGCAATTTCTGTGTAGCAGGAGCAGGGTTTATGGAGAAGATGGTAGTCATTTTTCACTTCATTTCTTTTACTCAGTCAGGATGTAAAATGTTAAAAGGATTCTAAAATGAAACAAAGGTTGTATGGAATTTCATTTTTGGTCCAATATTGACCTATTGACAAAAACTTTAAATAAAATCACTACAAAAAAAATATTTTTCATAATTATAAGACGACATAAATTTTACATAAATATTTTTTTTCCATTGTTTCCATGTAATCAGATAAAACCTCCTTTCTTCTACTCGGTGCTCATACAGACAACGGAATTTACTTGAATCATATTAAACATCAGATAGCTATATAAGCTAAGGTTTCCAATGCATAACAGAACTTTCACAGTTGTATGAAACCATCCACAAAGCACATGAAAATTTAATTCAATATTGGAAAATATCAAACCTGTATGACAGAGAAAAGACGAAAGGCATGATCCTGACCAGCAGATAGAATGTGTCTCCCATTTGCATAGAACCTGTGGTAGATGAATAATTTTCAGAACACGAGGATGTCATAAGAAAATGCTGGAAGTTTTCACATGAATTTCAAAATAAGCTATGGCATGGGTTAGCTACTGAATACAATATATCTAGTTAAATGTTAGAAATCACAGTCAAGGTTGGTAGAAAGTTTTCAATAAGATGAGAAGCCATCTAATATTCATAAACACAAAAACTAAGGAAGGGGAATGGAGGATAAATAACTATGAGTAGAGAACAAGAACCATATAAGATCTTTAACTGGTAAAAAAGGGCATATATTCAATTACATTGAAGAAGAAACTGGGCAAGAAGAATTTCAATCCTAAAGTTACATTGAAAAGCATATTACCTTATGCAAAGTGGAGGAGCACTGTGTCCACTTCTAAAGCGTAAAAGTCGAGGATCGCCATCAGTTGTATCAAAAACCCACATCTACAAGGGGAAAAAAGTATAGTCTGAGCATAGGATAAACAAAGCAAAGATTGGAATTCAAAAGCTAAAAATTTTAGTATGCTGGTCAAGAAATTTCATCGTCCACTGTAAAGAAACAGTCATCATTGGGAACATTCAATACAATGCAATAGCTTTAGGTATCTGTTTTGTTGCGAATTTTTGAGTTTCTTCCTTAGGACCATTCTATACAAATTGTACAATATATCTCTACTTCCATTCTTGAGATTCTTTTGGATGCTTTGTATCATCAAAAGGTGGAGACTTGAGGTATAGTTGTTCAATCACTTTAAATTAAGCTGCACATTGTTCTGTTCAGTCTATACCATCATTGGCAAGTTTCAACATTTTTTTAAGCTCATGCTCTTAAGAAAACAGAGCCCACAATTCCTATGTGATGCAAACAAAAATTGAAGTGACCAAATACTTGTCCATCAGAATTTGGTGTTGAACAAAGCAAACACATAGAAGCATGTCAAATAGACACTAAAAACTCTAATGAAAACGTTCTCTAAAATCAACACGAGAAAGACTCTCAGCATATGGCAAAGCTGAGAACTTATTGTAGTATCGTTTACTTTTACAATCCTCATAATCAAAGTAACAAAAACATGAATTGAATGTAACAAGAAAGAAATGTGTAACTGCACTAATTTTATATCAACTGATCACTTAGTCGTTATTAAGAAAGCAAAATCTAAAAACATAAGCAGAGGCTGAAATGCTTCTTACCTTAATAGAGTTGTCTGCTGATGAACTCATCAGCACAGGCTCATTAGCCAAAAAGTGCAATGAAATTATCGAACTATCATGAGCCTCTCTTACAACTGATTGTAGTTTTCTTTTCTCCAGATTCCAAATGCTTATAACACCAGAAGAACCTCCTGAAGCTAAAAGTGGCTGCCCATCTAAAAAAACAGAGAGAGAGAAATCTTTAAATTAGATTCGAATTATAAGAACAACGTAACCCTTATTTCCTAAACACAAATCACCGACCTAAAGAAAAATAACTTACTCACCTGTACTGAAAGACAATGCAGTCACAGCACCGCGCGTGGAATGCGAAAACGTAACCACCTCTTCATCATATCGAATATTATGCACATGAATCTTCCCATCAGCACAACCAACCGCAACAACATCGAATGCTGGCGATGACACACAACTACTGACCGACGAACCCCACCCTTTAAACTCATGCAGCATTTTCTTCGTACTCACATTCCAAAGCTGCAAACCCCCCTCCTGACTCCCAATCAAAACCTTGTTCAAATAAGTATCCGGATGCATTACACAAGTGGGCGTACACTTCTCCCCCAACATTATATGCCCAACCGGCACAATATCCCCTGCCACCCCTTTAAACCCCCAAATAAACAAATGACCCTCAACATCAACACTTATCACATGATCCCCAAATACCATCAACGAATTCACCTTCCCACTATGCCCACTCCACCTCGCCACCTATCAAAATCAAAACCAAAATTCATATATTTCCTAGCTGGGCCTCACAAATTAAGCCCGTTTAAAGTTAAAACTCCAAACCAAACTTACCTGGTGGGCGCGCTTGAAGACGGCAATGTGGGTTCCAAAGGCAACGAAGGTGAAGTCACGATAAGATGCTAAAGCACGGATTTTGTGAGGGAGTTGAGGGCTGGCGAGGACTAAAGTAAGCTTGGCGCAGTTGTAAACTTGAAAAGCTTTGCCTACGCTAACTGTAACGAAGGTTTCAGTGCCTAGTCTTTGAACGGAGAAGGGAACGCCGCTTGTTATGTATCCGATTGCTCTAAACGGTTCGAAGATGCCCATTTTAAGGCTAAAACCTAAATTTTCTACTAACTTCCCTCACCACAGAAACACAACTAGCAGCAGGCAGCAGCTACCCCTTGCACAAAGAGGATGGCTTTTGTTTTAATAATGTATAAAAGAACGATCCCTTGTCTGGTGGACGGAGACCGCCAGTTTGCAAGTTTTGATGGTGGTGGCTGGTGGGTGTTGCGTGGCGAGTAGGGGTGACTGAGCAGTAGTAAAGGAAGACGGTATGAGGCGGCAAGATTTCTTTTCTTTGTGTAGGGTTGGTTTGTTTAGTTGTTTTTTTTTTCTTTTTGCTTATGTACTAGATGGCATGTCCGAGATTTATAAAATAAATATGATTAATAATGTTATAATTATGAATTTAAAATTGATAAAAATAATTTTAAAAAAAATATAATAAAAAAAACCATATAAAAAAAATACTATAACAATATGAAAAAAAAAAACCAAAAACAAAATTCTACAAACAATTTGAAAAATATCATAACAAAAAAAATTATATAAAGAAACACTGTAATAATTCATAATGTTTTAAAAAAATTACAAAACTAAATTTTTAACCAGTTCAATATTAAAAAAATAAAATCAACAAAAATAATTTTATGAAAAAATCAATAAAAAATTAAAAAAAAACATTATAGCAATTCACAATACTTTTCTCATGTGTTTTAGAGTATTACTTAATATGTATTTAAGTACTTTAATACATGTATATATTTTGTATGTTTTAGTCCCTATACTTAATTAATTTTCAAAATAGATTTCATAATTTAGGATTTTTATGGAAATTGAATTGAAAATATTAAAAACTAAACCAAAAATTAAATAACCAATTTTTTGTTAAAAAATTCAATTTTTAATTTGAAAAGAAATATATAATATTGTTTAGTTCAATTTAATTTTTCACTTAAAATCAAATGTTGCTCACCTCTGTGATGAGGGAGGGGTTATGGTTTAAAGGGGAAATAACAAAATTATTAAACTGGAACATTTCCATGGCATAACCTTAGGCTTGAGTCCTGAGGTGGGTAATTTTATCTGAATTGACTTAAGTCAATTTAAAACAGTATTATTTTATGATTTTTTTAAGTTACAATGATATTATTTAGAAAAAAAATAAAAATAAAACTAGATTTTGATTATGTAATAATGTTATGGTTGCTCTTCTTAAATCAACTAATTTTAACTAGATCAATTCATATTAAATTTAATTTAAAGCTCAATTTAAGTTAACTCTCGAATTAGCAAGCCATTGGATTAACTTATTGTGCTGGGATGGGTTTAATAACCCTAGAAATAAGAAAGATAGAATGTCATCATCTTCTCCTTTTTGTTATGTGGCTTGGATTATTAAGTCAAAATTGCTTACCCAATTCAAGCCATTGTTTCGAGGTTGTTTATTTTTTATTTTTTTTGTATTTGTAATAGGTGTGTTTTAAAACTGTACTTGGTTTCAAAAAGTATTAAATTAATATTTTATTAATATATATTTTTTATGATTTTAATGTTTTGATATGGAAAATAAAAAATAAGTTAAAATTTTTATTTTTATATATTTTTAAGTAAAAATTATTTTTTTTAAAATATATCATACATTATAATATTAAACACTACGTCTTATATACATAATTTTATGGCATACACACAATCTAATAACCGTCAAATCCTAGTATTTTTGGCATAAGACATGTAGCTCAGTGTTTGTTTGTTAATGCTTTTTAGCTTCTGCCTTTTTCTTTTTTTTTTCAAAATGTTTTTATTAAAAAATTATTAAATTAAATTTTTTATGTGTTTTTGATGATTTAATGTGTTATGTTAAAAATAAAAAAAAAATTTAAAAATATTATTTTAATATATTTTTAATTAAAATACACTTTTAAAAAATATTCTACATTAAATTATAAAACAAATCAAGCTCTTAACAATTACATTACAAAACTTGGGTTTAATTGGGGATTGAGGGGTTTGTTTGAAAAAAATAGAAGATGAATCTCGAAGGATTGAGAGATGAGATACAAAGGCATTATTTGCTTGTCAGAGAGAGGAATTGTTTTTTTGAAAAATGATTTTGTAAAAAATAAATTGATATTTTACAGTCTCATAAAAAATAAATTAAAAAATATTTTTTAGTATTTAATTATATTATAAAAAATAAATTGAAAGATAAATTTTATTTTTCAACATTATATATATATCCTTTAATATATATATGTATTCTACACCATATTTTTATATCCTTTAAGCATTAGTATTAAGAAATAAATATAAACATATAGTCATTCATAAATATTAAATTTTTATATAATACTCATATATATTACTTCAAATTAAAAAATATAAAAATACTTATCAAATGGCAAAAATAAACTTTCCAACCATCTTATAATATCGTTAGTTCATAAAATTTACGAAGCTAGATTTTATTCAAGTTAGTATTTTTTTTTTTTTTTGCTATAAATATTTTTGGCAACATTTATAATCAAAAGCATCATCAAAACCATCTCTGGAAGTGGTGGGTAAGAATAATTTGTGATTTGTGTACTTCATTTTCATTAACTTTGGATTAAATGGAAATACTCTTTGGAAGTGAGTGGCAGTAATTTGCTTAACAATATTACAACTAAATTACTAATTTATTTATTTATTTTAATTAGATATAAAATAATTTTTAGTCTCGTGGTATATTCATTGTCTTTAAATATAACAGAGCTATGTATTTAACCTCAAAACTAATTTGAAGATATCAGGTGATTATAAAAAATAAAAAAAAACCAATCCTTTCAAGATAATTTTCCTTTCTCTTCTTCTAACAAAATTCTAAAGTAGAAGGATAATGTGCTTTTCTTCTTTTTTAATTGGATAATATATATGCTCTGATTAATCAACAATGGACCCTAGATTATACGATGCAGCTTTCACCGGAAATGTCAATGCTTTACGAGAATTAATTCAACAACATCAAACACTCCTTTGCACATTGCTGCACTCCTCGGTCATGCCGAGTTTGCCATGGTGGTGATGCAATGCTGTCCTCAGTTTGCAACAGAGCTTCACGAGCAAGGTGTTCCTCCCATTCACATGGCATCAGCTGAAGGCCACGGTGAGTCCTTGATACAGGAGTCCATTTACCATTTTTTTTGTCTTTCTGCTCATCAGACATGTACATGCTTCATTTAAGGAAACTATCTATACACAACCGCGCTAAGTTATTTCTGCTTCTGCTTCTTCTTTTTTTATAATAGTCGAGTATTATTATAGAAAGGTGGTAGAGCCAAAATTAGAGGCTAGCTCGCATAAAATAAAAACAGAGGACAGGGGGAGGAAGTAATAGCATATCCAACCTTTTGAGCCTATTTGCCATAACGATGCATTCCCATTCTCTAAACAAACCCAAACATCTGTACGTAAAGCTTTTTTTCATTTGTGTTCAATCATAGAGCCTCCGGACAATGAAGACTTCTATTTTTGGAGGAGATTTTCCTTTCCGCCATGTCATGCCACAACAAATAATTAAAAGGAAAACGAAAAAACTGCGAAGATATTCAGATTAAAAGTATTATAAAGTTGAGAAGGCTGTGTACTCCCCCTTATGAAGCACAAGGCCTGTTTACAAAATTAATTAGGCATACACTCCTAGCCCATTTCTTTTTAACTATTACATTACGTCCTTTTATTTAATTGGGGATTTAATTGTTTGTTTGAGAAAATTGAAGAGGAATTTTGATGGATTCAGTGAAATGATCCATGAGACCATTGCTATCAAGCGTTTTTTTTTTTTCTACGAGATGGGTCCATGAGACTTTTGCTTCATAAGCTTGGGAATGGATAATATGCTTTAATTTCAATTTAGTTTATAAAAAAATTAAATGCTTAAGCATAAAAAATAAATCTCAAGTGTTAGAATGCAACCATCCATTAATTAATGGACAATGGACCTTAGAAAATTAATATATGATGCATCTTTCAATGGAAATGTAAATGCTTTACTAGAATATTATTTTTTTTATATTTGTTTTCTGGTTATTTTTAATTTTTCATTAATATTACTAATATAAATTGCTATGTATTTTGAATCTTGAAGGATTGAGAGATGGAAAACATAAAAAAAAGAGAGACAAGCCAATTCAATAGTGAAGGAGAGACGAGAGAACAAAAGTGGAGCCGTTTTTAATAACTATATAAATTTTTTATATAATTACTAATATTAAATTCAAAGTATGTACATATTGCAAATGTTTAATAAAAATGATTTTTATAAACATATATGGCTTAACAATATTATTAATCAACTCTTAATATCTTTCATTTTATATATATTAAAAGTTAATATTAAAATCTATTATATTAATTTGTGAATGTATTTACTTGGATGTGAATTATATTTCTATTTAAAAAAAAAAACAATTTCTATATGCTACAACTAGCTTAAGAAAGTCATGTTCATCATGACCATAGAGTAAAAAAAAAAAATTGAATTGCATAAAAGTAATTAATCAAAACTTATATTCCATCTTAAAACGTTGACCCCAAGTCAAGGTTTTTTTTTTTTTTTGAAAAGAAAAAACATGAATAAAAAATTAATGCTAGGCACCCCAAGTCAAGTCTTCTCTATGGATCCTTAATTTGTCCCTAAATAAGCTCACCTCAGGTAATCCTTGTGCCTCACGAGATTCCAAAAGCTGAAAATATACTCCTTTTCAAAAGCTGAAAATATTATTCATCGTCATTAGGTATACCAACTTCCATCCTTGAGAAAGAGTCATTATCCTTGATTAAAATACTATATTGAATAGAAGTAGCAAGCATATTCAAAAAACTAATTTTGCTGCTGATATTTTTTAGAATTTTAGCTCCAAATCTACCGTATTCGACAGAAACATATATCAATGGGTTAGATTGTATATTAATTGAAAAACTAATTAAGTTTTTTATCCTAATAACTTCAAGGATGCACCTCTTATATTAATATAATATATTTAATAAAATTCCCTAAACTACTTTATGTCTCTAACAGTGAAAATATCACTATAATTGGTGGCAATCCTCCAGTTCCATGCGTCATGCATTTTTTTTCTCTGGATGGATTGCTATCTGCACTTTGGTCCCCGACAGCGTTGCTTTTCCTCGAGATGAGGCCGTGAGACCATTTCCAACCATCATGCATTTTTTCCACGAGATGGGTTCGTGGAAAAACTTTGGTTTAATTGGGAATTTAGGGGTTTGATTGAGAAAATAAAAGAGAATTTTTTTTTAGATGAGAGACAAAGAGAGACAAAGTAGTCCAAAAGAAGAAGAAGAAGAAATAATAGAGAGAGAGAGAGATGAGGGAACAGAAATCGGAAAAAAATAGTTTTTATTAACTAAATATACTTTTGTTAGGAAGCTATAATTATTAATATTAAATTCAAAAATACATATTGCAAATATTTAAACATATCATCTGGTTTAATAGAAATTATTTGTATAAACATGAATGGCTTAACAATATTAATTATCTTTCATTTTATATATATTCAAAATAAATATTAAAACCTATTATATATATATATATATTAATTTGTGAATTTATCAATTCAGATATGAATTATATTTCTAAAATTTTTTAAAAAATTATATATAGTACAACTAGCTTAAGAAAGGTATGTTCATCAAAACCATGGAGTACAAAAAAAAATTTGAATTGCATAAAAGTAATCAACCGAAACTTATATTCCATCTTAATTGAAACATTGACCCCAAGTCAAGGTTTTTTTTTTAAAGAAAAAACATAAATAAAAGATTAATGCTAAGCACCTCATGACTTTTCATGACGATGATGGGTACAGAAGACCTGCTGCTTTCTTTATAAAAATTACGTGTGGAAAATTATTCATATTTAATGAATTGCTTTGATTAGTTTCTTTATAATATTAATATTTTTAGAAGTATTAATTTTTAAATTTTCTAATTTCAATTTGGACTTTTTATTTTATGATTTATGGGAAAAAGATTCTAACTAATTATTAAAGATTTTACGTGAAAAATATCAAAGAAACTTGTAAAGAATCTGTTCAAATCAACACAAACACATAGAAGGAATAGCCGAAAATAATGGCAAAGACTCTATCATTAACGCTATATTTAGAACTTGAAATCTGCAGCTGTATATTATAATAGCATAATTTTAACATTATTATCTATTTGTTTTCAAAACTGAATTTCATGCTGTTGTATATATTGCACATAATATTTATCAATAAAGTGTGGTGAATTACTAATTGAAACAGCTGGTGTGTATAGTTCTATAAAAAGTATGTAAGTAATTTATAAGTAATTTATTTATTTATTTTAATGAAATATAAAATAGTTTTTAATCTTGTGGTATATTTGTTGTCTTTAAAGAGAAAAGAGCTATGAACTTATATCTCAAAACTTGAAAACTAATTATGTAAAGATATTAAATGATCATTGAGTGATCATTGAATATATATATATATATATATATATAAAATCCTTTCAACTGTATTTTAATCTTCCTAATTATTCAAGGGTACACGGAATAAGTATTTTAATGGAAAAACAAAATGGATTTTGATGGAGAGGACATTGCAACAAATTTTCCACCAAAAAAAAAAAAAGAATTGCATAAAATGAAGTAATTAACTGAAACTTATATTCCTTCTCTTAATACGTTGACCCCAAGTCAAGTTATAGATAAATTGAAGAAAATAGAACAAACGCGTTTTTCCCCCACTCTCCAACCCACTAATTAATTCTAAAACTTATGTACAGACTCTAGTTTGTCGATTCTAAAACTTACGAGAGCAAGTAATTGCTCATTTGTTTAGTGAGAGTAGTTTTTTAGAAATTTTTTTGTATTTATTTACTATTAAAAAAAATTAATTAACAAATAAATATTTTTAATTGCAAGTAAATTTTTTTTATAGATAAACAATTTTTTTATTTGATTAAAAAAATCCTTCATGTTATTATCACATGAAATTATTATAAAATCATACATTGTATATAAATATCTAGATATTTTCTTACATTTTTTCATTATTATGTTCATTCAATGTCATCAAGTTCATTTGAATTTACATTTTTTATGACCTTTGAGCTTACAAGTTATTGTGATTATTATTTATTTTATTTGAGATAATTTATGAAATTATATTTTTTTTTCAATTCCATTCTCATTTAACTTTTTAATTTATAAGATTTATTTCTCATTATTTTAATAAACTTGAAAAAATAAAACATTAATAAGCTATTTTCCAGCTCATTTTCCGTGACATAACCAAACACTAAAAAGTATTTTCCAACTTATTTTTCATTACACTACCAAACATCGAAAAATAATTCATTTTCACGGAATTCATTTTAAAAAAAAAATTACTTTTCAGCAAACAAACGGGGTCGTAATCTCAAAACTTGAAAACTGATTTGAAGGTACTAAGTGATCATAAAAATAAAAAACTAATAATATGTTGGCTATATTATTCTAAAATTAATAAAGGATGATAAGCAAGAACGTGTTTATAAAAGAGGTCGAGGTTATCCGTTTTTAATTTTATATAATTCTGGCAAGGAAACAATCTACTTTGAATTATAATCATTAAGCTAATGAATATTCTTGGTGGTTGAAGAGAAGTAGCATATTGTAAGAACGACTTGTGCCGCTAATTTACAGTCACCTTATTTATGTTAATAGGCAACATTTAATTACCATATTTTATATATAATACAAAAATAGTGGGAACATGTTATGTATTTTTTTTCATTTTAAAAATATAAATTTTACTCTATTTCACTCTAAAACTATTGTAAAAAAATATTTATTTTAAATTTATCTATATTTTATAGTTCAAAAATTAAAAATAAAACAAAATCATCTAAAAAGAGTTAATTGTGACATCACTTATCCTTATCCTCTTGTGCCATTTTTATCTTATTATAGCCAGAAAATTCATCTATAAAGGAATATATGGAGTTACGTGATGCATTGTTAACCAACATATCTAGGTGTGGTAGAGAAAAATTATCTTTAGGGCTAATTCGGCTTAACTCCTTAAAGTCCACACAAATTCTGATTTTATCTTCCTTTTTAGGTACTATCATTATGTTCGACGCACAACGTGGATACTTGACTACTTCTAGAAAATCGGTGTTCCACTGCTTTTCAATTTCTGCTTTTACTAAGACATCCAGATGGATTCTTCTCAACTTTTGCTTAACCGGTTTGCATCCTTCTACTAGTGGTACCCTATCCACCAGGTATGTCTTTACAGGACCAGGTAAAAAACATCTACATAATTTCAGAGTTGTGCAATCAACTCTTCTCTTTCTTTAGGGGTGATCCTAGTCTGTATCTTCAACTCTCTCTTGATTTCTTCGTCGCCCACATTTATGGTTTCAAGCTCCTCTCTAGCGGGTTTCCAAGCTTGTTCGTGTTATTAATTTTTATGAATCCCCTAATGTTATTTTCCTACCATTCTTCCTCTTTTACAACTAATATGTATTCTTTAAAGTCCGGCCATTCATTCTCAATGTAAAGTGCAGGTGTAGTTATGGAAGATTCGCTTTGAAAAAGGAAAGTGATGTGTAAAAACACCAAGATGAACTTTTGAAATGCATGATCTCATTAAAGGGAAAAGTTTGGCTAAAAAAAACAAGGATAAAATCCCATTGACATTTGGAACCTCGATTTAAAAAATTGAAAAAGGCAAACAACATAATATCATGATCAAACAAGCATTGTTAATTAAATTTTGAACATCAATGGAGCTTCTTGGGTCTCCCAATTCTAGAACATCTCTCTCTTGGCTAGCTTTTGAATGAAGGTCTTGAGATTCAAGATGCTTTGAGCTTAGGCTTGTTTGGATGCAAAAAGATATTATGGAGCATACATCCTAAGGATAGGTTCTAGTTCCTTTACGTGAGATGTAGGGTAGGTTTGCTACTTGGTCTCTAAAAAGGGTCTCTTGCTGTCCTAGTGATCACCCTCGTAAAGGCAATATGGGGGTTCAGCAGATAGTGGGATGGCACATGTACCAATCACTATCAGTCTAAACACTCAGCAAAGAGTTGGGGTTTACACAAACTTAAACCTTGACTCAAGTCATAAGGCAAGCTGCTAGTCCCCCACTTAACTTAAAGTTTAATGTGTGTGCTCTCCAAAAAGAAAATAATAGTAAAGTGATGAATAACTACATCATGTATGACATAATGCAAAGATGCATGCTAAAGCTTTTAAACAAATTATCGTTCATAGTAAAAAAACAACAACACATAGCATAATAACAAAAACAATTACCAAGCTTAGTCCAAGGATCCCCAGTGGAGTCGCCATCCTGTCGCACCCTCGCGGCGGAGCGCGGCGTCGCGGCGATCGTCGATTGATTTCGGGGTCTTTGTTTGTTTATTGTGAATAAGGGAGTCGCCACCTAGTATTATGGTCACTAGGAACCCTGACTGGTCTTTCAGAGATTCTAAGGTAAGGGACTGGTTGCGTAAAGGGAAGGTATTAGCACCCCTAGTACGCCCTACCTAAGGTAAGCTGCTTGGTGTTTGGTTTGCTTTATAATTGCTATGGTGTTGGTGTTCTCTTAATTAGTTTTTCTAGGATAGGTTTGCTATGATGAATGGATTTGGGTTCAAAGTCTAAAAGCAAGAAACCTTGGCCAATATTGATCATACCTTTAGATATGTCTATGAAGTGCCAAGGAGAACCAATGCAGATCCTTGAAATCTGTGTTCGATTCAAATTAAATTTATTAAGATAGAAATCCAAGGAGATTCCATGTGCTTTAAAAGCTCATTTTTCCCTTAGTATTTCATACTCTCACGGCACGTAAACCGGGAGTCAAAAATTGAAATGTCCTCAATTATAATCAAGGCTTCTTTCAAGGATGTGTGATGACTTGTTATTCCTAGAAAATTATTTTGAATATTTATCACCTGGTTTCTTTATCTAAATATTAACACTGAATAATAACAAGTTATTCTCAATAATATTTTGGATATTCATCCCTTTGGGATTTCTTTATCCAAACATTAACGGTGAATAATAACAAGTTATTCCCAATAATATTTTTGAATATTCATCACAGAGATTTTAAGATAAACCCACAATTTTAAAGGTGATTCGATTTACCTGCATTGCTGGAATATCTTCAGCTGATGAAGAACCCACTTTTCGCATACTTCCTCTATAAAGCTTCCTTTCTTTCAACACTGCAAAGAAGAACAAAAAAGAAGGACAAATCAATTAATACCCAAATCATAAACAATAACAGAAAAAAATAAAAGAAAATCTAAAGCCGGAAAATAATGATTTTGGCAAAAAGAGCACTGTTTGAAATTTGTTTTTTTAATTTTTTTAATTCGAAAATGTATTAAAATAATATATATATATATATTAACATTAAAATTTCAAAATAATTAAAAAATTAAAAAAAATAAAAAAATAAATTTAAAATAAAAAATTCAAGATTTTTTAAAAACATAATTAAAATGTAAAACATATTACCTAAATGAAATAGCGGAGACATATTTATTATTTTAAAAACATATTTGTTATTTAGATTAATGATAATAGTTGTTTTTTAAAATATTTTTTACTAAATTTATTTTTTGTAAAATTAAAACAGTAATTAAAAAAAAATTAACAGTATATTTATTATGTGATGGGAGGTATTTTTTGGAAGTTGACAAGTATATGGAGGTTGTTGAAGTCTATGCTGTAACACTTCTTGGCACAACTCTGAAAGATTTGGATCCCTTGGGTTGAGAAAGCTGCATTGCCTGAGGAAAAACGACAGGTAAGATTTAAAATCTTGGGTCTCAGCCACTTTTTAATTAGAATCGCTTTAATTAATTGTATTCTGATGGATGTCCTCGGCACAAATTAAGCAGTCATGGAATTTTGACTAACCTATTCATAGGAAGATTATCAATTCTGTTCTATCTTATTATACGTACTGCCATGTCTTTTTCCAGGTACTTTTGAGGCGATTACACTCTATAAATTCTCTCAAAACCATCAATTCATCACAGCTCTCCTCAGTTTTGCAAGAAAATAACCATGAAGCTCATTATTCTCCGTCAAAAGATATAAATGTTATTGAGGGATCGGATCTCCAAAAGACTTAGAAAACAATTTCCTAGCTACCTATGGAGGAGGTTAGTACAAAACAAACAATTTTGCATGTAGATCCATGTTTTTGGTGGTTCCGGTCATTCACTTTGAAGTTTGGGAATTGCTCGAGTGGAGGTAGTTGTCTTCCCTTGTTAGCAGTTTCAAAGAACTCTTTCAATAGTATTTACTTAGATCACAATTATAGGTTGCTGAATTTTGAATAAGAAATGGTTGTAAATTTGAATAAGGTATAGAGGCAATCAGATTTCCCTTTCTATCGATGTATTCAGCTGCAAAGAAGGCTATAGGAGACTTGTGGCAGCTTGCATTTTCATATCAAGTGAACCCTCTAGCTGAAATCCAACCTCTCCCAACTGCAACACGAGGAGGCCGGTGATGACATCATTTTTATAATCAATGCTTATGATACTCTCCTTTTGGTGGCCAAGTCACATTCTGTCATTCTTTTGAGGAACGTGGAGGTAGCTCAAATTAAATTGTAATAATGCGTCTGATTATCTACAACTAGGAGCACAATCATATCAATCACAGAATAATGTTATGTAACAAATGATATCAATACAACGTTGGACTTTTGGACTTGTTCATTCTTCTTTTTCCCTTTCATTTCCTAGTTTCACAAATTTGCAGATAAAAGGCATTAAACTATCATGCATCCACGAGCTCTGTCTACTTCCGATTAATGTTCCATTATCTGTCTGGTCTATAGGTTTTCTCATGAAGATAATGGTGATCTTCTGATGTAGGAGGGTTTCGAGGTGATCAGATCCTGATCATAAGCCTTCAGTCCATGGCATAAAGGGCAAGTATTAGGCTATGCTTAGCATTAAAATAGTATTGGATCTCAAATGATTTAATTTGGTGGAAGAATAGATAGGAATTTTCCACTATATATCTTAGATGGGGTTCGCTTCTGCAATAATCTTTCAGAGCTCGTTGACAGAATCTAGTCTATTATCCCAAAAAGAACATCCACTCTCTAGGGCATGTTTGGAATGCCAAATGCAGGAGCTCAAATGCTGCAAGGATATGGTTGGCAATAGTTGTAATCTACGGAATCACCATAGATGTCATTTGCGTCCTTGTAATCACCAGAAATACTCAGGCTGGCCAGGTCAGGAGTGATGTGTTTGGTCGCCACTGTCTCAGGATACCATAACACAGGATACCATGCTTGTGAGTTTTCTAAGGTAGACATGTTGGCAGTAGGAGCTAGTTGGAAGAGAGGAGGATATATAAAGCTGGTGGTCCATAGCAAAAACGACATGTATCATCTGCGTGGTATCTGTTGTTGCAGATTTGACATGGTCCCTTCCTTTTTCAAAATTTTTGCCTGTTTTCATGTCCATTGCCCCAGAAAGGTTTGCCACCAGAGGAGTACTGAGTACAAGAAACAATTTTAACCTCTTTATAATTTTAATTATCACATACTCTCTCTCCTCTCTCCTCTCTCCTCTATCTTCTATACTCTACAAATATAAATAATTATAACTATAAAATTTCTCCCGGTTGAATTTCATTACAAGAAAAAAAAAAAAAAAAAAGGCCAAAAGAAAACAGCCTAGAAAAAGAAGTAAGAGAAGTGTTAATTGAAGGCAACTAACACATGGCGTTGCCATGTGAGAGCACGACATGGGCAGCATGCATCTACTTCTTTACTAAGATTACATATAAATGTATAAATCAAAGCCAAGTAATATATAAGACCGACCATTTTTTGACTGAAATAATTTCATTATAAAAACCCTTAATAATAAAGTATAACATTCAATTCTCAAAGAAATAAATAAACACAATAATTCAGATAAAATATTGTGATCTCTATAGTTACGCGGTTTCCAATGGGGATTATGTTGGAATTCAACCATGATCAAACGAATTGGCAAAGCCTTCATCAATAAAGTTAAATTAAGCTCAAGCTTTTTGACTCCAAGGATTATTTATAATTTAATTACTATCTTAATTACTTACTGAATGTGAGGAGGTGAGAATTGACTCGGTAAAATCTAATGGATTAATTTGTAACTTAATTTCTACGGACAAAACTCAGTTTGATTTGTTTTATAAAAGTCAAAATTATATTAATTTAACTTTAAAAAACATATTTGAAGCGATGTTATTTTAATTGAACCGAATCAATATGGATTGACCTACTCAACTCGTGATTAGTGTCTTTGAAACAGGTCATGGATAAAGTCAGATTCAGGAGGTGTTTGAGAGTGTGGTAACGATTGCTTTTCAAAATATTTTTTGCTAAAAAATACATCAAAATAATATTATTTTTTAAAAATTTATTTTTGATATCAACACATCAAATCGATATAAACACATAAAAATTAATTAATTTTAAGTAATTTTTTTTAAAAAATTTTGGTCATCTCTATTTGGACTGCACAACCAAACTTCAAACTTTCTATACATATTTTTAATTGTAGAAAAAACTTCATGAAATAATAGTTAACGTAATTTAAAGATTGGAATAACACAGTTAATTTATCTTTGGTGAAGTTAATGGTTACTATATATGTATCAAAATCTGACATCATCCAAAATTATGAGGGAGAATAAAATAAAGAATTAAAAGAGAATTAAGTGGCTTTTATCTGTATGTGGCTTGATTATATATGTTACAACGACAGGTACTTCATTATTCATTAATTCTTGCTTTTATCAGCACTTTTAGTTTATTAAAACTAGCATGGTACGTTTTGTCCTATGACACGTCTTGTTGTGCTAGTTTCTGAGCAATTATTCAAGTAGCTAGTGGGTTTTAATAAATCTATTTCAGGAGAGAAAAAAATATTACTTGATAAATTGAAACATATGAATGGATACATCAAAGACTTGTGGACATTATTGTTATTATTATTATTTGATTTGTTCATAATGGAGCAATATTGATTTTAATATAGGTTTGTTATTGTTTTAAGACAAAAAAAAACAAGAAGATAAAGACAAGAGACATATCTTGTTTTTTTTTTACATTCTGTTTTGAAATGATATAAATTTATTTTAAGATTATCATAATAATATATTTATTTTATATAATTGTCTTTGTCCAGCTTCCAATTAAACGAATTTATATTTTTTTTGTATCTATTTTTTTCTATTCTAAAATGCACTAACCAAATACAAAAATGGCTAATTTTTTTAAAATAGTTATAACTTAGCAGCTGAGAGAAGTCTAATTCATAATTGGTTCATGTTTGATGAATTTATTGTTGTTTCTAACCAAGAAAAATCTAATAAATTTAACTGAAACTTAAATAAATAAAAATGAGATTTTAGTAAATTACATGCCTTATTAAGTCATAAAAAATTATTCCTGTCATAAATTGACAAAAAAAGAAGAAGTCCTGATTTGATCCATATTTTAATTTGACTCTCCATCTTGATAGATTAAGATTTTATGTAAAATTAATATGAGTTTGAGTACTATAATTACATGGTATTGGAACTTGATTAATTTATCTATTATTATTACAAGAGAAAATAAAACAAAACTCTTTTAAAACTGTGTTTTTATTATCGTATGGGACTAAACAATTTCCTTTTAAAAGCAAACAGCTATGCTTAGAAAAGTTTTGAAGTCCTGGCACCATGTTAATTACCACAAAATCGAACTATATATTTACCTATTTCTCAAAGTTTTTTAAGCACATAAATTTCTCAACATTTTCAAAATCTAATCTATTTCGTATATTTTTGACATGTTTGGCATTTTTTTTTCATTTTTTATTTTTGTTCGAGTACCCAAAAAAAAATGAAGAAAAAAAAAATAGTGAGTGTCAGTAGAGAGCTAGCTGGAGACTTTTTAAAATTAAAAAGAGAAAAATAAAGAATAAATATCTTTATCCACTTTTTTTCATAATCTAATCCTACGCTTAAAGTTTTTTAAAATCCTAATTAAACATATCCAATTGAGGGTTCCCTTAAAAATTTCTCTATAAATACCCTTTCAAATGCAGGAGTGGCATATATATATATATATAAGTAAGTATCAGGGTACGTAGCTCTCTCTCACTCTAGGTCTCTAGGTATAGAATGACGTACTTTCATAGACAAAGATTGGTATTCATATATAAATTTTTCTTCCATGATTAGGTTCTTTATTGATTTTTAATTAGTGAGCAAAATTATACGTTTTACCAATTATATAATACAATTGTAGTATTTTACTTCTTAATATCCTACCCTTTTTTAAAGGAATCAGCATGATGTCTCATGACAACTTTTTTTTCATGCGTTATATGAAATGTTTTGCTTTACTAGAATGATATTATTTTTAATGACACGGATTCTAACCTATAAATCTATTTCTTTAAAATACGTTAAAGTATTGTTTTATTGTTGAGATTTAATTCCATCTCTTTAGAGCTTAATATCAAAAATGTTTAACAGGAAGGAATTAATTTCTTATATTTTTTTTGTTTTTCCTAATTGTTGCGCTCACTATTTCGTGCAGTAGTTTTTATGATTTTGTTTTTCTATTTTCTTTTCTTTGTTTGTTCATTTAATATAAGTTAGGTTACTATCTTTATAGCTATTTTCTTAATAAAACTTTCTTTCGACTATTACAAAAAAAAAAAAAAAAATTCTACCCTTTTTTATAATTTTTTTTGTTACAACTTCTTTGCTGTATTGTAAAAGAAATTCAATTTTTTTGTCACTTGTTTTAATTATAAGAAATCAAAGGATGGATTAGACAATATTTGATGGAATGCTAATGGTTTCATGTATAAAAAATATGTTCTTATTTAAGCCCATCTTCTAGTATTGTTTTTCTTTATTATAAATAAAGTTCGAAAGAAAAAAAAATAAACTTGAGTTTATTATGGATTTTTTTAATTATTAGTACCACATATCCCTAACGATTGGCATAAAATGGTCCAATTAATTGATTGATTGATCCATTATAAAATGAAATAATTGCACTCTTTAGAGTTTATTTCGTTTTATAACAAAGTCATTCTTTAGAGTTGATGCTTCAATTATTGGTTTGAACCTTCCTCAATTCCTACCCGTAACACTCTTGCACTTTTTTGTTTGACATTGATACAAAACCCACCACAAATCATAAAATTAATAAGATAAGGAAAACAAATTATGTATAATAATTAGTAATTAGTAACATTTCTTTTTTTAAAAAAAATTAATACTTCACAACAATCAATCACGGGTCTATTTCTTCATTTTATTAAAAGGATCCCATCACTTGTTACAAATCTTGCCACATCAAGGAATACAATTTAGAGTAAAATCATTGTTTTAAAACTCAATCTGATGAGGTTGGTTGACCTGTAATCTGGAAAATTTAAGCTCTAGATTAGATTGAGTTTCAACAAAAATAAAAATAAAAATTTATCTAGTGTGATTTAGTAAAAAACCCGGGTTGATGTAAGACTTGATTAACATAAAAAACCTCAATTAAAATTTATTATTTTTTTAAAATGATATTATTTTTATTTTCTTGTAAAATAATAAAAATAAAATTAATCTGATTAACTTGAGTCAACTGATTTGTGACTTAGAACTTGTCCAAACTAACTTGATTCAGATTTAAAAACTGTGGATATAATATATCTTTCAATAAAGAATCATGTAATGAGACAAGTCATGAAATGAATTCTAACAAGAGACCATTAATTGATTTGAAACTTAATTTGCATGCCGGTGCCTCCCATGTTGATGAGATATATTACTCTTTAGAATATACATTATCAAGATTTTAACATCATTTTACAAGTTAACGTTTCCTCATGAAAAAATATTTTCATGGAACTCAACTTGCAATAGCTCCGCCTCTCATTCATCAAAAGGTTCAGATTATATATATAACCTTCTTCTTTCGAGGTTATGACCTAAATGCCTAGATATTGAAATTCCAAATCTCAACTGTCTTTGACCCGAAATATGTGTGTGTATATAATTGTGAATTTTTAGTACTCGATTTTTTTTTTTTTATTTGAGTATCTCAAACTATTTTTGATAAAAAAAAGTATTTCTATTAATGTTAACCGTGGGCAATGATTTAAAAACACGACATGTGTTATCCACCCTGCATCAAGCATTCTTGGGGAGGTGTTGTTCAACATGTCACTCTACCATTGGACAGACTTAAATACGCTCTAATCCACAACTCAACCGACCACCATATCCAATGAAGAATTTTCCTCCCCTAATCCCGTATGCTTGTCTTCCTTCCACAGTTTACTTAATTACTAGAGGCATAGGCTTCAACATGTAGCCATGTTCCAAGGATAACTTCACCACCTCCCTAGCCAAGAATTGTGAACCATGAACATCATTCCCTATATATAGACTCACGGACCCTCTTCCCAATTTGCTCCCTTAGTGGACTACAATACTACAATTTCCTTTCAAAGTGATTAGGGATGACAAATATTTGTTCTTTTAGCAAAGCCTCGCACCATCTTTGTAGCTCAACTTGGTGTCTAATGTCCTGTTTCTACCGTCTGATCCTTGTTAGAGTGAATTCTTTTTGTATTCAACTTTGTTATTTTCTCTGCGTTTCTTTCTTTGGTTTTGTTGTTCTGAAGGTTTTGAAGCCAAGAACCCATGATTCTTTTAAGCCTAGGAACTTAGATCTGTTCTTCACATCCGTGTCTGCCACCACAGTTTCAAGTATGTCAACTGTTGAAATGGAAGTTTTCTCCAATTCCCAACTCATTGTTTTAACCATTTTAATGCTCATTGGTGGAGAAATCTTCACTTCCATGGTTGGACTTCATTTCAAGAAGTCTCAACTTAAGAAAATGGAAAACAAAATTTCTTCCCTTGCAAACAATGATCCTAGCACTTACCAATCTGAGTTGGTAATGGCAGAAAAACAAGATTTTGAAAATCTTGAATCAGGAAATCATGAAACTTCATTAGATAGTAGTGTAGATTTCTTGAAGTACAAATCGATCAAGTTTTTGTGTTTTGTGGTTTTGGGATATTTTATAGTTGTTCAAGTTCTAGGAGTTTCCCTAGTTTCAACCTACCTAGCCCATGTTTCTAGTGCAAGAAATGTGCTAAAAAACAAGGGGCTAAACTTGCTAGCATTTTCTATCTTTTCTGTTGTTTCAACTTTTGCCAACTGTGGTTTTCTTCCAACAAACGAAAACATGGTGGTCTTTAAGAATAACTCAGGCCTCCTACTCATCCTCATCCCTCAAATTCTTCTTGGAAACACCCTATTTCCCTCTTGCCTAAGATTCTGTGTTTGGTTCCTGGGAAAGTTTTTCAAGAGAGTAGAATCAAATTACCTCTTGAAGAAAACAAGTGAAATTGGATATTTTCACTTGCTACCAAGCCAGCATTCTTCTTATTTGGTCATTACTGTTTTTGGGTTTATCATCACTCAATTTATATTATTTTGCTCCATGGAGTGGAATTCAACTGGATTAAGTGGTCTAAATTCTTACCAAAAAACTATAGGAGTATTATTTCAGACCATGAATACAAGATATGCTGGAGAAAGCATCGTCGACCTCTCAACCATCTCCTCAGCTATCTTGGTGCTGTTTGTGGTCATGATGTAAGTGTTCTCTTTCCTCTCTAGCTAAGTTTAAATAACGCATAAATCCATGTTCCATGCAATAACAAGGACAGGAGATTTGATTTTTGGACCCTTGGATAGGAGACTCACGAAAAAGGCAAACTTGTATACGATATCCTTATTTTTGACATGTATATGGTTGGATTGTCTAAATTTATAACCTATAGTTTCTATGTATTTTGTCTATAAGAAAGGTGGCATTTTCCCATTTTCCTTTTGTTGTTTTGGTAATTGGTACACAGAACAGCCTCATAATCAGAAAATGTCCAAATTAAATAAATCATAAAAAAAGAGTGAGGAATGAACTAACAATATAAGGAGTAGATTGAGTTAGTCCTCACATGCTATTCATTTACTTTTCTTTTTATTATAAATTAGTTTCTATTCATAATGTTTTTGTTATATAATAAATAAGCAGTTTTTTTTTATTATAAAGTAGTTTCTATTCAACGGATCAACTTAGTGATTTGCTATCCTAAAATTTAATTTAAATTAATTTTAAATTAAATTAAATATGAGTTGTTCTAGTCAATCATTCAAGTCAATCTGCAATTTGGTTGGTTAGAAGTCGGTTTGATTTCTAAATTTTTTCTTTAAAAAAACTAGGTTTTAGTTTGAAGGTTAAGTAAGTTAATTTGCTGTAAGGATTTAATAATTTTGTATATCATTATTATTTTATAGAATAAATGGAAAATCCTGATCAAACTTGAAAAGCCAATAATGAAACCTAGGGTACGAAATAATCTTAGGATTACTGAAGTAGACTTTAATCTAAAATTTTATGACTTGAAAACTCCACTTCTGACCTTACCCAAAAGAATTCATATTTTATTTTCATTGTTAACTTCATAAAATATTATTTCTCATACTAAGAAAATAGAATATATATACATTGAAATAGCTTTATCCATTTTATTTTTCAGGTATCTTCCTCCTTATACTTCTTTCCTCCCCGTAAAAGATGACGAAGAAATATATAAGAAGAAAAGAAACAGAAGGGGAAAGCTTTTGGAGAATATACTGTTCTCTCAACTATCATATTTAGCTATTTTCATCATCCTTGTATGCATCACAGAGAGGCAAAAACTGAAGGAAGATCCTCTCAATTTCAATGTTTTGAAAATTGTGGTTGAAGTAGTCAGGTACAAATATTTTTGCCCTTTTCTCCTTGGATCTTGACCTCAATTTTTAATATAATTGATGAAATAAATGTGGTAATTAGCTAATTAACATCTTTGATATTGATTTTCTTTTTTCTGGTGCAGTGCATATGGAAGTGTAGGGTTTACAACAGGCTACAGTTGTGACAGGCAAACACAACCTAATAGTAATTGTGTGAACAAATTTTATGGATTCTCAGGGAAATGGAGTGATGAGGGGAAGATTATTCTCATAGTGGTGATGGTGTTTGGAAGACTTAAGAAGTTCAATATGGATGGTGGCAGAGCTTGGAAACTCTTGTGATCATGGAGACATGGAAATATCAGCAATATATATAGTGTGGCGCCATGCATGTTTATATATATAATTAATTAGTCCTCGAAGAGGCATAATTATTCTTCTTTTCTTTTTTTTAGGAGAGCAGGTATTCAACAAAGTACATAATATAAAAATGAAGCAATTATTTAGTGTGTTGTACTCCTTGTTTTTATATGAAAATAAAATTCAAGAATAATTGCTATAATTAATGGATTTAAATCTTATACAAAACGAGGAGTGCTACTCTTAGAATGTCTAATAATTCTCGTGCAAATGGATATTTAGAGGTAGGCTAAGAGATATAGTTTTCATACTTAACTGGAGAATTAACTCAAAAAAATTAGTTTGTTAAATTATTAGAATTAATCATGGCTTTTTTTTCTTGGTTTTTAAGTTAGATGAGTTTGGTTGAGCACTTAAATCACTGAAAACTCAGGTTAGTGGGACAAGTCTTGCTAAATAAATATTTTATTTGATTTAATTAAAAATTAAATTCAAACCAGTTCAAGTTTTGGATTTCTCATTTAATCTTATTAAATCAAGACTAATAACTATAATATATAATATGAAGTTTGGTTAGTCCTTTTATTGGGCTGAAACCTGATGCTCCTTTTCCGAGACTAATTGCTTAGGTTGGAATTATGTATTATCTTGTGCCTTGTGGGATAAATGCCTCCACGTCTCTACCCTTTTGGGCTCGATGCCTTGTTACAATTATCTTCCAAATTTATAATAATAATATTAATAATAATAATAATAATAATAAAAGAAATGAATATATTTGTAAAACTTGACGTAACCCCACAGGATTACCGGTGACTTGAATTGATGATAGTTTTGAAACTCGATCTGATGAATTGACTGGAAACTTGATTGATTTGAAATTAAAACTAGAGTAAAACTGGATTTGAGACTAGATTGATTTGTGTCAATAAAATAGGAAATGGAAAAATTCAGCGACCAGATTTACTAGATAAAACCAGGTTAAAAACTGGTTATAATTCATTGGCTTTTATTTTTTTACTAAAACAACGTTGTTTTGATTTAAAAAAAATTAACTTAGGTGACCTGGTGACCCAGTCAAAACCCGAAACCCGGAATTCAGGCCTTAGACCAGACCGTCCACCGGGTCGACCTAAAAACTATAATTGCAGGTGAAGTAGAGTTTCAATTAAAATAAAAATAGGATTGATATAATATAACCTAATAAAAAACTTGAATTAATCTATAATTTAGTTAGTTTTGGGAAAACTTAAATAAAATTCAATCAAAATTTATTGATTTTTTTAAAATGAGATTATTTTTAATTAAAAATTAGATTGGTTTTCTTATAGATTCTATACTTGATTTAGTGGTTCATCTACTTGATCAAAATCTTTAATTTGTTCTAAATTGATCTAATTTAAAAATTATAAAAAATATTAATAATTTTTTGCTCAAAAATAATTTAAACATTAACAAAATATTAATTAAAAATTAAGTACGAGAATTTTAATAACTACACTAACATAAAATTCATTTATAAAAAAAAATCCCTACCCTTGTTAATTTTTTTAAAAAAGTTTAATTTATCAAAAAAATAGATTTGAGAAGGGCAAACTTTGCATATTTAAGAAATACAAGGGGCTAATTTCTAGCTCAATTTTTCTTCCACTAAGGGTAGAGAAGTCATTATAGACAGCACTGGTCTGCGCTTACAAAGATTTTTGCCTTCGCATGTTTTGAGCTCAAGTGGAAGAGTTTAATGGCGAAGACATGTTAAAGACTTCCCTTCAGACACTGAAATCACTTCCAATCACTACAAAACAACAGACTCGAAGATTTACTAAACACTCAGTTGTAATGGAAGCTCAAAACGACAAAGTCTATGTCCAATATAACCACACTGATTCCTGCAAGTTTTCAAGGTGGATTGCCAGGTAAAACCAAGAAAGAACTCATCTTTATTACAAACTTTCCTTCTTCTTTTGAGATTTTATATATTTCTCGAACTGGGTTTTCAGTTTCAATCAAGTTAAACTTGGTTTTCTTGTTTTTTGATTATTTGGGGGTGTTAGGGAGAGCTTTCAATTCATGCATGCAAGGCCTTGGCAAGAAGTGGTTGATTTTTACTCCAAAAGTGTTAATGGGAAATTGTCATTGTTGGAATTGTTTGGAACTCAGGTATTTTTCACTATGGAACTTAAAAAAGTTTGGATTTTTAGCATATAAATTGTGTTATTTGTAAGCATCCAGTGTGGTCTTGTAATTTTTTGTTGTATGATGCTAAAGAATTTTGTTTGCAGGCACATGATGTTCATTGTGATGATAAAATTGAAGAGGTTTCTAATGAAACTGGATTATTAGAGGGTGTTTCAAATGTAGATAAGTCTGGGAGGTGGGCAAGGGTAACATTCAAGATTGTGCTTTCATATCATGGAGGTTCATTTGATGGTTGGCAAAAGCAGCCTGGTTTGAATACCGTTCAAGGGTGAGTTGCTTGCCAGTTTCAAGTTCTGAACACGGAATATGTGATGCCTCATATCTTGCTCCTTTTCTCCACGACTAGTAATGAGATTTTGGGGAAACAGGCATCTATTATGTCTCAAAGGAAATTTGTATGATATGAATACTGTTAGAGAGACTTTTACTCTAAATTACACTGTTTTGCATTCAAATATTTGATGGATGCAGTTATCTGGGTATGTTTTTATGTTGTGCCAAAATGCCCCAATATTTTTTTCTTAATTTCTTTGGATTTACCTTCTTTTTTTTTTTCCTTTAAAATGATCCCGGGAAATTGAGTTAGCGAATTCATAATTTATTTTTTATTTGGATTTGTTTTCATGTTCTTCTGTTCACTTCTCCGTGTCTTTCAGCTTAGTGGAAAAGTCTCTTGGAAGATTTGTTGATGAGAAGAAAGCTCAACAGCTAAAAGAACAATGTAAGCCACTAGAAGGCTGTGCTAGTGTTGCTGGGCGCACTGACAAAGGAGTGTCAGCTCTTCAACAAGTTTGTTCTTTCTGTATGTTAATGCCCTATTCTTTCTGCAGTTCCTTTTATTTTACAATACATTCAATGTTTTAGTATTCTTATTCATAAGGCTTGTTTCTTTCACTACTTCTTGTGTTTCCCAGCCACATCAACAAATATTGTGTGCTAAGTTTGTGAAACTTATCATGTCAGTTTTCCACCCATTTATGATCCTTTTTTGGTTCAATCCAAAGCCTCAAATTTTCCTGTGATGAAAAAGTTCTGTTGACATTTTTTTGTGGATATAGAAGATTAAAGTTGAGCAGAATTAGTTATTTTTTTATGGGTGATACAAGGATGATGCCTCAAAAATATTTACTGTGTGGGATTTCAGTGTCTGTTTCATCACTTGTTCTTTTTATTGATTGGATTTTAGTTTTTGATTTATTGTATGTCCAGATACTTGGAGAAAAGATGTTAAGCCTCATGAAATTGAAGATGCCATCAATGATGTGGCACCAGGAAAAGTCAGGGTTGAATCCATTTCTGAGGTATCAATTACATTAAACTTCTAAATGCCTGATTTCATCCTTGTTCTAAACAGAAGCTAACTGTCTCGGTACTGATTAGTTCTTTAATTTGCTGTAGGTTTCACGTGCATTCCATCCTAATTTTTCTGCCAAATGGAGGCGCTATTTGTATATATTTCCTTTAAATGATGGAGAAAATAGGGAAGAGATTGAGGGTGAGGGGGGTATTGAAAATTTTACTTCTCATGAAAATTGTGAAAAGCAAAGAAATGAATGTGGTGAACTGGCCAGTGAGGAGAATGTTGAAAACTCAATAATCAGTGATGAGGATGAACTTAAAGGTGCAAAGAAACCTAGGAGTTTCAGTGTATGCAGGGTTAATCAGCTTTTACAACAACTAGAAGGGAAGTTATTATCCTACAAAATGTTTGCATGTGATACCAAAGCTTCGAGGAATGTGTAAGAATAAAGAACAAAACGACGACTCTCTACTTTCATGGCTAGGAAAGTGCGCCTTTATGCCTTTGGTCTATTAGTTGTTCTGGTCTTCCAATAAATGAGCTTTTGTTCCTCGTGGAGAATATATAAAGGGTTTATCTGTGTCTATCCTTCTTAAAGTATTCTTCAGCTATTGAATTTAGGAATCAAATTTTAATCTACTGGTTTGATCTTGCCAGCAAATTTATCTGTGTGTTTATGCCCTCATATATGCAGAGTGCACAGGATTATATGTCAACATCTTATAAATATACCTTAGATTCTTAGTGAATCTTCAGCTCCTAGATATAATGCTGGTTAAATGAATTTTGTTCATCACAACCATCTCTGTAGTGAATTCCTTATGAATCACATTGGTCCTCACTCAAGCATCCATGGCTTTTAGCTTTGTTTTTGGTTAGCTTTGTTTAGTCATTTTAAATACCTAAAAAAGAAAAAGGTTATTCTTAAATTTCCACTTTCTCAACCTGACTTTTTGGGTTAATGCCAAAAAATGGTGTGGGTTGTCATATCTATGGGAAATTGCTGTTATTTCACTTAAATGTTGATTTAACAATAACTGACGAAATATGCAGTTGTTTTAATTTTATCTAAGAAGCCTGTAATTTGATTGCTAGTGGCATTTTTCTGTTACAGGGGTCCTCCAACAGAATGCTTTTTATATCATGCTCGAGCGACGGAAACCAGATTGCCTTCTCCTGTAAATTTTCTCACCATAACATCTCTTGTGAAACTCTTTGTTTCTCCCTTTAATCACATCGCTTTGATTCTAGTGGATGGGTGGGTGAACTGGTATGCTTTGTGCAAGCACATGTTAGCAGTTTTGTGGAATCTATGAGTGGGAATGAATTCTCTTATCTCTTCCCCCCCTGAACATAGACTCCTTTATGAAGTTATATTTATAACATTTTTGAATATTTAGATGCATTACTAATGATGCTACTTCTTGTATAGGATCATGAGAAAGGGATAAGGGTCATGTGTGTTGAGCTCATTGCTAATCGATTCCTACGCAAGGTTAGTCAGTTAAAATTTCATATCTATCACTAGGGAAGCATTTGTTTTTAGAATTTCCTGGCAATAATAGAATGAATCTGTAGATTCACCTTTAGAATTACTATAAAGTTCATGAGTTTGAAATTTCAGCTTGCAAATCTACTTATTAGTTTTTTTTTTTTTTTTGGGGGGGGTGGGGGGACTCCACTTACTAGTTTACTCTGATGCAATGCATGACGATTCTTTTCAAGTTAGGCTATTTCTCACGCAATCCCAAACACCACATCGGCCTCATGCTTTAACATTATTAGTTTGTTTTGGATCGTATTTTCTTGGCTTAACTATTCATAATTTAATTACTACCAGATGGTTCGGGTTCTTGTGGCAACCTCGGTAAGGGAAGCAGCTGCAGGTGCACAAGAGGATGCACTGCTAAAGCTGATGGATGCTACATGCAGACGTGCACCTGCTCCACCAGACGGCCTATGTCTTGTTGATGTAGGATATACTGAGTTTGACCCACGAAACTACCTCATTCCCTAGATCATATCTCATGTCAATTTCACATTAAGTATTGCTTTCAGCCTACTTTTGAGCGGATATGTTATGCACATATGAGCTTTGGACCATCATAGGATTTTGAGTGATCCTACATGAAATTTTTTGTTTCCAGTGACTAAAAGAAAGGAAAAGAAAAGAAAAACATTACATGCTATTTTTTGCATATCTTGTTCCGTCGTTACTTTTTTTTTTTCCGTTTAAATATACATGTTATGACTTCTATAACCAATATTGTTTCTTTGCGAATTTTCTTGAAATCTTAGTTTCGAAAAAGCCACAACATATAGCTTCTTTTAAATCTAATTTTTTCAAAAAACAAAAGCAATTACAATGCCAAATACAAACTTATTTTTTTTAGATTTTGGCTGCTTTGGACATAGAAGAAAAGAAAAATGAATAAAAACCAATTGTCTCCACCCGAAATAGTGTTTTAGTTCTTCAGAGCAGGCATTTTATAAGGGAGAAATACTTGGATTTAGGAGGAAAATAATTGGATAATGTTATTAAAAAAAATGAATAAAAACAAGATGTGTTTATGATTTTAAATAAAATGATACTTTTATTTTGTCAACATTAGAACAATTAGGTTTTTCTTTACCTGATAAAAAAAAAATTTCTTTATCGAGAAAAACTTTTTTCTTTTTAACTAGGCTAGTGACAAGACAATTTTCAAAAACTTTTAAACCACATAAAATCACGAAGCAACTTATTTTAGATAGGGGGTGCGTTAGGGGTGCTAATATATTTTCTAATCACAAGTAATTTTTTACCCTCGAATCTCTGACAATGACTAGTACACTCGAGTTTTCTAGTAACCCTGAACTAAATATTAGATGACAACTTCCAAAATCAACAAATAACGATGAAATTGCCATGGACATCGTGCGAGCACATGCGACACTTCCAGAGTCCACAAGAATAAATAATGGTTGTTTTCCTACTCTGCCGGTGACTATAAGAGTATTTAAGTCAATCACTCCTTCTAAGGCATTAAAAAATATGTGTGGGTTGTGAGTATCATGTTCTAATTCGGTCACACCTTCTTCCTCACCACCCTCCTCGTCCTCTTCAACAACATACAAGGAGTAAGCTTCTCGTTCTGACACTTGTGTCTAGGTATAAATTTTTGATCACACCAAAAACAAAGTCTCTTAGCTCTTCTCTCATTCAACTCTTCGTTCCTTATAGGTCTAGTGGTTCTATTGGCATTGTTGGGGTTATAAGGAAGGGTTGATCGAATGCCAGTATGGAATGGTTTAGAATTGTTATTGGGATGTCCTGGTGGGCTTTTGTTGTAGCTAGGCAAAGTGTAGTTCTTGTTTTGGTAGGCATATATGGTTGGAAGATAAGTCTGTTTGTTAAGATTGGAACTGTAATGTTGATGGGTAAAGATATTATCATGTAACCTGGCTAAGATGTAGGCTTGTTTTAAGGATTTTGGTTCAAATATCTTAATCAGATTCTTGACCTCTACTTCTAGCCCTCCAATAAAAAACACCAAGGTGTTTTTCTCAGAGATCTCAGATCTACTTCAGAGGATATCGAAGTCCTTGATATAGGTTTCTAAGTTGTTTTTCTATTTTAATTCAATAAGTTCTTCTAAGGGATTCCTCCCCCCCTCTCCCCAAACCTGCAACACAAGACCTTTACATACTCCTGCCACGACACAACCTATCCTCCCAGACTTCTTATAAAATTTTGATGCCAACACAAAGCTATCTACCAACACAAAGCCATCACATCTAAATAATAGGAGGCCAGTTTAAGTTTATCATGCTTAGCAATCTGCTCAACATCAAAGTATTGATTATATTTATAAATCCATTTAAGTACATCTTCTCTTTCAAAGATAGGAAACTCGTGTTTCGGTCTATGTAGTTGATAATAAGGAGGCGCACCTTCAGTGACCCAATTGAACTTGGCAGAAGAGTCCCTTTTGCAGTTGGGTATTGAGACGCCTAACGTAGATTGGACTCGCCAGTAGAGAGTTGATTTTTTTGCAGTGCTGAGTCTACACGAAAAACAAGGGCATCAATAGCTTTCTTAAGCTCTCTGAATCACACATTGGTATCAGCCCTGGTATCATTAAGCTGTTGTTGAATTTGATCATATGTCTGGGTATGCTCCTGATTAATAGCTTCATCTACCTTCCTGGCATTTTGGGATCTCGTTTCAGGTGGCATTTTGAGAGTCTGAAAATGCTACTCTGATACCACTTGAGTAATGGCTTTACCCAATTACAGAAGATGGCAGACAATGAATGAAAATGAAGGGGAAGATGCTGGGTAATATACAGAGACTGAGAAGGAGAGAGGGAGAGGGAGAAGAGAAGAGTGAGAGAGGGAATCTCCGAAAATATTGGAGTATTGATGGTTAATTTCTACCTGCCACTCTGTTTCAACAGAACGCAAAATATAGCATAGAGTCTTTCCTTTCCTTGTCATTCTAGCACATTTCCCCTATCATACGTGGCCTTAACAGTTAATTAAAAACAAGTAAATGAAACGCACAGCATTGGCTTTATTAATACCCCCTGAAATCCTCTTATCAGTTCCCTCCTTGCAACATTTTCTATGTGAGCTCTACATAAATCTATATTGGCGACGAGCCTGGTTTTACTTAACAATTGCTATTATTTTATGGCGGACAATCTTCCCATTTAATTTATCCAAGTTGTTATCTTGATGGTACTGAGCCTAGGTGCATCGTTCTTTATTGTAGTTTTAAGATTTAAATAAGTTTATCTAATTTATCAACCATTGCAAATGCATGCTCAAGCAATGTTGTATTGATTTTCATTCAGTTTCTTCACTGGTTGCTCCAAGACTGGGTTTGGCAGACTGTATGTTTAAGGATTAAGGCTTTGGAATAGTAGTTTCTATGCATATTCCACGAGCACCGGGCCGATTTAATTCTGAAATTAAGTTTTTTCACTAGGTTCTGCTGAAAATTGCCCCTCAAGTTCTTCAACTTCTGGGCTTTTATCAGTCAACTATACCTGGCTTTGTCCTTTTTAATTGATAAGGTTATACTTAACTAGCAAGGATTTTGTCGAATTTTTTCATCAAAAAAGAGATTTGGTCAAATTTTGGTAAATTTCTAGTCTCAATTCCATTTTAAAAGTTTGGTTTGTAACAGTCATTGTAATTTCATATTTCCATACTCCTTCCATTGAAGCAAGTAATAATACAGAGAATATGTATAAATCTCAGTGTTGTTTTAAATTTTATGTAAGATATTACAGTTTCATTCGAAAAATGAGAAAGAATACTAAAAATCCGCAAATTCTACCACCTTCAATTCTCATTCATCAACAACACCACACATTCAAACAAGTGATCAATAGTGTTGATGAAAAACAAAATCCCTATCATATTTCATTTTGTGAAAATTGTTTTTGCTCAAAAATATATATTTTTTCTTTTTTAGTTCAAATTATTATATTTTTTATTGAATATTTTTTCTAATTATTTTTTTTTATTCAATAAATTATAATACTAATAATTAAAAACCTGTTTTTTTTTGTCAAAACAAAAAATAATATATAATTCAAAAAATATAATTTTAATAAAAAAAAATACATTTGTCCCCTGTAATTTTATTAGCAAGGTTGGGACAACTAAGTTTCTAACCCTGGAAGTTATGAGCAAAAATCTCATCAGAATTAAAAATAAAATAAAAATGGCCACGTACGTAATGCCATTTTTTTTTGGTAATTAATTTCTCCTTGACCTTATTGAAGTTATTTTGCAATGAGTCAAAAGAATTAAACATGTATATACATAGACAAACACCAAGTTATGACTCTAAATTTCCATATAAAAGATGCCCCCAAGTTTTAGAATTTATCCTGGGGCAAGTCTGTGCAAGGGCACAAGGGGATGAAGGATTTGAAGGGGCTAAGAGGTGGGTGAGATGTTTTGTCAAGAAATGATTTTGGAAAATTTCTTCATATTTGTTGAATAACTAAGATAGGAGTCTTGATCAAGGCAAGAACATGGGCTCTCCAAGACAATTGACCAGAAGGAGAGAAGGAAGGCTCATTCTGCTGCACACTAACTCTTAGTCTCAAAGAAGAAATAATTACTTTAATCTTACTCGCTTTATCAATTCTTAGAGTTTGAGTATAATCTTTGGGTTTGTTTCTTAGTTATAATAAATATACCTTGATGATATATCATCTTCAAGCATGTCTTCTGAAACTTGGAAAGGAGTAAAAGCATCAGGCTCTTCTTCATCAAGCAAGTCTGCCACACAACAAGATATATAAAGCAGTGACATTGTTGATGGTAAAACTTCACTCCTGAATGAGTGCTGAAGTTGTAAGCCACAAGTCATTAATTTGAAGGTGTAAAACTGGTTAGTAAAGTTTTAGGAAGACCAATTCACACATTATGAGTGTTTAACTAAAATAAATAAATAAACAAGATGTAGAAAACAAGAAATCCAATTACGCTATGTTTGTTTTTCGGAATTCATTTTCCAGGAAACCACTTTCCAAACTTTCCTGTGTTTGTTTGTCATTAGAAAAGTTGGTCAACGGAAAACACTTTCCAGTCAAAGGAAAATTTGGCTTGGTTTCCAGGAAAGTGTTTTCCTGTAAAATTTGGACGGAAAATACTTTCCGGAAGTTGTGAAAAATTTAAAAATGTCATATTATTTGCTGATTATGTCAAATTTGGTCCTCAAACTTTTGATTGCTATATATATTTTGTTTTGAATATTTATTTTTTAATTTCATCTCTTAAAATTTAATTTTTATATTAACTTTGGTCCTCATTTTTATAATTGTTATTTGCTTTTCCCTTATCATTTTTTTATTGAAATTTTTTATCTATCAAATTTGGTCCTCATTCTTTTGATTGTCACTTATTTTATTTGAAATAATTTATGAAATGTTAATTATTATTATTTTAATTTTTTCATCTTTCATTTTTTTATTTTTTAGATTTGATCTCTATTATTTTGATTATTATTTATTTTATTTTAGATAATTTATGAAATTATATTTTTTTCAATTTTATTCCCATTCAACTTTTTAATTTGTAAGATTTGTTCCTCATTATTTTAATAAACTTGAAAAAAAAAATATTAATAAGTTATTTTCCAGCTCATTTTCCATGACATAACCAAACACTGGAAAGTGTTTTCCAACTTATTTTCCATTACACTACCAAACATCGGAAAATAATTCACTTTCCCGAAATTCACTTTCCAAAAGAAAACTACTTTCCAGCAAACAAACGGGGCTTTAGTCTAATATGATCTCTCATTGAAAAAGAAGTTTTCTGCAGAAGGCCACTGTGAAAAAGATTTTGGGCTGGGCCGACACTGCCCGGCCCAGTAAACAGTGGAGGATCTCTCCACTGTTCACGTGAACAGTGGAGGTCACGGAGTTGAAGAAGAAAAGGAAGGAGGAGAAGAACCGGGAAGAGCAGACATGGCGGCGACTCACGATGGCGCTGCTCTCGGTGCTGGTGGCGGCGAAGGTGGCAGAACGCAGCTGCAGACGGTGGTGGCGCTACTCTTCTCTCTTCTGTTTTTTTGTTCTTTCTATTTTTCCTCCTCTCGGTTTCTGTCTTCGCCTCTCAATCTCTGTTTCTCTCTGCTTTTCTTCTTCCTCTTCCCTCTCTCGTTCTCAAGACACTCTCCCCTCATTCGTTCCCTCTTCTCTGTTTGTCTCTTCTCTCTATTTTTCTTATGTCTTTCTCCTTCTTTTTGTTACTGTCCTCCTTCTTTGTTTTTTTTTTGCTTCGGTTTTTTTCTCTGTTCTTTCACTCTCCCCTCTCTTCCCGTTCTTCCAAGCGTAAAAATATGTCCCTCGGTTCCCTCTGTTTTTCTTCTCCAAATGTCCCTTATTTTTTAGTTCTCTCCTCTCTCTTTGTTTTCGTTCTCCTTTTCTTTATCAAAATCCTCCCCCCTGTTTTTTTTTCTTTCCCCCCTCCATTGACCCTTTCTCTCCCCTAGTATTTATAAGTGGAAAACGGGGGAGAAAGGGCTACTACCCCTGTCCAGTCATGGCATAGGGGTAGGGTGGCTGGGTAACCGCCTTAAGGCTGCCCGAGGGGCTTGTACCCTCTGTTTTTTTCATCTGGTGGTAGGCCATGGATCAGAGTTTAAGCAAGTGGGGGTCTTTGTCGGTTTTTTTGGTTTTGGGAGAGAGGGAGAGGAGCAGATGCAGGGGAAAAATACTTCTTCTTCCCTTGCCTCGCGTGCTCAGGGGAAGAAGAAGACCTATAGTGTGCCGTTCAAAACGACATTGTTTTGGCTGTTTTTTTATAGTGGATGAAACAACGCCGTTTTACCCAAAACACGTTGTTTTATTTAAAAGGAAATGACACCAAAAACATATCAGAGTCCAAATTAGTCCTCAATTTATGATTTATTCAATAAAGTCCTTAATTGCAATCTTGATTTTAAGAATCAA
Source organism: Populus simonii (assembly GCA_007827005.2). Lineage (NCBI taxonomy): Eukaryota > Viridiplantae > Streptophyta > Magnoliopsida > Malpighiales > Salicaceae > Populus > Populus simonii. Next base: position 13,578,624 of record CM017481.2, read on the forward strand.
CTCAATTGTGTCCCTGCCAAATTCAATCGCCGGCCCTGAAGTTGGCCGCCTTTTTCACTTTAGTCCTTGGTTTTGAATTTGTGTAATTTGACCATCAATTGATCCATAAACTTCCAATTTCTTCAATTTGGCCCCTGATTCGGACAAATTTTAGCCCCTCTATTTATACGCCTTTTCCAGTTTGGTCCTTGGTTTCAAATTTCTTCAATTAAGTCTCTAATTGGCCATCAAACTTCAATATTTATGCAATTAAGCCCCTGATTTGACCAAATCAACTCTCAAAAATTATAATTTGACCCTAGAACTTTAATTTCTTTAAATTAAAACCCAAATTGACTTAAAAATTATTTTTTCTTGCAAACAAACCCTCCATAAACTCAATTAAACCTTCAATAAAATTTAATTGAGTCCATAAACATTTGATTTTGGACTTTTCTTCCTCAAATTCAATTTTCTTTGTCAACAGGGCTCTCACTAGTCAATAATATACGGTCAAATTCCAATCTTTGTATTTTGAACCTCCTCAACCAATTTCCAACCGTTTTCCAAGCGTTCTGGAATCCTTTTTTCACTGCTATTATATTTTGCTTTTCTTCCAAATATATTTTTTGTGCGGGGATCTAAAAATGGGTTACAACAATCGATATCGACAATCATATGAAACTTGATTAGCTATTCCTGATATGGAAGCTAATGATGTGAAGAATCTTTGACATCGGCATTCTAAAAAATATTCCAAGGTGTTTTGGAAAATTGGTTGACTATTTCGGGTTGGAAATAGCCAATGATATCAATCGATTGTGTTGATGTCGACATTACAACGAACTTGATTAGTTAGTCCCGATATGGGAGACTAATTCATTAGTGTCGGCATCTCCTTCTAGGTTTTGGGGAAGAAGTGTTATGATGATATCCTCGATGGAGAATAATTGAAGGTGTTAATGAAATGGGGATCAACATCTTGAAGGAATTATCCCTTCGGCCCTAAAGATGAGGATATTGGTTAAAATTTGTGGAATGAAAAGGGATGAGGGAATTATTTAGTGATTCCCGAAACAATAAAATTAGAAGCGTTAGACGAGAATTGTAAGAAATTATGATAGTGTGTAGCATTGAATATATGTATTTATGTATCATTGTTTTCTCTTCTCTATAACCTTATTGCTTTTAATATAATTATTTCCAAATATTATGTTGTTGCAGGTCCATCATATTCACAATAAGAATACTAGTTTAAATCCTCTAGTTTTTGTGTTATTTAAAAACTAATGAACATTGATGATTTTTTGTCTTTCAAGGAACTATATGACTTGAGTTGTAGTAGCATCCTTTAAATCAAATATCTGAACGTAAATTGTATTATTATGTACCTGTAATCTTAATGTATGTTTATTTTGTTTATCTAAAAATTACTTTATGTCCGACTTTAAAGGATGAAATTTGTAATATTGCGTTCGTACTCTTGACTAATATGATGTTTGAGACTTGAAATGATTGGAATGTGTATAGGTAATGAATAATGGATGTGTATATGTGACTTTTCGATAACTTGGACCTCCTGGTTTAGGGGAGATTCTGCCGAAATCTTGGTAAACTTTGTATGAATTCAGCAAAACAAAAAAATATTCATATGTTTTTCCCTTTTCATGATTGATGTGTTGATCTTGAAAATGGAGATGTTACAAAAACGACCTCTGTTACGGCTGAAGCTAGGGTTGTTTGATACCGGGCAAGATTGGCTGAAGGTAGTAGAGGTAGTGTAGGCAACAAAGGTGGGTTGATAACCATGGATTGAAGGGAGGTCTTGTGAAGAAACTCATGGGTAAGGAGATGACTATGAACATCTGCATACGACAAAGGTTTTGCCTTGGTTGCAAGGCTGGTTACCAAGTCTTTAAACTCACCACGAAGGCCACGAAACACATAGAGGTTGAAATATTCAAGAGAAATTGGTCGCCCAGCAACAACCAATTCATCAAATAAAGATTTTGCTTGCTGCATATGCATAGCAACCGAAGCATCACCTTGCCGAAGATCTTGAAAAAATCCATGAAGTTGCATAATGTGAAAATTAGACGTAAAGGCAAGAGTTTGCTTAAGAGTATGCCAAACATAATGAGAGGTTTGTCAATCTACCACAAGATATAATACATCCATTACAAGAGAGGAGATTAAAGCGCTTAAAATAAGTTAATCATGTTGCTTCCAACAAAAAAAAAAGAAGGGTTGATGTGTGGAGAAGAATTAGTGGAACTGTCAATTTTACCGTGTTAATTTCTACCTAATTCTATTAAGAACTAACACTACATAGAAAAAAAGCTTAAAAAGTAAATAACAGAAAACTTGTATCCCTTCTTAGAAGGTAGACCGTAAGTCAAAGTCTAAGTCTTTTTTGGGAAAAAAAAACATGAATAAAAGGTTAATGGTAGGCAGCTCATTTTCTACCCTAATATATATATATATATATATATATATATATATATATATATATATATATATATATATATATATATATATTAAATGTATCAATTCAGATATTGTGAACATTGAATTAATAAACATTGTATCAATTAAATATATACTTAAATATTAAATTAATTTTTTTAGATATTTTTTGATAATTTTTATATGCTAATATAAAAAATAAAAAATAGTAATTAAAAATATTTTTAATTAAAAAATGCTTTAAAAAATATTACCAAATAAACATTTATATTTATTGAGAACTTGCATGAAAAGAGACAATTTAAACGCGAGAAATAAGTGAACGATGGAAGTCTTCAATGTGGATTTTACTTAAAGGTTTGGAGCATCAATGCAAGAAAAGAAGCAATAATTTGCGGATGTCAATCAATCAAATATTGAATCACGCGGGGATGGGCCCGTGGGATGGGAGACCGTTGCCATCATGCAGTTTTTTCCAATCAATCAAAACCTATTCTCCATAATGTGACACTCACAACATTTCTAGGATGTGAATTATATTTCTAAAATGTCTTTAAAAAACATTTCTATATAACTAGCTTAAGAAAGTCATGTTAATATCAAAACTTATATTCCTAAATGTAATTAAACCACAGAGTAAAGAACAAAAGAAAAAATATTGAATTTCATAAAAGTAATTAACCGAAACTTATATTCCTAAACGTTGACCCCAAGTCAAGTCATCTTTTGAAAAAAAAAACATGAATAAAAGGTTAATGCTAGGCACCCCAAGTCAAGTCTTCTCTATGGATCCTTAATTTGTCCCTAAATAAGCTCACATTGAGTAAAAATTATTTTTATAAACAGGTCAATTCTTAATATCTTTCAATTTATATGTATTCAAAATAAATATTAAAACCTATTATATTAATTTTTGAATTTATCAATTCAGATGTGAATTATATTTCTAAAATGTTATAAAAAATTTCTATATACTACAACTAACTTAAGAAAGCCATGTTCATCGAAACCATGGAGCACAAAAAAAAAATGAATTGTATACAAGTAATTAACCAAAACTTATATTCCATCTTAAAACGGTGACCCCAAGTCAAGGTTTTTTTTTTGGAAAGAAAAAACATGAATAAAAAGGTTAATGCTTGGCACCTCATGACTTTTCATGACGATGATGATGTATATAGAAGACCTGCTACTTTCTTTAAGAAAATTACATGTGGAAAATTATTCATATTTAATGAATTACTTTGATTAGTTTCTTGTAATTAAATGATAGAATAAACATATATGTGTAGTTATAATATTAATATTTTAAGAAGTATTAATTTTTAAATTTGCTAATTCCAATTGGGACTTTCTATTTTATGATTTATGGGAAATAGATTGTAACTAATTATTAAAAATTTTACATAAGTATGAGGAGGTGCTAAGAAATTGTATATTAGAATTATCATTTTCCATACATACATGAATAGGTGACCGAATACACAATTATAGCTTAAAAATAAATTATTTTAATATTTCTGATCCACAAAATGTTCTTACAGTTCCCATATAACACAAAATGCATATGGTTTCGATGTTATTAAATCAATTACTTTCACTTTTTATTTATTTTAGCATATAAACTTTTATTTTCTCATATCATTATACCAATCGTCGATGATGTGACTTTGACAAAATAACATTGAGTTTGAGTTTTCTTGGAGAAAAAGTTCCCTCCAAAATAATAATTATATTGATAAATAAAAAATGTTTTTAAATTAAAATAAACTTGATTATTTGATTGGAAAAAATCCTTAAATGTTATTAACGCATGAAGTCAATTTATTTGTTTATGAAAAAAAAAGAGTAACCATATAAGTAATTTATTTATTTATTTTAATGAAATATAAAATAGTTTTTTAATCTTGTGGTATATTTGTTGTCTTTAAAGAGAGAAGAGCTATGATCAACTTATATCTCAAAACTTGAAAACTAATTATATAAAGATATTAAGAGATCATTGAATATATATATATATATATATATATATATATATATATATATATATATATATATATATATATATATATATAATCCTTTCAACTGTATTTTAATCTTCCTAATTCAAGGGTATACGAAATAACTATTTTATATCAAAACAAAAAGGATTTTGATGGAGAGGACATTGCAACAAATTTTCCACTATGAGATGGGTGAGTGAGACCATTGTCATCATGCATTTTTCTTCCACGGCATGGGCCCGTGGGATGGGAGACCGTTGCCATCAAGCAGTTTTTTTTCCACGGCATGGGTCCGTAAAGTCCTCTATAAATTAAAGCCCGAACCTCCTCGCTAACAAATATTGATCAGCATTTATATTTTGATATTAAGATGAGGCTGTTCCTTCAGGTGTTGATGGTTTTAGTAATTCTGATGGTTTCGTTGCAAGGATGGCAGCCTCTTGGTTGCTTGGAAGAAGAGAGAATCGCTCTCTTGCAGCTCAGAGATTCTCTTAACTATCCCAATGGCACCTCCCTTCCCTCCTGGATAAAAGGTAATGCCCACTGTTGTTCTTGGGAACGTATTGAGTGCAGCAGCAATACAGGTCGACTCACCGCACTCGCTCTTGACGGCGTAAGGAATCAGGAACTGGGAGATTGGTACTTAAATGCCTCCTTCTTTCTTCCTTTCCAAGAACTTTATTGGCTCGACTTGTCACGCAATCGTATAGCTGGTTGGGTTGATAAGAAAGGTTTGCTCTCTTAAGTATTACATAATATTTATATTAGTTTGTTTTTTAAAATTAATCAAATAAGGTGTTGCTTAATCAGTATCATTTTGGTTCTCCATCGAAGAAAATAGAAAGCATATTTAGTAATAAGGTGTTGTTTAATTCCTTACATTATTAATATAATTATCCCATCATCACTGCAACATTACCAATATTATTATAATCATGACATCAACACTGTTACAATTACTCCTCTTACTCTCACTTTCACCATCTCAACCTCTTTACATGTCTCTTGATCAATCATAATTAAATTACTCCAATAATATCTTTTTTATTTTTTACATGAAGTCTTAATTTTTTATTTTTTTTTATATAGGTGGTTATGAGTTACAGAAAGTGAGCTATTTAAAGTACATTGACTTGGGAGTTAATCGTTTCGACAACAGTATTTTATCATTTGTGGAGGGATTTTCATCTCTTAAATCACTATATTTAGATTATAATAGCCTGAAAGGGTTAATAAATTTAAGAGGTTAGTTTTTTATATACTTATTTTTTCTCTATTAAATTTAATTTTAAAAGAACACAATTTTTGTTTTGTAGTGAATTAATTAATTAATATTTTTATAAATATGAAGAATCTTTGAGCAGCTTGGAGACCTTGGATTTGAGCGGCAACAATATTAACAAATTAGTAGCCTCAAGAGGTAATTAGGAACACACTCACATTACAAATTGGTAGCACGAAGATAATATCTGAGCCCATCAATACAATATTAATTAATTATCTTTGCTTTTGGAAAGCCTTTCTATATGTTTCTTCCCTAACTTGCAGGTCCAAGAAACTTGAGTGCTCTATACCTTGAAAATATCACAACCTATGGAAGTAGCTTCCAGTTACTGCAATTATTAATAGCGTTCCCAAACCTCACAACACTCTATCTGAGCTACAATGATTTTAGAGGAAGAATATTAGGTAAGTTATATATTATATATAGTATTTATATATTTAGGTTTAATTAAAAAAATACAATTTGCTATTTTTGAACAGAGTTCCAAAATTTAAGCTCTTTGGAAGAGTTGTATCTGGACGGATGTTCTCTAGATGAAAACTCCCTTCAAAGCCTTGGAGCATTGCCTTCTCTAAAAAGTCTATCTTTGAAACAACTCAGTGGCACTGTATCTTGTAGAGGTAAATTAACAAATTTCAACTCCACTATTACTTATCATTGACTATCTACTTCTTTCTATACCTGCTATGATTAGATGTGTTTGCATAGAATTTCTCTTTTATACAAGTCTTGGAGAATCCCCAAATCCACTAGAATTTAAATTCATAATATAAATTAAATCTCAAATTTAGAAATTAACTCAATTGAAATCTTTATTATTCTAAAAGTCTACCATTCATTTAAAATGAATAATATTCCAATTCAATTTTGACCCTCTCTCAACACCATTTGGTGTAATGTAAATAGAATGATAATATAAAAAACAATAATTTCTAACTTCATACATAGAGAATACTACTTTTAGGAGGATAATAAATTAACATTGGTGTTTTTCTTTTTTTTTCTTTTTTTATCGGATGTATCAAAATTCTTTCTTTTAATTGAACTCTACAATTTCTACACTTCCCTTCCCATTTTTTTATTTTTTTTAGCCATAATTAATAAGTAATGAATTATTGTATTTAATAACCTCTTAGGAGAGCTAGACAAAGGAATCATGGGAGACTTTGTTTAATATTAATCTGAAAAATTAAAAAATAGGAACTAATTATGAGTCAATTAAATTTAAGAAAAAACCTCAAAAAATAAAAGTAAAAAAAGCATAAAAGGTACATTACCCAACCAATAATTGACCAAAACCACATGTTGTCCACCACCGGAACTAGCAACTTATTAGCAATTTACGTACAACAACAAATTGACCAATAAGAAAGACCTAAATTCCAAATTTAAAAATCAACTCAATTGAGATCCATATTATTCATTCAATAATTGCTTCTGGCTAACTCTTTCATTTCCTTTATAACTTTAATTCCTTCTATTTTAATATAATTTCTTGATTATAGCAGGCTTCTTTCATCTCAAGAACTTGGAATATTTGGATTTGAGTTCCAACACTCTCAATAATAGCATCTTACAAACCATCGAAACGATGACCTCTCTTAAAACTTTGATTTTGCAAAGATGCAAGCTAAATGGTCGAATACCTACAAGCCAAGGTAAGGTTAATAACTCTTACTCTTTCATTTCTTTTATAATTAATTGTTTCTATGTTAATATAATTTCTTGATTGTGGCAGGCTTCCTTAATCTCAAGAGCTTGGAACTCTTAGATTTGAGTTACAATACTCTCGACAATCGCATCTTCCAAACCATGGGTAAGGTTGATTACTCTTTCTAGGTTATATATTTTTCATTAGACACTCAAAGTTTTAATGTTTTCTAAATTATAATGTGATCAGGCCTCTGTGACTTAAATCATATCCAAGAGCTATTTATCAACGACAATAATCTCAGTGGTTTCTTGCCTCCGTGTCTGGAAAATTTGACTTCCCTTCAACGACTACATCTCTCTTTTAATCATTTGAAGATCCCTATGTCATTGAGCCCATTATACAACCTTTCAAAACTAAAGTATTTTGATGGTTCAGGTAATGAAATATACGCAGAAGAAGATGATCATAATCTAGGCCCAAAGTTCCAGTTAGAGTTCCTTAATTTAGGAGGTCGTGGACAGGGTGCAGGAGCATTTTTCAAGCTCCTTTACCATCAGGTGAACCTAAAATATATGGATCTTACAAACATCCAAATGAAGGGAGAGTTTCCAAATTGGTTGATTGAGAACAACACATACCTACAAGAACTTCATTTAGAAAATTGTTCTCTTTCGGGTCCATTCTTGTTGCCAAATAATTCTCATATGGATTTGTCATTACTACATATATCCATGAATTACTTTGAAGGACAAATCCCTTCAGAAATCGGAGATCATTTGTCTGGGTTAGAAATTCTATTGATGTCTGATAATGGTTTGAATGGAAGCATTCCTTCCTCGTTGGGTAACATTAGCTTACTACACGTGTTAGACCTGTCCAACAATAATTTGCAAGGGCATATCCTTGGATGGATAGGTAATATGTCTTCTCTTGAAGTCTTGGACCTATCAGGGAACAATTTATCTGGTTCTTTACCATATAGATTCGGCACTTCTTCAAAATTGAGATATGTTTGTTTGTCTAGAAATAAGTTGCAAGGACCAATCACAATGGCATTTGATGACTCCTCTGAGATAATTCAATTGGATCTTTCTCATAATAATTTAACTGGTAGAATTCTAGAATGGATTGGTGAGTTATCTAACTTGAGGTTTCTACTCTTGAGTTATAACAATCTTGAAGGTGAAATCCCAATTCAATTATGCAAGTTGGACCAATTAACCTTGATTGATCTATCTCACAATTATCTTTCTGGTAACATCCTCTCTTGGATGATATCTACTCATCCTTTATTTATTCAATACAATTATCTTGGTTCTTTTGAGTTTACAACGAAGAATGTATCCTTTTTTTATAGAGGCAATATTATCCGGTACTTCACAGGAATTGATTTCTCATGCAACAATTTCACTGGAGAGATTCCTACTGGAATTGGAAACCTTAGTATGATCAAGGTATTGAACCTTTCGCACAATAGTTTGACTGGACCAATTCCACCAACATTTTCAAACTTAAAGGAAATAGAGAGCTTGGATCTTTCCTACAACAAACTGGATGGAGAAATCCCACCTCGACTTACTGAACTATTTTCTCTAGAATTCTTCAGTGTGGCACACAATAATCTGTCTGGCAAGACTCCGGCGAGAGTTGCACAGTTTGCCACGTTTGAGGAGAGCTGCTACAAGGACAATCCTTTTCTTTGTGGACACCCGCTATCAAAAGTTTGTGGTGCGGCAATGTCACCATCACCAACACCAACTTTAACGACCAACGAAGATAATAATGGTTTCATGGATATGGACGTTTTCTATGTGACCTTTGGGGTTGCATACATCATGGTGCTGCTAGTGATAGGTGCAGTTCTATACATAAATCCATATTGGCGACGAGCTTGGTTTTATTTTATTAAGGTGATCATCAACAATTGCTATTATTTTCTAGTGGACAATCTTTCCATTTTATCCAAACTTGGGTTTTCATAGCCCTAGTGCATCGTTTTGTATTTTAGTTTCAAGATTTAAATAAGTTTAAATGCAATGTTATATTGATTTTCTTTTGTGTTTGTTTTTAGCTTCCATGTGACATATAATAATGAAGTTTCTTTATTGATTGCTCTATGATTGAATTTATAAAGCTTAGGACTAGTAGTTTTTACGTGAATTAATAAGAGGATGCCTTGGTATTTTGAATTGAGTTTGACAGATTGTATGTTCAAATAAAATAGATTAATATGTGACGTATTTTTCAATGAAAATATAAATGCTTTACTAGTTTGTATTTGTTTTCTGGTTATATTTAATTTTTCATCAATATTCCTAACGCAAATTGCTACGTATCTTGAATCTTGAAGGATTGAGAGATGGAAAACAGAAAAGAAAGAGAGACAAGTCAGTTCAAAAAAAAAAAAGAACAATAGTGAAAGAAAGAGTATGGTTGTTAAAGAACAATAGTGATTGAGTGATTGGTGACAATCCTCCTATCTTAAAAGTACACGAAATAAGTATTTTATAAGTACTTAGCCATCATGCATTTTTTTTTTTTGTTAAAGCATGTTTGAGAATATGGTTGCGGTTGTTTTATATTATTTTTTATATTTTAAAAATTATTTTTAATATTAATGTATTAAAATAATCTAAAAATATTAAAAATATTAATTTAAAATAAAAATATTAATTTTTTTAAAATATTTTTAAAATATAAAAACAAACAGAATCTCTGTCAAGAGAGGGACGACAAGGAAGACAGACCTTAACCATCATGATTTATGAGTCCCTTGGACCATTCCATCATGTATTTATGAGTTCCGTGAAGCCATTTCCATCTGCACATGAGTCCCTGAGACCATGAGACCGTTGCCATCATGCATTTTTCCAACTATCATGCATTTTTTCCCCGAGACGGGTTCGTGGAAAAACTTTGGTTTAATTGGGGATGCTGTCATTGATTGGAAACTTTTTAATTAAAAAAAACTTGATTATTTGATTGGAAAAATCCTTAAATGTTATTAACACATGAAATCAATTTATTTTCTTAAGAAATAATTATTGTAACCATATATATAAGTAATTTATTTATTTATTTTAATGAAATAGAAAATAGTTTTTAATCTTGTGGTATATTTCTTGTCTTTAAAGAGAAAAGAGCTATGTACTTATATCTCAAAACATGAAAACTAATATAAAGATACTAAGTGATCATTGAATATATGACATTGCAACAAATTCTCCACCACGAGATGGGCCAGTGATACCATTGTCATCATGCATTTTTTTAAAGACTCTCGTTTTTCATTTATATATTTTTTGTCGTAACCTAAAATGACATGTTAAAATACTTAAAAATCAAAACATATTGTTCCAATTAAAAAATAAAACACCAATTAAAAGGGAATTGATAGCTTTGCTTGCTAGAAGCCTGAAACTCCTTGCTGCCAGTAGCAATGCAGTAATGATTGATCAGCATTTATATTAAGTTGGGGCTATTAATTCAAATGTTGATGGCGTTAGTAACGATAATTTCTTGGAAAAAATAAAAAAATAATAAATAATAATAATCTCTACCTAAGAAAGTTAACCTTCAGGAAAAATATTAGAACAAATTTTGTTTTCTTCCAAGCAAAGCCTCATAACTGTGTGTTGATATATTAAGCACAAAAGAAAGGTTTATTAATATCTTTATTAAGAAGTATGTAGCAGATATATAAATCTAATGAGAGTTTGTTTATTTGAATAGATTAATGGAAGTTAAATGATGAATGTCTTGCTTTTGGATCTTGCAAATTAATTTACTATTTTAGCGTTTTAATTACTAGGGACTAGTAATAAGCTGGCTGGGGGGTGTGATTAGTACTTAAAAGTGTATTTTCATTAAGGTTTATAGCATTATATTGTACTTAAAGTATCATTAAATTTCCTAACTTAAGCATGTTTTATAATAATAAGTCTGATAACATAAAACATCTTTAATTTATTGTGAATGCTCATACAGGCATGTCTCACAATTCAAATAATTGATTGATGCGTTTAGTTATTGAAATTGAAAAGACAAAGAGAGGATTAACATTAGAATAAAAAAAAATTTGTATTTGTTTTCTGGTTATATTTAATTTTTCATCAATATTCCTAACGTAAATTGCAATGTATTTTCAATATTACTCCTCTTACTCTCACTTTCACCATCTCAACCTCTTTACATGTCTCTTGATCAATCATAATTAAATTACTCCAATAATATCTTTTTTATTTTTTTACATGAAGTCTTAATTTTTTTTTTTTTATATATAAGTGGTTATGAGTTACAGAAAGTGAGCTATTTAAAGAGCATTAACTTGGGAGTTAATCGTTTCGACAACAGTATTTTATCATTTGTGGAGGGATTTTCATCTCTTAAATCACTATATTTAGATTATAATAGCCTGAAAGGGTTAATAAATTTAAGAGGTTAGTTTTTTATATACTTATTTTTTCTCTATTAAATTTAATTTTAAAAGAACACAATTTTTGTTTTGTAGTGAATTAATTAATTAATATTTTTTATAAATATGAAGAATCTTTGAGTAGCTTGGAGATCTTGGATTTGAGCGGCAACAATATTAACAAATTGGTAGCCTCAAGAGGTAATTAGGAACACATTCACATTACAAATTGGTAGCACGAAGATAATATCTGAGCCCATCAATACAATATTAATTAATTATCTTTGCTTTTGAAAAGCCTTTCTACACGTTTCTTCCCTAACTTGCAGGTCCAAGAAACTTGAGTGCTCTATACCTAGAAAATATCACAATATATGGAAGTAGCTTCCAGTTACTACACTCATTAATAGCATTCCCAAACCTCACAACACTCTATCTGAGCTACAATGATTTTAGAGGAAGAATATTAGGTAAGTTATATATTATATATAGTATTTATATATTTAGGTTTAATTAAAAAATACAATTTGCTACTTTTGAACAGAGTTCCAAAATTTAAGCTCTTTGGAAGAGTTGTATCTGGATGGATGTTCTTTAGATGAAAACTCCCTTCAAAGCCTTGGAGCATTGCCTTCTCTAAAAAATCTGTCTTTGAAACAACTCAATGGCACTGTACCTTGTGGAGGTAAATTAACAAATTTCAACTCCACAATTACTTATCATTGACTATCTACTTCTTTCTATACCTGCTATGATTAGATGTGTTTGCATAGAATTTCTCTTTTATACAAGTCTTGGAGAATTCCCAAATCCACTAGAATTTAAATTCATAATATAAATTAAATCTCAAATTTAGAAATTAACTCAATTAAAATCTTTATTATTCTAAAAGTCTACCATTCATTTAAAATGAATAATATTCCAATTCAATTTGGACCCTCTCTCAACACCATTTGGTGTAATGTAAATAGAATGATAATATAAAAAAACAATAATTTCTAACTTCATACATAGAGAATGCTACTTTTAGGAGGATAATAAATTAGCATTGGTGTTTTTTTTTTTTTTTGTCAGATGTATCAAAATTCTTTCTTTTAATTGAACTCTACAATTTCTACACTTCCCTTCCCATTTTTTTAAATTTTTTTAGCCATAATTAATAAGTAATGAATTATTGTATTTAATAACCTCTTAGGAGAGTTAAACAAAGGAATCATGGGAGACTTTGTTTAATATTAATCTGAAAAATTAAAAAAATAGGAACTAATTATGAGTCAATTAAATTAAAAAAAAACCTCAAAAAATAAAAGTAAAAAAGCATAAAAAGTACATTACCCAACCAATAAGTGACCAAAACCATGTGTTGTCCACCACGGGAACTAGCAACTTATATATTAGCAATTTACTTACAACAACAAATTGACCAATAAGAGAGACCTAAATTCCAAATTTAAAAATCAACTCAATTGAGATCCATATTATTCATTCAATAATTGCTTCTTGCTAACTCTTTCATTTCCTTTATAATTTTAATTCCTTCTACATTAATATAATTTCTTGACAGGCTTACTTCGTCTCAAGAACTTGGAATTTTTGGATTTGAGTTCCAACACTCTCAATGTAAACCCTCGTAAATAAAAATAAATAATAATAATAATAATAAAAAGAAAAAAAACAACACATAGGATCGAAGTAATGACGTTTCGATGAGTAATGGATATTCGGTATGAAAAAAATAAATAAATAATAGGAATGACAATAAATGTGTCATGTGAGAGAGAGAATGATCTCCATAAACAAATTTAAAGGTATTGTTGAAGTCGAAAAGAGAGTCATGATTTTTAGTTTAAAACTTGTAACGTTAGCGAAACCAGTGACGAGTTTCAATGGATAAAAGAATAAAGAAAAAAAAACCAAAAGATATGTAAACCTCGGTCAAAACACGTATTTTGAAAAATTAATGATAAATGTGGTAATATTGAATTTATTGAGTATAAATTAAGGGGAAATGTCACGAGGATCTAAGTAAATAAATTAATGCATGAAATTCAGATTTTAGTGTAAAAGACATTGATTGTCTAGTTTTATGGTATCGATGATATATCTCAATCCGATTGTTGGATCGGGTTAAAATTTTATAAGGAATCTCCAGACATATTATTTTATATTAGGTTCAAATTTCGTGTCAATCGGAGTTTGGAAAGGATTTACGAGAGCACTGAAAATCGGGTAAATTGAAGAAGATGACACAAGGGGCATTAATAAGGGTATTTTTGTAATTTTATCAAAACAAATGCTCTCCTCTCCTCTCTTTAAAAACAGAGCACGTCCTCTGCAAATGGAAAAACAGGAGGGAGACCATTTGTTTTGTCCCATTTTCTTCATTTTCTCTTCATTTCTTCAAGCTAAATCAAAAGGGAGTGTGCTTAGGAGGATTATATCCAAGAAAACAAATTAAATGACAACTTAGAGAGTTATAAAGCTTGAGAGAAACAAAGAGAAGAAGCTGGAAATTGGAAGAGGAGGACATGATTTTTGTAAATTTTTGCAAGAATTCATTGAAATAAGTTAAAGTAGCAAAGGTAAGCAACATACCCTTTAGTAATTTCGTTTTTCTCTCTTGTTCTTGCATGAGGAGAAGAAAACCTCCAAGTTTAAAATTCTAGGGTTCATGTAAATATTTTGGGGGAGTAATTGTTCATGAGAATTTCAAGATTAATTGCATGATAATGGCTTGATTTGCTGAAAAATAGAAGGAATAAATTGATTTGAAACTATGGGTTTTGGGATTGCAACAGGGCAGGAACTTCGGCAGCCACAGTTTGACTTTGAACCGTTGGATTAGATTGATTTTTGGATATGTTATTATACTCAATGTCACCTACATTCTGACCGGAGGGATTGCAAATATCAGACTTCGTTTGAGGGCTTTCACCGGAGGAACATTTCTGGAAAATCACCCTTCAAGACAGCTTTGTTCGTCGGCCGTTATACCATCGTTTCACCGTTGGATTGGTCTGGATTTTTGATATGTTGTTCATCCAGATGTTATATAAATTCTGAACGGTTTGGATTGGAAAAGAACACTCCTACCAGAAATTGTACTTCCCGAACAGCAGGTCTCCAAATTTCAGGTCAGTCCAGTATTGTTCTGATATCGGGAGGTTTAACCATTGGATGTATGTTAATTTTGGATATGTTATTCTAATGATGATGATGTATAATTCCACCGTTTGGATTTTTTGAATTCTAAATTTACAGAATGATGTTTTAAGTTTGGTTTGAGAAATATTGAATGAGAATATGAGGTTTAGCATAAAAAGTATGTTTTGGGACTAAGGATAATGGCAATGGGTTTAATGATGATGGTTGTGTTTGTGTTATGTTTGAGTCATGTTTGATGTGTTGATAAGTGATGATATAGTTAAATTCTATAAAGAATAATGATTGACTAATACTTTGGTTGTGTTAGAATGGGAAATCATGTTGTAAGTTGAATTTTGATATAAGGAATCATTTTGAGTGTGCTTTTGGAAAAATTTGGCATGTGTAGTCATTGATGAAATTTAAGTTAAACTACATTGTTTGGTGATAGATTAAATGTCTTGGGACAAAAGAAAATCGGTGACGAAAAGTCATGCCCTTTGGACATTGAAGATCGTTGATGAAAAATTGAATTAAATGGGTGTTTAATGTTAGTGTAAATAAATTCTAATGTAAATGAATTTAAATGACAAGTAAGAAAATAAAATACATTCATGGAAATTGTTTACGGAAGTATTCGATTTTGTGAATTTATGAATATTATGAATAAATCGGGAAGATTCAATAATGATTCAGGATGTTATATTAAAAATGTAGGAGAAGCATTCACTCGACTTCTCAGGAGCTCGTATAGTAGGAGCTTAAGGAGGGACTGCAAGAGGGGCACAACAACAATAAGGAAGAGCGAGTTGAGCTTCTGCAGCTGGTAGGTGTTCTATACCTACACTTTTTACGTAGCGTTAATTTACTAACTTAGTAAATTCTTGGTCTTTGCGTCTGTGGGTGAAACCACAAAGAGAGAGGATAACGTGAAATAAACGAGAAATTAAAATTGGATTTGAGTACTTGACTGGGTTAAGAATATGAATTACACTAATAGACTTCGTTGATGATCATTCCTCGAACTTGATTAGCCGGTCCCGAATGCGGAGGCTAATGATGTTAGTAAGGTTTACTAACATCGGCATAATCATCCCTGAAAACGAGGGATACTGAACTTGATTAACTATTCGGGTGAGAATAGTTAATGATATTGACCGGTGTTGTCAATATCGGCAATCACACGAAACTTGATTAGCCGGTCCCGAATGCGGAGGCTAATGATGTTAGTAAGGTTTACTAACATCGGCATAATCATCCCTGAAAATGAGGGATGCTGAACTTGATTAACTATTCGGGTGAGAATAGTTAATGATATTGACCAGTGCTGTCAATATCGGCAATCACACGAAACTTGATTAGCCGGTCCCGAATGCGGAGGCTAATGATGTTAGTAAGGTTTACTAACATCGGCATAATCATCCCTGAAAATGAGGGATGCTGAATTTGATTAACTATTCGGGTGAGAATAGTTAATGATATCGACCGGTGTTGTCGATATCGGCAATCACATGAAACTTGACTAGCTATTCCTGAAGTGAAAGCTAATGATGTCAAGAATCTTGACATCAACATTTCCGGAAATATTCCAAGATATTATGGAAAGAAAAATCTGATTGGCTATTTCATGTTAGAAATAGTCGATAACATCAATCAGTGGTATTAATTTTGATGTTTACAATGAACTTGATTAGCCGATCCTGATATGGGAGACTAATAACACTAATGAAAATTTATTAGTGCCAGCATTCCCTTCCAAGTTTTAGGGGAGAGGTATTATAATGATATTTCCGATAGGAAATAATTAAAAATATTAATGAAATGGGGATTGACATCTTGATAGGATTATTCATTCGGCCTTAAAGAGGCGGATATTGATTGGAAATTATGGAATAAGATGGGCGGAGGAACTAGTTACCCGGTGATGGGCTAGTGGCATTAGTTTTGTTTTCTAATTACCAGAATATACAACTTGAGTTAAACTTACTTGTGTGGTGTTGTTAATATTGTCAGGATGACTGACTTGTCAGATTATAAATGGAATGTTGGATGATACCTAATTGTCAAACAAAAATGGTAATTTGTGTTTATGTTATGGATTATTGAAGAAAAAAAAAAAGAGAAACTGATGAAGATCTAATTCTTGTGAAGGATGGAGACAAATATCGTATCGCTTGGGACGTGAGAATAGAAGTTCATTAACCATGGTAGGTGTTATACACTTAAGGAATGCAATGCTATATATATATATATATATATATATATATATATATATATATATATATATATGTGATGTATTTTGAGTTAATTAATGAATTGTAATTAGTATAATTTGAGAATCATGTCCTGCGCACATGGAGGATGTCAAAGAAATTATGACTAATAATGTAAATATGTTGTATTAAGGTTTCGTGTTGTTGCTGGCATGATAAGAATTTGGTGATAATTATAATAGTGTAATAAAATGCCAATAATAGTGATAGATAATGAAATTTGGCCTTAATTATAGTGGTCAAATGAGATTAGGTTGATGAATTAAATAGAATGATGTATGTATGGTATTCACATTATTTGAAGATGGATCGGATGTGAATATTGTGAAAATGATGGCAGGTTCCATGATAATGAGAGATTTTACTAAAAATCTAAAGAAACATTGGAATGTGTCGAAATGGGCACAAGAAATTTGTAAGTTGAATATATTTATAAACTAAAATTGTACTGAAATCATGACGAGTTTGACAACTTATATGGAAAAGCCATAATGGGTATAATAGATGTTGGGATTGAAATTGATATAAAGAGATAGAGTAAGAGGGAGAGAAATCACATTGTAGATATTATAATGAATTAAATGCGCTCGTGAGGTGAAACAAGACACAAAATGAAAATGTTGAATGATTCTAGGAAGGATGAATAGAGACGTAATAATGGAAGGATAGATGAGAATTTCAAGGAACTATGATTGCATATCGTTGAATATATGTTTAATTACTTGTGCATGTATTGTGTGATTTTCCTTTTATGCTATATTTATTATATACATTATGAAATTGCAGGTCCTTCAGATTCACGCCAGGAGTAGCGTTTTAGGTCCTCTAGTCTCCGTCTCCTTTTGTATGATTGAATAAGAAGATGAACATTAATGTATTTTATCTTTAAGGAACTAAATGACTTAATATGTAATAGTACTCCTTTTACATTAAGTGTCGGACATAAAAATGTATTATTCTGTATTTGTAATCTTAGTTTGTTTACTTGCAATTATTATGAATTATGTGTGTTAATGGGAAAGAAATGAGCATGCAAAATGTGAGGCATGTACCATGAATGATGTGTTGTTAAGGTTCTACATGATTATGATATGATTGAGAAATGAGTATAACTATACAGGATGATTGTCGATAACTTGGGACCTCCAGGTATAAAGGAAACTCTGCCGAAATTTCCACTGAAATTTCGGCAAGTCTCGGATAAGTTCGGTGGATGAAAAAAAAAATACTCATTTTTTTTAAAAGTTAAGGCTCAAAGTTCTTTTATGAATGTACTAAATTACAGGGTGTTACACTCAATAATAGCATTTTACAAACCATCAAAATGATGACCTCTCTTAAAACTTTGATTTTGCAAAGTTGCAAACTAGATGGCCGAGTACCTACAACCCAAGGTAAGGTTAATAACTCTTACTCTTTCATTTCCTTTATAATTAATTGTTTCTATGTTAATATAATTTCTTGATTGTGGCAGGCTTCCTTAATCTCAAGAGCTTGGAACTCTTGGATTTGAGTTACAATACTCTCAACAATTGCATCTTCCAAACTATGGGTAAGATTGATTACTCTCTCTAGGTTATATATTTTTCATTAGACACTCAAAGTTTTAATGTTTTCTAAATTATAATGTGATCAGGCCTCTGTGACTTAAATCATATCCAAGAGCTATTTATCAACGACAATAATCTCAGTGATTTCTTGCCTCCGTGTCTGGCAAATTTGACTTCCCTTCAACGACTACATCTCTTTTTTAATCACTTGAAGATCCCTATGTCATTAAGCCCATTATACAACCTTTCAAAACTCAAGTATTTTGATGGTTCAGGTAATGAAATATACGCAGAAGAAGATGATCATAATCTAGGCCCAAAGTTCCAGTTAGAGTTCCTTAATTTAGGAGGTCGTGGACAGGGTGTAGGAGCATTTTTCAATCTCCTTTACCATCAGGTGAACCTAAAATATATGGATCTTACATACATCCAAATGAAGGGAGAGTTTCCAAATTGGTTGATTGAGAACAACACATACCTACAAGAACTTCATTTAGAAAATTGTTCTCTTTCGGGTCCATTCTTATTGCCAAATAATTCTCATATGGATTTGTCATTACTACATATATCCATGAATTACTTTGAAGGACAAATCCCTTCAGAAATCGGAGATCATTTGCCTGGGTTAGAAATTCTATTGATGTCTGATAATGGTTTGAATGGAAGCATTCCTTCCTCGTTGGGTAACATTAGCTTACTACACGTGTTAGACCTGTCCAACAATAATTTGCAAGGGCATATCCTTGGATGGATAGGTAATATGTCTTCTCTTGAAGTCTTGGACCTATCAGGGAACAATTTATCTGGTTCTTTACGATATAGATTCGGCACTTCTTCAAAATTGAGATATGTTTGTTTGTCTAGAAATAAGTTGCAAGGACCAATCACAATGGCATTTGATGACTCCTCTGAGATAATTTAATTAGATCTTTCTCATAATAATTTAACTGGTAGAATTCCAGAACGGATTGGTGAGTTATCTAACTTGAGGTTTCTACTCTTGAGTTATAACAATCTTGAAAGCGAAATCCCAATTCAATTATGCAAGTTGGACAAATTAACCTTGATTGATCTATCTCACAATTATCTTTCTGGTAACATCCTCTCTTGGATGATATCTACTCATCCTTTATTTATTCAATACAATTATCTTGGTTCTTTTGAGTTTACAACGAAGAATGTATCCTTTTTTTATAGAGACAATATTATCCGGTACTTCACATGAATTGATTTCTCATGCAACAATTTCACTGGAGAGATTCCTACTGGAATTGGAAACCTTAGTATGATCAAGGTATTGAACCTTTCGCACAATAGTTTGACTGGACCAATTCCACCAACATTTTCAAACTTAAAGGAAATAGAGAGCTTGGATCTTTCCTACTACAAACTGGATGGAGAAATCCCACCTCGACTTACTGAGCTATTTTCTCTAGAAGTTTTCAGTGTGGCACATAATAATCTGTTCGACAAGACTCTGGCGAGAGTTGCACAGTTTGCCACGTTTGAGGAGAGCTGCTACAAGGACAATCCTTTTCTTTGTGGACACCCGCTATCAAAAGTTTGTGGTGCGGCAATGTCACCATCACCAACACCAACTTTAACGACCAACGAAGATAATAATGGTTTCATGGATATGGACGTTTTCTATGTGACCTTTGGGGTTGCATACATCATGGTGCTGCTAGTGATAGGTGCAGTTCTATACATAAATCCATATTGGCGACGAGCTTGGTTTTATTTTATTGAGGTGATCATCAACAATTGCTATTATTTTCTAGTGGACAATCTTTCCATTTTATCCAAACTTGGGTTTTCATAGCCTTGGTGCTTCGTTGTGTATTTTAGTTTCAAGATTTAAATAAGTTTAAATGCAATGTTATATTGATTTTCTTTTGTGTTTGTTTTTAGCTTCCATGTGACATATAATAATGAAGTTTCTTCATTGATTGCTCTATGATTGAATTTATAAAGCTTAGGACTTGTAGTTTTTACGTGAATTAATAAGAGGATGCCTTGGTATTTTAAATTGAGTTTGATTGTATGTTCAAATAAAATAGATTAATATGTGACGTATTTTTCAATGAAAATATAAATGCTTTACTAGTTTGTATTTGTTTTCTGGTTATATTTAATTTTTCATCAATATTCCTAACGCAAATTGCTACGTATCTTGAATCTTGAAGGATTGAGAGATGGAAAATAGAAAAGAAAAAGAGACAAGTCAATTCAAAAAAAAAAAAAAAAGAACAATAGTGAAAGAAAGAGTATGGTTGTTAAAGAACAATAGTGATTGAGAGATTGGTGACAATCTTCCTATCTCAAGAGTACACGAAATAAGTATTTTATAAGTACTTAGCCCTCATGCATTTTTTTGTTGTTAAAACATATTTGAAAGTATGGTTGTGGTTATTTTTTAAAATATTTTTCACTCGGAAATATATCAAAATAATATTATTTTTTTTATTTTTTTAAAATTATTTTTGATATCAGTACATTAAAATGATTTAAAAATACTAAAAAATATTAATTTGAAATAAAAAAAAATATTTTTTTAAAAATATTTTTAAAATATAAAAACAAACAGCAACTTACTTGGAAAAAAGAGGGTGACGACAGGGAAGACAGACCTTAACCGTCATGATTTATGAGTCCCTTAGACCATTTCCATCATGTATTTATGAGTTCCGTGAAGCCATTTCCATCTGCACATGGGTCCCTGAGACCATGAGACCGTTGCCATCATGCATTTTTCCAACTATCATGCGTTTTCCCCATCATGTATTTATAAGGCAACATTGCTCGTAAGGAATTGTGGTAGATCAGGTGGCTATAACGAAGTTGATAAGATGATAAAGAGAGGTAGAGAATTGAACCTGAGACCTGCAACCGGTGAGAGAGGGAGAGAGATATATCATTTTTATTCTTCTTAATTAATAATTTTTTATCTTTTCATTTTTCACCTGTAATCAATTTGATATTTTTCATAGTTAACTTAATGCTAATGAACACAAGTAAATGATTTGCTAAAGAGAAAACCATGTCATTGTCTGGGCTTGAGTTATTTAGGTAGGCATTGTTTCGATATGGTGAGGCTAGGCAGCTTTGTTGTGGTAATTGGTTAAGAAAAAATATTATATCTATATTACTAATTTATTTATTTATTTTTATTAAATATAAAATCATTTTTAATCTCGTGGTGATAACATATGTATGAACTTAATCTCAAAACTTGAAAACTGATTTGAAGGTATTAAGTGATCATAAAAATAATTCTGGCAAGGAAACAATCTACTTTGAATTATAATAATTACGCTAATGAATATCCTTGGTTGAAGAGAAGTAGCATATTGTAAGAACGACTTGTGCCGCTAATTTACAGTCACCTTATTTATGTTAATAGGCGACATTTAATTACCATATTTTATATAAAATACAAAAATAGTGAGAACATGTTATGTATTTTTTTCATTTTAAAAATATAAATTTTACTCTATTTCACTCTAAAACTATTGTAAAAAAATATTTATTTTAAATTTATCTATATTTTATAGTTCAAAAATTAAAAATAAAAAAAATCAATCTAGACTCATCTAAAAAGAGTTAATTGTGACATCACTATAGATATATATATTTTGTGTGTGTGTGTGTGTGTGTGTGTGTTGAGGGGGGGGGGGGGGGGTCAAAACTAGTTGTCATATTAATATAATCTATTAATATAATTCATGTTTATATTACCCAAGAACTCCATAATTCGATATTCACTCTACCTCTTTCACATTGCCATCACCATTGATAAAAAAAGCCTGGACAGGTCTAGTAGATAGACGCAAGACCTTGTCAATTCAAGATTTTAAGTAGTACAAAATCACATAGTAAATAAAATTGAATTCCATAAAAGTAATGAACTGAAAAGTTGACCCCCAAGTCAAAGTCTTTCGTGGAAAAACATTGAATGAAAGGTTAATGCTAGCCAGCTATTTTGCAGTGTAAGATGGGGCTGTGAGATCATAAATGCCCTCTGCATTTTTTCTATGATATGGGTCAGTGGGATGGTCGACCGGGAGACCATTAATGCTATCAATTGTTTTTTCCACGAGATGGGTCCATGAGACCATTAATGCTTAATATGCTTTGATTTCAACTAACTTAATTATCTTGATAGATAAACAATTTTTTATTTGAT
The DNA here is from genome assembly GCA_007827005.2 of Populus simonii. Lineage (NCBI taxonomy): Eukaryota > Viridiplantae > Streptophyta > Magnoliopsida > Malpighiales > Salicaceae > Populus > Populus simonii. The sequence continues at coordinate 13,601,578 of CM017481.2, forward strand.
TCAAAAAATCCTTCATGTTATTATCACATGAAATTATTATAAAATCATACGTATATCAATATCTAGATATTTTCTTACACTCCTTTTATTATTATATTCATTCATTATCATCAAGTTCATTTAAATTTACATTTATAATTTTTGAGTTTATAAGTTATTTTGATTATTATTTATTTTATTTGAGATGATTTATGAAATTAGATTTTTTTTTTCAATTTCATTCTCTTTCAACTTTTTAATTTGTAAAATATATTCCTCATTATTTTAATAAACTTGAAAAAAATATTAATAAGTTATTTTCCAGTTTATTTTCATGACATAACCAAACACTTGAAAAATATTTTCCATCTTATTTTCCATGACATTACCAAACATCAAAAATAATTCACTTTCTAAGGATATATCAACGGGTTAGATTTACTAAATAAACTTTGTAATTACTAATATTAAATTCAAAATATGTACATATTGCAAATATTTCAACATATCACATGGTTTAATAGAAATGATTTTTATAAACATAGAGAGCTTAACAATATTAATCAATTCTTAATATCTTTCATTTTAAATATATATTAAAAGTAAATATTAAAACCTATTATATTAATTTGTGAATGTATTAACTCAGATGTGAATTATATTTCTAATTTTTTTCAAAAAAAAATATATGCTACAACTAGCTTAAAAAGGTCATGTTTATCAGGACCATAGAGTAAAAAAAAGAAAAAATTGAATTGCATAAGAATAATTAACTGAAACTTGTATTCCTAAACGTTGACCCCAAGTCAAGTCTTCTCTATGATCCTTTGTCCCTAAATAAGCTAGCTCACCTCAAGTAATCCTTTGTGCTTCATGAGATTCCAAAATCTGAAAATATTATTCATCGTCATTAGGTATACCAACTTCCATCCTTGAGAAAGAGTCACTATCCTTGATTAAAATACTATATTTAATAGATGTAGCATATTGAAAAAACAAATTTTGCTGCTGATATTTTTTAGAATTTTAGCTCCAAATCTACCGTATTCGACAGAAAGATATATCAACGGGTTAGATTGTATATTAATTGAAAAACTAATTAAGTTTTTTATCCAAATAACTTTAAGGATGCACCTCTAATTATATTAATATAATATATTTAATAAAATTCCCTAAACTACTGTATGTCTCTAATAGTGAAAATATCACTATAATTGGTGGCAATCCTCCAGTTCCAGGCGTCATGCATTTTTTTTCTCGGGATGGGTCCGACACGCAATCACCATCACGCTTTTATGAGTCTATAAGAACATTGCTATCTGCACTTTGATCCCCGATAGCGTCGCTTTTCCTCGAGATGAGGCCGTGAGACCATTTCCAACCATCATGCTTTTTTTCCACGAGATGGGTTCGTGGAAAAGCTTTGGTTTAATTGGGAATTTAGGGGTTTGATTGAGAAAATAGAAGAGAATTTTTTGTGAGATGAGAGACAAAGAGAGACAAAGTAGTCCAAAAGAAGAAGAAGAAGAAATAATAGAGAGAGAGATGAGAGAACAGAAATCGGAAAAAATAGTTTTTATTAACTAAATATACTTTTGTTAGGAAGCTATAATTATTGATATTAAATTCAAAAATACATATTGCAAATATTTAAACATATCATGTGGTTTAATAGAAATTATTTGTATAAACATGTATGGCTTAACAATATTAATTATCTTTCATTTTATATATATTAAAAATAAATATTAAAACCTATTATATTAATTTGTGAATTTATCAATTCTGCTTCTTCTTCTTTTTTTTCTTCTTCTTCTTTTTATAATAGTCGAGTATTAGTATAGAAAGGTGGTAGAGCCAAAATTAGAGGCTAGCTAGCATAAAATAAAAACGGAGGACAGGGGGAGGAAGTAATAACATATCCAACCTTTTGAGCCTATTTGCCATAACGATGCATTCCCATTCTCTAAACAAACCCAAACATCTGTATGTAAAGCTTTTTTTCATTTGTGCTCAATCATAGAGCCTCCGGACAATGAAGAAGGTGATTTTCCTTTCCATCATTTCATGCCACAACAAATAATTAAAACGAAAACGAAAAAACTGAAAAGATATTCATATTAAAAGTATTATAAGAAATTCCTTTAGTTTCATGCCAATCCTCTTATGAATAAAAGGTTACTGCTAGGAAGCTCACTTTGCATGACGAAGATGGATATTGAAGACTTGCTACTTTTTTTATAGAAATAACGTGTGGAAAATTATGCTTTAATTTTGATGGCGAAGGCAATGGCAAAATCAAACAGTATCGTTGATAAAATGAACCACAAATGATAATATTTTTAAAATACTTCTTGTCATGACAGTTGAGAATAATTGGGAGGCTTAACCTAATGGTTAGCCAACCCTTTCTATATATATAGGTAGAGCAATATACAATAGTAATGGTGGAGGTTACCACACAAGAGTATGTCTACAATATTTCCTATATACAATATTTCCTATATAAGTACATTCTATAATATGCCCCCTCAAGCTGAGGGTGGAGGATCAACCCGAAGCTTGAAACGAAAAGCAGTAAACGAAGAAGTAGGAAGTGGCTTAGTGAAGACATCGGCAAGTTGATCATTGGAGGAAATAAAACGAATCTGAATCTCCTTCTTTGCAACTCTATCTCGGACAAAATGATAATCGACCTCAACATGTTTAGTGCGAGCATGAAAAACAGGATTCGCAGACAAATAAATGGCACCAAGGTTGTCACACCAGATAATAGGAGCAGAAGTGGATGGAATCTGGAGATCTGTTAATAAATACTGAAGCCAGATAACCTCAGCAGTGCCATCAACTAAGGCTTTGTACTCAGCCTCAGTAGAAGAGCGAGCAACTGTGCGTTGCTTACCGGATTTCCACGAAATCGGCGTCTGACCAAAAAACACAAGGTAACCACCTGTAGATTTTCTGTCCTCAACACTGCCTGCCCAATCTGCATCTGTAAAACCATGTAAGGCAAAAGAAGAACTGCGAGTGATATGTAAGCCATGTGATGCCGTACCCCGAAGATAACGCAAGATGCGTTTCACGGCAGCCCAATGAGAATCTGTAGGAGCATGCATAAACTGACAGACTCTGTTAATAGCAAAGCAAATATCTGGGCGCGTGAAAGTGAGATACTGAAGAGCACCCATAATTTGACGAAAGCGGGTAGCATCAGAAAACAATGGATCGGGCAGAATGGTAGCTTTGGATGTAGAGATAGGGGTATCAACAGGTTTGCAAGATAACATATCAGCTCGAGTGAGGATGTCAAGTATATATTTATGCTGGCGGAGCATAAGACCCATACTAGTAGACTGAACCTCAATACCCAAAAAGTAATGAACAGAACCCAAGTCGCGAAGCTTAAATTCTGAGCTCAGTAGCTGAATAAGGCGTTGGAGCAGAAGAGAGTTACTACCCGTAAGCAGAATATCATCAACATAGACCAGAAGATAACAAATATCAGCACCAACAGAGAAGATAAATAATGAGGTATCCACCTTAGAGGCACGGAAACCAATAGATAACAGGAAATCATTCAGACGAGTGTACCAAGCCCGCAGAGCCTGTTTTAAACCATATAGAGATTTATGCAATCGGCACACATGAGAGGGGAGAGCAGAATCAACAAAACCTGGAGGTTGTTTCATGTAGACCTCCTCATCAAGAACACCATTGAGGAAGGCATTATGGATGTCAAGCTGATGAATTTTCCAACCACACGAAACTGTAATGAAGAAGACTAATCTGACGGTCGCCTGTTTGATGACTGGACTAAAGGTTTCAGAGTAATCAATACCTTCTTGCTGAGTGAAACCTCTAGCAACCAGACGCGTCTTATACCTCTCGATGCTGCCATCGGATCTGCGTTTAATCTTGTATACCCACCGACTACCAACAACATTCATGGAGGGATGGAACGGCACTAAGGTCCAAGTTCTGTTTGCGCGTAAGGCCTGAATTTCCTCACGCATAGCACTATGCCACGCCTCATATCTGTTAGCATCATTAAAAACAAGTGGCTCATGAGAGGGAGGAGAAACTACCCGGCTGAAGGAGATAGCAGAGGCTGCAGCAGTGGCTGTGGACAACGTTGTCTTGGGCTGCCTTGGACGAAGAACCATGGGATGTTGACGAGCAGCTGGGCATGGAGAAGTGTGACTTGTACCTGGAAGAGGCTGAAGAGGATATGAGGAGAGGTCTACACAGAGCTGCAGACCAGCTGGAGAAGCAGTGGAGGGACTGGTCGGCATTGTAGACACTAGTGAGGCTGCTGCAGAACTGGGATGAGCTGATGCAGAACCGGGCTGCTCTATTGCAGCAGACCTGAGAACATGCACATCCGGTGATGGAGAACCTGTACCTGCACAATGATCATTGGAAAGACAAGCATATGGTGACAGTATGGTAGTGTGGGATGGTGATGAAGGGGTGGCACAATCAATGGGCAAAGTGGTAGTCTGGTGGGGTGCGGCAGAGGGCAGAATTGGGTTATGGTTAGGGCTGGTTTGGTAAGTAGTAGGCTGAAAGGATGGAGGAGGGTGCAAGGATGGAAGATAGGTAGGTGGGGTGGGAGGTACCGGTGAGGATGTTACTTGTTCAGACTTCGCAAAAGGAAAGACATATTCATTAAAACGAACATGACGGGAGACATAAATACGATCAGACTCTAAGTCAAGACAACGATAACCAAGATGGGATGAGCTATAACCTAAAAACACACAAGGAGAAGACCGAAAATCTAATTTATGAGCATGATATGGACGCAAAAAGGGAAAACAAAGACACCCAAAAGTACGTAGGAAGTTATAATCAGGAGTGCGTCGAAACAGACACTCAAATGGAGATGTATTTTGGAGAACAAGAGTAGGCATGCGATTAATAAGGTAGACCGATGATTCAAAAGCATAGTTCCAAAATCGCAATGGGGCACTACACTGGCCTAAAAGGGTTAGGCCAGTTTCGACAATATGTCGATGACAACATTCAACAGTGCCATTTTGTTCATGAGTATGAGGACAAATTAACCGATGATGAATACCAATGGTCTGAAAAAATTTATTTAATTTACGATATTCACCGCCCCAATCAGTTTGAACAGATTTAATTTTAAGAGAAAACTGACGCTCAACAAGTGTTTGAAAACGTTGAAAAGTGGAAAAAACATCAGATTTCGCAACAAGCGGATAATACCATATATGTTTGGTATGCGCATCGACAAAAATAACAAAATAGCGGAAGCCATCAGAAGAAAACATAGGGGCAGGACCCCAAACATCACTAAAAATTAATTCAAGTGGAGCAGAAGTTTTGTGACCCGTAGGTCGTAATGACAAACGGGACGACTTTCCTAAAGGACAAGCTTGACACTGAGTAAGAGAATGTCTAGAAGTACATATGATTTTATTGCCGGAAACTAACAAATTGAAAATGCGAGGGGTTGGATGACCCAAACGACGATGCCACAGGTCGGCAGTCGCGGAGATGCAAGGAGACCAAAAAGCTTGAGGAACTGACGTGGCAGAAGACTCGGAGAGGACATAAAGGCCATCATGACTCTGACCGGAAAGGAGAACTTCCTTGGTGACGAGATCCTTCACATAAAACATAGAAGCATGAAATTCAAAATAAACATGATTATCACGACAGAATTTTTGAACAAATAACAACGGTTTGGTAATGTGAGGCACATGGAGAACATTAGATAATGTAAACATGCGTTTTGGGGAAAGTAATTTAGTATGTCCAATATGGGATATGGCAAGGCCCTTTCCGTCACCAACATGCAAATAATCATTACCAAGATAGGGTGCAGAATCGGTCAGAGTTCCAAGATCAGGTGTGACGTGTTGATTTGCGCCGGTGTCGGAGAACCAAGTCGTAGCAGAGATATTCCCAACAGCAAGATGAGCAGAAGGCTGCGGAGAGCTGCTACGAAACTGGGAACAATGGGGAGCTGTGTGCCCAAAACCGGAGCACAATTGGCAGCGTACATGTTGCTGTCCAGACCACTGCCCAGCACTGGAATTGCGCCTGGTTTGCTGCCAGTGGTTTGGTCGCCAATCTGCAGCAGATTGGCCCCTGTTCTGGGGAGTGGAACGGTTGCTGTGGGGACGCTAATTACCTCTAGAGCGACCCCTATTGCGGCTGAAGTTAGGGCTGTGATGAGACATAGCATGGTGTGCAGAAAACTATGGTGTTGGCAGCATAGGTGGCTGCTGCGGCAGAGAAGAAGAAGACAGCAGAGAAGGAAAGGCAGCCATGGAATGGAAAGAGTTCTTGTGCAGAAATTAATGGGTAAGAAGGTGGTTGTGAAGATCAACATAGGATAACGGTTCTGCCTTGGTTATGAGACTCGTTACCAAGTCTTTGAACTCACCACGAAGGCCACGAAACACATAAAGATTGAAATCTTCAAGAGACATGGGGCGACCAGCAGCAGCCAATTCGTCAAATAACGATTTGGCTTGCTGCATATATAGACTAACCGATGAGTCACCTTGCCGAAGGTCTTGAAAGGAGCCATGGAGTTGCATGATGCGAGAATTAGACGGAGAGGCAAGCGCTTTCTCAAGAGTGCGCCAAACACAATGCGAAGTAGAACAATCTACCACGAGATGCAACACATCCACGGAGAGAGAGGAGAGCAAAGCACTCAAAATAAGTTGATCCTGTTGCTTCCAACGAAGAAAAGAAGGGCTGATGATGGAGGAAGAACCAGCAGAGCTGTCAAAAATATGAGATGGAGGACACGGCACGGAACCGTCAACAAAGTGAAAAACACCTTGACCAAGGAGATATGGCTTCATCTGCATTCTCCAATAGAGATAATTTGTGTTCGTAAGCTTTAGCGAAACAACTTGGTGAGTGTTCGCTAAAGGAACAATAGCTGTAGCGTGAGTTCCCATGAGAGGTAAAGGAACGGCAGGGACTTGGGAGGAAGAATCAAAGACAAGCTCTGCAGGTGGAGGCTGCTGTGGGGAAGAAAGGGCACCAACGGCAACAGCTTGGGGAGGGCTGGCCGGCTGTGCTGCACCACCTGTGGAGAGGGAGAAGTCAGCGGCAGCAGTAGAATCCATGTAGAGAAAAGAGAGGGTCGGCTGCAAAGGGAGGAAGGAAGGAAAGAGTTCTGACAGCAGAAGGCTCTGATACCAAGTTGAGAATAATTGGGAGGCTTAACCTAATGGTTAGCCAACCCTTTCTATATATATAGGTAGGGCAATATACAATAGTAATGGTGGAGGTTACCACACAAGAGTATGTCTACAATATTTTCTATATACAATATTTCCTATATAAGTACATTCTATAATAATGACAATAAGTCTTCTTCTTCTTCTTCTTTTTTTCTAAAGTATTTATCATTCTATTTTTTTGTAATACAATCAACAAGTAAGATGGATAAGAATTTGCAGTGTGAGATGGGTCTATGAGACTATTGCCATCTATATTTTTTCCACAATATAGGCCAATGGAAAGGTCCATGAGACCATTGCTATCAAACGTTTTTTCTACCAGATGGGTCCATGAGACCATTGCTCCATAAGCTTGGGAATGGATAATATGCTTTAATTTCAATTTAATTTATAAAAAAATTAAATGCTTAAGCATAAAAAATAAATCTCAAGTGTTAGAATGCAACCACCGATTAATTAATTGACAATGGACCTTATATTAATATATGACGCATATTTCAATGGCAATGTAAATGCTTTACTAGAATATATTTTTTTTGTATTTGTTTTTTGGTTATATTTAATTTTTCATTAGTATTTCTAACGTAAATTGCTATGTATTTTGAATCTTGAAGGATTGAGAAATGGGATACAGAAAAGAAAGAGAGACAAGACAATTCAAAAGAAGAAAAAAGAGCAATAGTGAAAGAACAAAATTAAGTGGAGCAGTTTTTATTAAATAAATAAATTTTATAATTACTAATATTAAATTCAAAATATATACATATTGCAAATATGTCAACATATCATATGGTTTAATAGAAATGATTTTTATAAACATATATAGCTTAACAACATTAATCAACTCTTAATATCTTTCATTTTATATATATTAAAAGTAAATATTAAAACCTATTATATTAATTTGTGAAAGTATTAATTAACTCCGATGTGAAATATTTCTAAAATGTTTTTTTTTTAATCTATATACTACAATTAAGGACGTCATATTCATCAGGACCATATATAAAGTACAAAAAAAAAATGAATTGCATAACAGTAATTAACCAAAACTTATATTCCTAATCATTGACCCCGAGTCAAGTCTTCTTTTGGAAAAACATGAATAAAAGGTTACGGTCAAAATAAAATATATATGTGTGTGTAAACAAAACAATCTCGAAACATTACGCTAAAACACTTTAAACCAAAACATGCATTATGTTCCAATTGATAAAATAAACTAAAAGCCTAAAACTTCTTGCTGCCATTTGCAAGAGATAGTGACTTATTTTTAATGTTTTTATTATTCCATAATTACTTGAAGTAAATCTTACGTTTATTAGAGAAATTTATGAGCACACACTAATTTATCAAGTACTTAAATAAAAAAATAAAATCAATTAGATTACTTGAATAAAAAAATATAAAATATAAGTATTTTATATATATTTTTATTGTTGATAAATTAAAAATAAAATACAATTAATCCAGACTCATCTAAAAAAGAGTTAATTATGACATCATTATTGATTAAATTTTGTGAATATAAGTATTTAAATTAAAAAAATAAATTGATACAAGTTTTTAAATAAAAAAATTATAAAATATATATAATTTGTAATTATCGTTATCTCTTTTGCATTGCTAACACTTAACGAATTGAATATATAATTTTCGTGTGAACAACGTAAAAATAAATTTAGTTGTATGACATAGAAAAATATATTTGTTTTGTATTTTAAAAAAAAATTTGAAAAAAATTTAAATTTTAAGGGTTAGATTGTATATTAATTGAAAAACTAATTAAGTTTTTTATCCTAATAACTTTAAGGATGCACCTCTTATATTAATATAATATATTTAATAAAATTCCCTAAACTACTGTATGTCTCTAACAGGGAAATATCAGTATAAATGGTGGCCATCCACCTATCTCAGGAGTACACCAAATAAATATTTTATAAGTTAGCCGTCAAGCATTTTTTTCCTCGAGATGGGTCCGAAAGACAATCACCATCATGCATTTATGAGTCAGTGAGACCATTTCCCTTTGCACTTTGGTCCCTGATAGTGTTGCTTTTCCTCGGGATGAGTCCGTGAGATCATTTCTATCATGCATTTATGTGTTCGTGAGATCATTTTCTTCTGCACATTGGTCCCTGAGACTGTGAGACAGTTGCCATCATGCATTTTTTCCCCGAGAAGGGTTCGTGGAAAAAGTTTGGTTTAATTGGGATTCTGGGAATGCTGTTATTGATTGAAAACTTTTTAATTAAAATAAATTTGATTATTTGTTTGGAAAAAATCCTTAAATGTTATTAGCACATGAAATTAATCAATTTATTTTCTTAAAAACAAATATTGTAACCATATAAGTTATTTATTTATTTATTTTAATGAAATATAAAATAGTTTTTAATCTTGTGGTATATTTCTTGTCTTTAAAGAGAATATATATATATATATATATATATATATATATATATATATATATATATATATATATATATATATATATATATATATATCCTTTTCAAAACAAAAGGGATTTTGATGGAGAGGACATTGCAACAAATTTGTCATCATGCATTTTTTCTCCACGAGATGGGGCCGTATGCTTGGGGCTCTAAAAGCTATGATTTTTAATTTTATTATCTCACGTCTAGAATGATAGATATATTTTATTTTAATTTAAAAAAATAGAATAAATTAGAAGATATTTCATTTCATTTAAAATCTGAGCCCGTTCCATGAATTCCACCCAAATTCTGGATGGAATATTTTGGTTCCATTCCGTCCATTCTATTATGATCAAATAATATTTTGTTTTATTTTTATAAAAAAATATTGTTTAATTTTATAGTATTAATTATATTTTTTAATCTGATTATTAGATCATATTAAAATTTTATAAGGAATCTCCTGACATATATTTATATCATAGGTTAAAATTTTAGAGCAATCAAAGTTTAGAAGGACTTTGCAGGATTGCCGATCACATTTTCATAATTTTATTCAAATTTATAATTTTGTTTCAAAATGTCATTTTTTTGTGTTTTTTAGATTGATTTTTTTTAATTTTATAATTCAAAAATAAATTTATTGAAAATTGAAATTCATAATTTATTTTGATTTATTTTATTTGCAGTTATTATGATCTCATGACCCGAGTTACAAATTTAAAAGGTTAACCCAGGTTGACCCGGATCGATCTAATATGTTATTGTCTTAATATTTTTTTTAAAAATATATGTTATCTTGAATTTTTTTAAATCAAATTATATTTTTATCAGTCATCCAAGCTATTTTTGAACTCATCGAGTCGATCAGATCATATTGATTCAACTCTTATTTTTTTACTTATATTTAAAATTTAAATTGTATAATTTCAAGTTAGTTTATCTTTAAATTTAAATTGAAATTATATATATAACAATTTTTTTGAAAGATAATGAAATTAAAAAAATAATTATAAATTTATAAATTATTTCAAATAAAATAAATAACAATTAAAAGAATGAGGATTAAATTTGATAGATAAAAACTTTAATTAAAAAAAAGAAAAAAATAAATGACAATAAAAAAATGAGGATAAAAATAAAATTAAACTAAATTATAAAAGATAAAATTAAAAAAAAATCAAAATAAAATATATAACAATTAAAAGTTTAATAATCAAATTTTCATTTTTTATTTTTCCAAAAAGATATTGTGAATTACGTACTAAGACAAGCTTAAGAAAGTCATGAATTATATATATTCTACACGAGAGGGGATGGGTCCGTGGGATGGGAGACCGTTGCCTTCATGCAGTTTTTTCCAACGCTCTCTACTTGCCAGATAATCGTTTCCAAGAGGTGGGCCCGTGAAGTCCTCTATAAATTAAAGCCTGAACCTCCTCGCTAGCTGTCCTCTATAACAAATATTGATCCAACCTGGGTTTATATTCTGATATTAAGATGTTGATGGTTTTAGTAATTCTGATGGTTTCGCTGCAAGGATGGGTGCCTCTTGGTTGCTTGGAGGAAGAGAGGATCGCTCTGTTGCACCTCAAAGATTCTCTTAACTATCCCAATGGCACCTCCCTTCCCTCCTGGACAAAAGCTGACGCCAACTGTTGTGAGTGGGATCGGTATCGTATTCAGTGCAACAGCAGTACAGGTCGAGTCACCATGCTCGATCTTTTGGGCGTAAGGAACGAGGAGCTGGGAGATTGGTACTTAAATGCCTCCTTGTTTCTTCCTTTCCAGCAACTCAACTCTCTCTACTTGAGGGGTAATCGCATAGCTGGTTGGGTTGAGAAGAAAGGTTTGCTCTCTTAAGTATTACAAAATATTTATATTAGTTTTGTATTTTTTTAGAATTAATCAAATAAGGTGTTGTTTAATTAGTATCATTTTGGTTCTCTATTGAAGAAAATAGAAATCATATTTAGCAATAAGGTGTTGTTTAATTCCTTACATTATTAATATAATCATACCACCGCAACAAATATTATTACATTACGAATATTATTATAATCATGATATCAGACCGTTACTGTAACAATTACTTCTTTTATTTTCACTCTTTCACCACCTCAACCTCTTTACATTTACATGAAGTCACTCTAACAATTACATGCCTCTTCATCAATCATAATTAAATTACTTCCATAATATCTTTTTTATTCTTTACACGAATTCTTTATTTATTTATTTTTATATAGGTGGTTATGAGTTATCGAGATTGAGCAATTTGGAGTACCTCGCCTTGGAATATAACCACTTCGATAACAGTATTCTATCATTTATGGAGGGGTTTTCATCTCTTAAATTTCTATCTTTAAGTTATAATAGACTGGAGGGGTTAATAGATTTGAAAGGTAAAATTTTTCTCATACTTATATATTGTATGTATTAAATTCAATTTCAAGAAACACAATTTATGTTTTGCAGTGAATTAATTAACTATTATTTTTATATATATCAAGAATCTTGGAGCAACCTGGAGTGGTTGGATTTGAGCGGCAACAATATTAACAAAGTGGTAGCCTCGAGAGGTAATTAGTAACACATTCACATTACTTGAAAAGCGATACAACAACGATATTAATTATTTTTGTTTTTGGACGTTTCTTCCCTAACTAACTTGCAGGTCCAAGCAATGTGAGGACTCTCCTCCTATATAATATCACAACCTATGGAAGTAGCTTCCAGTTACTAGGATCATTCACAAACCTCACGACACTTGATCTGAGCTTCAATGATTTTAGAGGGAGAATATTAGGTGATGGTAAGTCATATATTATATTATAAATAGTGATGTTTATATATTTAGGTTTAATTGAAAATTTTAATTTTTTACTTTTGAACAAACAGAGTTGCAAAATTTAAGCTCATTGCAAGAATTGTATCTGGATCGTTGTTCTCTGGATGAACACTCATTTCAAAGCCTTGGAGCGCTACCTTCTCTACAATACCTATATTTGCAAGCACTAAATGAAACTGTACCTTCCCTAGGTAAATTAACAAATTTGAACTCCATCGTTACTTATAATTGACCATTCTATTTAGAAAATTAACTCAGTTGAAATCATTATAATTTCTTTTTATTTTAAAAAATATGGCATTTTTTAAACAAGGAAAAGCAAAACAAAATATAAAAAAAATAATAGTGTAATATATCATATTGGTGAAATTATAATATTTTTAACTTTAGTATTCTTTGTTTACTAGGATCATTACCAAACCTCACGACACTTGATCTGAGCTACAACGATTTTAGAGGGAGAATATTAGGTGACGGTAAGTCATATATTATATTATATATAGTGATGTTTATATATTTGGGTTTAATAGAAAAATTCAATTTGCTACTTTTGAACAAACAGAGTTGCAAAATTTGAGCTCCTTGGAAAGTTTGTATCTGAACTATTGTTCTCTAGATGAACACTCCCTTCAAAGCCTTGGAGCACTGCATTTTCTAAAAAATCTGTCAATGCAAGCACTAAGTGGCACTGTACCTTATAGAGGTAAATTAACAAATTTTGACTATTACTTGTCATTAACCTTTCTACTTTTCTAAAACATCTATTTTATGCTACGATTAGATGTGTTTGTATAGAATTCATCTTTTATGTTTTCGCAACCTACTAAACAAGTCTTGGAGAGACAATTAAATCTCATATTTAGAAATCTTTATTATTTTAAAAGTCTACCATCCATTTAATATGAATAATATTTCAATTTAATTTTGGTCATCTCTCTCTCAACACCATTTCAAAGTAATGTAAACAGAATGATAATATAAAAAAAATAATTTCTTTAATGAAAAGGTAGAGTGCTCTTTTTAGGAGGAGAATAAATTAACAATGGTGTTTTCCTTTTCTTTTTTCTTTTTCTCTTTTTGTCAGACGTATCAAAAATTCTTCTTTTAATTGGACTCTACAATTTCTACACTTTCCTTCCCATTTTTTAGTTTTTTTAGCCATAATTAATTAGTAAAGAATTATTGTATTTAATAACCGCTTAACAGAGTTGAAAAGGGAATCACAAGAGACTTTGTTTAATATTACTCTGAGAAATTAAAAAAAAATAGGAACTAATTATGAGTCAATTAAATTAAAAAAAACTAAAAAAACATAAGAAAAAAAGCATAAAAAGTACATTACCCAACCAATAATTGACCGGAACCACATGCTGCCCACCACCAGAACTAGCAACTTTTTAGCAATTTGCTCGCTAGAGCAAATTGACCGATCAGAAAGATTTAAATTCCAAATTTAGAAATCAACTTAATTGAGATCCTTATTATTCATTCAGAGAGACTTAAATTCCAAATTTAGAAATCAACTTAATTGAGATCCTTATTATTCATTCAATAAGCTGTTTCTTGCTAACTCTTTTATTTTCTCATATAATTTTAATTGCTTCAATGTTAATATAATTTCTTGATTGTGACAGGCTTTCTTAATCTCAAGAACTTGGAATACTTGGATTTGAGTTCCAATACTCTTGACAATAGCATCTTCCAAACTATCAAAACAATGACCTCTCTTAAAACTTTATATTTGAAGGATTGTACACTAAATGGCCAAATACCTACAGCCCAAGGTAAGTTTGATGACTCCTATTCTCTCTCTAGATTATGTATTTTCTATTAAACACTTAGAGTTTAAGTTTTCCTAAATTATAATGTGATCAGGCCTATGCGACTTACATCATCTCCAAGTGCTATATATGAGCGACAATGATCTCAGTGGTTTCTTGCCTCCGTGTCTGGCAAATTTAACCTCTCTTCAACGACTAGATCTCTCTTACAATCACTTGAAGATCCCTATGTCATTGAGCCCATTATACAACCTTTCAAAACTCAAGTCTTTTTATGGTTTAGCTAATGAAATATACGCAGAAGAAGATGATCATAATTTGAACCCAAAGTTCCAGTTAGAGTCCCTCTATTTGAGCAGTCGTGGACAAGGTGGTGCATTTCCCAAATTCCTTTACCATCAGTTGAACCTAAAATCCATGGATCTTACAAACATCCAAATAAAAGGAGAGTTTCCAAATTGGTTGATTGAGAACAACACATACCTCGAACATCTTTCTTTAGAAAACTGTTCTCTTTCGGGTCTATTCTTGTTGCCAAAGAATTCTCATGTGAACTTGTCATTCTTAAGTATATCCAAGAATCATTTCCAAGGCCAAATCCCTTCAGAAATCGGAGCTTATTTGCCAGGGTTAGAAGTCTTAGACATGTCTAATAATGGTTTCAATGGAAGTATTCCTTCCTCGTTGGGTAATATGAGCTCGCTGCACGTGTTAGACCTGTCCAACAATGTTTTGATTGGCAGAATACCAGAGTATTTAACCACAAGTTGCTCTTTGTTAGACACTCTCATACTTTCAAACAACAGTTTGCAAGGGCAGATCTTCTCTGAAAATACTAACTTGGAATTCTTGAGATGGTTACAATTGGATAACAATCAGTTTGATGGTATCCTTGATAGCTTATCTAATTGCTCCTCTTTGACAATGTTGGATGTCAGCAATAACCATCTCTCTCAAATGATTCCTGGATGGGTAGGGAAAATATCTTCTCTTGAATTTTTAGACCTTTCACGAAACAATTTATCTGGTCCTTTACCACCTAGCTTTGGTACTTCTTCAATGTTAAAATATGTTTATTTGTCTAGAAATAAGTTGCAAGGACCGATCGGAAGACCATTTTATAGCTACTCTGAGCTATTAGCATTAGATCTTTCCCATAATGACTTAACTGGTAGAGTTCCAGAATGGATTGGTAGGCTATCTAACTTGAGATTTCTTCTCTTGAGTTATAATAATCTCAAAGGTGAAATCCCAATTCAATTATGCAACATGGACCAATTAACCCTGATTGATCTATCTCACAACCACCTTTATGGTAATATCCTCTCTTGCATAATATCTACTACTTTTGTCCCACCATCAGTCGATGCCTCTGCTCCTGAGTCCTCACAACAATCTTTCGAGTTTACAGCAAAGAATGTATCCCTTCCATATAGAGGCAGCATTCTCCACTACTTTACTGGAATTGATTTCTCATGCAATAATTTCACCGGGAAGATTCCTCCTGAAATTGGAAACCTCAGCAAGATCAAGGCATTGAACCTTTCACACAACAACTTGGTTGGACCAATTCCACCAACATTCTCGAGGTTAAAGGAAATAGAGAGCTTGGATCTTTCCTACAACAAATTGGAAGGAGAAATCCCTCAACTTACTGAACTATATTCTCTAGCTGTTTTTAGTGTGGCACACAATAATCTGTCCGGCAAGACACCTGCGAGAGTTGCACAGTTTGCCACGTTTGAGGAAAGCTGCTATAAGGACAATCCTTTTCTTTGTGGACAACCACTACCCAAAGTTTGTGGTGCTGTTATGCCACCATCACCAACACCAACTTCAATGAACAAGAACAACAAAGATAATAGTGACTTCATGGATATGGAGGTTTTCTATGTGACCTTTGGAGTTGCATACATCATGGTGCTGTTGGTGATGGGTGCGGTTCTTTACATAAATCCATATTGGCGACGAGCTTGGTTTTACTTTATTGAGATGAGCATCAACAATTGCTATTATTTTATTGTGGACAATCTTCCTATTTTATCCAAGTTTGGGTTTTCATAGCCTTGGTGCATCCTTTTGTATTTAGTTTTAAGATTTAAACAAGTTTAAATGCAATGTTATATTGATTTTCATTTGTGTTTTGTTTTTGTTTTTAGCTTCTATGTGACATATATTAATGAAGTTTCTTCACTGATTGCTCTATGATTGGATTTATAAAGTTTAGGACCAGTAATTTCTATGTGAATTAATAAGAGGATGCCTTGGTATTCTGGATTGGGTTTAGTATAATTAATGTTTAGAGTATTAATTATTGTTTGTTTTGTTAATATTACTATTTTTAGTTTAATTAATATTAAAAGTATTAATATATTATTTCTTAATATATTTTTTTTTATAATTGATAGTGTCACACCCGACATCGCGGCGGCCTTAAAAAAATTCTTGGTTTTGAAAAAAGAACAGATTTCTGGCATCTTGTTCTTTTAGGGGAAAATGTCTTGTTTTAAGGAGTCGCCACCTAGTATTATGGTCACTAGGAACCCTAACTGGTCAACAGAGATTCTATGGTTCGAGACTGGTTACGCAAAAGGGAAGATATTATCACCACTTGAGCGTCCTGCCTAAGGCAGGCTGCATTGCTGACTTTGTCTTAAATTGCTAATTTTTTGTTGGTTTATGCTATGGTGGTTTTGCGTGTAATATTCCTGACTCTGGCGTCAGTGAATATTCAACTACGGATACTTCCAACTCTGGCGTTGGTAAATATTACGTAGCTATAAAAACAAAATAAATCTAAATCAGTATTTTTTATTCCTGACTCTGGCGTCAGTGAATAAACAAATAAAATAAATTTATTTTTTACGCATACACATTTTTTATGTAACTAAATAAAAGTAAAATATAATAAAATAAAATAAATTCACATCAGTATCTTTATTCCTGACTCTGGCGTCAGTGAATAAACCAATAAATTTATTTTATTTTATTTTATTTTATTTTTGTATGCATATTTTTTATTTTTATGTAATTTAAATAAAATACAATGAAATAAATTTGAATCAATATTTTTATTCTGACTCTGGCGTCAATGAATAAAAATAATAAATTCTTATTTATTTTTTTATTTATACATACACACATTTTTGTTTTTTTATTTTTTTGGGGCTGGGCTGGACCCAGCCAGCCCGGCCCGGTCACTAGCCCAAGCCAGTGACCCAGCTGGGCTGCAGGCACGCGTGGTTCAAACCACGCGTGCGCTGCACAGGGCCGTTTTCTTCTCTTAAATCAAAATGCGCAGAAATGAAGATAACATGAAAGCCTTACCTGGCGATTCGAAGGCGCAGGCGACAGCAACAGTTCGAGCACTCCCGGAGAATTATCTCTTCCTCCTGCTCTCAGTCTCCTCCCCTCTGTTCTTGTGTTTCTGTTTGTTGTTTTTTTTTACTTACTCTCTGCTCTCCTCTTCCTCTCTCCTTCTCTCCGTGTATGTTTTTTTGAGTTTATGCTCTGCTTTTGCTCTGCTTTTTTTTTTTTCTGTCTTTGCTCTGTTTTTGGGTCAATTTTCGGTCCCCCTTGCCTCTGCTCTGCTCTGCCTTTTATAGAGCCAAAGAGCATGCAGAAACCAGTTCCCCTGTTAATCAATCCATGAGCGGGATCGTGGGCAAGAGATCGTGGTGTAGTGGCCTTGAGTTGCCGGATTTTTCCCTGTTGAATCGGTCTTCTCCGTGCGAAACGAAAGGGATGGTGAACAGTGGGATCAAAACGGCGTCATTTGGCATGAAAAAAAATGACAGATTATGGATTGGTCCCTTTCTATTTGAAATGTATCAATTGGGTCCCTTAATCAATAAATTTTTAATTTTACCCTTGGATTAATTTCAATTAAGTCCCTGAGTTTATTTAATTAATTAAATCAGAGTTTAATTAAGTCTACAAACTTATTAATTCTTCTAATTTCATTAATTAAACTAATCCAAATTTTAACTAAATTTCCAAACTTATTAATTCTTCAATTTCTGACCAATTTACTCTCAAATCTGATAATTTCATTCATGAACTTTGAATTTGTGTTGTTTTAACCCTATTATCAAATATATTAATTTTTTAATATTTATTCAAAAATTGGGTTATGACAGATAGTATTGGTATTAAAAATATTATTATTATTTTAGTCTTATTAATAGTGTGGATCTCAAAACTATTATTATTTGTTCTATTAATATTACTTTTTAGTATAATTAATAGTATTAATCTCTAAAATATTATTATATTTGGTGTTATAAATAATATTATTTTTATAATAATTCATATTATTGCTACTAAAAATATTATTACTTTCATTAAAATTTATAAGAGTATAAATATTATTATCATCATTAATAAATTTTAAAAAAACTGCTATTACTATGAAAAAAACCACGTTGGGACAGGTAGTGCATGGGTTCCCTCCTGAGGATGGACAGCCCAAGCGCCACGTGACGCTTGACTTGCTTCCTCTGTGTTGTTGTCCAAGCGTTAGGTGGCGCTTTGGTTTGGGTCCTGCCAGACATAGCTTAAGACTAGTCTCGGACCTTGCAGGGTAGGACCCAAAATAACATTGGTCCTGGCCAAGGAACTAGGAACTGGGAGATTGGTACTTAAATGCCTCCTTGTTCCTACCTTTCCAACAACTCTACGCTCTCTACTTGATGGATAATTGTATAGCTGGTTGGGTTGAGAACAAAGGTTTGCTCTCTTAAGTTGCAAGGATCGATTGGAAGGCCATTTTATAACTACTCTGAGCTATTGGCATTAAATCTTTCCCATAATAACTCAACTGGTAGATTTCCAGAGTGGATTGACAGGCTATCTAAGTTGAGATTTCTTCTCTTGAGTTATAACAATCTCGAAGGTGAAATCCCAATTCAATTATGCAAGTTGGACCAACTAACTCTGATTGATATATCTCACAACTATCTTTTTAGTAATATCCTCTCTTGCATAATATCTACTGTCTTTTTCACATCATTAACTGATGCCTATGCTCCTGAGTCCTCACAACAATCTTTCGAGTTTACAGCAAAGAATGTATCCCTTTCATATAGAGGGAGACAACATTCTCCACTACTTTAATGGAATTGATTTCTCATGCAATAATTTCACTAGGAAGATTCCTCTTGAAATTGGAAACCTCAGCAAGATCAAGGCATTGAACCTTTCACACAACAACTTGGTTGGACCAATTCCACCAACATTCTCGAGGTTAAAGGACATAGAGAGCTTGAATCTTTCCTACAACAAATTGGAAGGAGAAATCCCTCCTCAACTTACTGAACTATATTCTCTAGTTGTTTTCAGTGTGGCACACAATAATCTGTTCGGCAAGACATCTGCGAGAGTTGTACAGTTTGCCACGTTTGAGGAGAGCTGCTATAAGGACAACCCTTTTCTTTGTGGACAACCACTTTCCAAAGTTTGTGGTGCGGCTATGACACCATTACCAATGCCAACTTTAACGACCAACAAAGATAATAGTTGTAAACCCTTGGTTATAATTTTCTGGGTATTTAAAAGATGAGAAATTTAACCAATAGTAAAATGGGTTAAATTAAATTAAAGAAACCTAATCAATATAAAAATAGTGAAATTAATGAAATGAAAAGTGAATATAGTACTAAACCATTGAAAAGAAAAACATTTGTGAGGACAAAATGAATACGTAAGATCAAGAGAGGTCAATATTCAAATAACAGAAGGTTGGGAGTTTATGTATAAATGATAAAAAGGGGTGGGGATAAATGTGCAATTAACAAGATGTTAGAACTATAAATATCATTCTATTTTCTCTCTTGGAGGGACTGGCAAGAGTAAGAGAGAGTTTAGAGAGAGGCTGGAGAGAAGATATATTAATGGTAAATCAACCGACAGCTATAAATCCACCTTCCACCGTTGGATCAGCACGATATTCGGGTATGTTGTTCTCATCCATGTCATGTACATTGTCACCGTAGGGATTTTCTATATCAGTACCCGTTTGAGAGATACCAAGGGAGGAAAATATCTGGGAAAATACACTTCTGGACAGTCTTCCTTGCTGTATGTTTTCTCCTTCGGCCACCGTTGGATTAGGCTATAACTTGGATATGTTGTTCTTCCTGATTTTGTCTAGATTCTGAATGGTGAAGATCTGAAACAAATATTCGGTATAGAAGTTGTGTATCTCGCACAGTAGGTCTGCAAGTTTGAGGTCAGTTCGGTTAAACCCATATTTCTGGAAATTTCACCATTTGATGAAGTTAATATTTGCATATGTTATACTCATAATAATGCATTATAACTTGACAGTATAGATTGTTTGGAATATTATTCGTTTGTTATTTATGGTTGATAGGAACTGTGTCAAGGATTGTGTTTAGAAGAATATTGTTGGAAAGTTTGTAAAATTGACAAGAATGTTTTATTTTAACGTTAAGAGGGAAGATTGAAATAAATAAGATAAATTGGCTCTTATAAAGATATTCTTTTTTTTTACAGTCTTAAATGATATGTGATATGACCAGGGGTTGTGATGATAGAGAAAAAGTTAAATTGTGGATGTTGTGTGTAAATGGAAAGGTTGATGAATCTGGACAGATTTGTCTCCTAACTTTTGGAGAGAATTCGAGTAGAAGGATGAGAGAATTAAGATCAAGTTTCTCATAGTAATTATAGTTTTGGATGTTAGCTAACTAAGAAATTGGTCTTGCTCAATATGGAGCTGTAGAACCCCAGCTATGGGTCATCAACCGAGATTGGGTCTTGACAGACCTTGTAGGGTAGTGTTTGTTGATGAGCAATTTTGACTATCTCAAAGGCAGAACTGGGTTCTTCTTCCTTCAAAGAACTTTGTAGCCTCGTGTATTAGCTTTCCAACGAGACTAATCTCGCTTGAAACAGAGTTCTATAAGTCTAGATATAGTTAAAAATCTGATGAGTGTTCAAACAGTAACAGTTCAATGTCTAGATAGTAACAGTTGGACAGTAACAGTTCAATATGTAAACAATAACAGTTCAAATATCTAGACAGTAACAGTTCAAAGTCAAACAGTAACGGTTGGAAAAGTCAAACAGTAACGGTTGGAAAAGTCAAGCAGTAACGGTTGGAAAAGTCAAACAGTAACAGTTCAAAGTCAAGCAGTAACGGTTGGAAAAGTCAAACAGTAACAGTTCAAAGTCAAACAGTAACGGTTGGAAAAGTCAAACAGTAACAGTTGGAAAATTCAAACAGTAACAGTTCAAAGTTAGACAGTAATAGTTGGAAATTGGACAGTAACAGCTCAAAGTTAGACAGTAATAGTTGGAAATTGGACAGTAACAGCAGACTTTCACGTGAATATTATATAAAGGAATTGAGTCATACGAACACTTGCACATTGAGATACTAACTCTGAAAATATACATGATATATGTATATATGTTATTATGAGGAAATGAACATGCATAAGAAAGTAACATATGAGTAATGGATGAATATGGATTCTCTATAATATCGGCCTGAAGAAATGATAACTATGGTTGGATAAATAATGACAATATTAATGGGTGTAATGAGAGAAACGTAAGATATAAAGAAAGAAATGATTGAAAGAAAGATTTATTAGCTATTGATATGATTATTATAAAACATATTCTTGAATGAGGAAAATTTATGAGATGAGTCTGTGACTGTAGGAGGGACCACCGGTGTGGTGCAATAGCAGCAACAGGGGAGCACGAGTAGAGCTTCTACTGCAGGTAGGTGACTTTCACCTTCCTTTTAAATAATGTTGAATAATGAAAATACTTTATCATGAATGTTACTGTATTGTGTTAATTCAGATACCAGACTGTCAAATGCTTAAATGTTAATAAACGATTGATTAGCTTCGGCTAATGGCATCCGAAGGGATGACCGGGATAAATGATTGATTAGCTTCGGCTAATGGCATCCGAATGGATGACCGGGACAAATGAGCGATTAGCTTCGGCTAATGGCATGCAAAGGGATGACCGGAACAAACGATTGATTAGCCTCGGCTAATAGCATCCGAATGGATGACCGGAATAAATGAGCGATTAGCTTCGGCTAATGGCATGCAAAGGGATGACCGGAACAAACGATTGATTAGCCTCGGCTAATAGCATCCGAATAGATTACCGGAATAAATGAATGATTAGCTTCGGCTAATGGCATGCAAAGGGATGACCGGGACAAACGGTTGATTAGTTTTGGCTGATGGAATTCGAAGGGGATGGCCGGGGTGAGTGAATAGTTAACCTCGACAAATGATGTCTTAAAAGAATGGCCGGATTTAAGATTATAGTTGATTGCAAGAATTGGTACATATATATATACTGCAAGTTATGTATACCAAGAACATGAAGGAACTACAAATGTAACGCTTCAAACATGAGATAATGTTAATGCTTCGTTAAACTGCCAGACCATTTTCTTATTGTTATTATTATTATTATTATTATTAAGTAATTGCATTCTTGTAAATGTTTTGTACTGCAGTAGGGACGTCATACCAACAAGGTGCCTAGGAAACCCGATACATGGGAACCTACTTTTGCAAGGAATCATATAGTTGCATTCTAAATCATGATGTATTTTATATGAATCAATGTACTGAATGTATAACTATTATTAGATCATTTTAGATTAAATTTGTGATGACTATTTGTAGGATAGAACACAAACTCATGACTATGCATGTATATTTTAAATGTGAACTTCTAATCATGCCAACATAATATTATAAGTTTATGTAAGATTCACTTTTAAATGAAATGTTGATTGTTGTTGATGTATGGATTATATATTGATGATGTGAAGGGAACATGTTCACCGATTACCGACACGATGTGTGTCAAGTATAAAAAAAAAATTACTGTTGTTTTGGGCTTGTAAAAGCCGGGTTGTTACAATAGTGGCTTCATGGATGTGGAAGTTTTTTATGTGACCTTTGGGGTTGCATACATCATGGCGCTGCTGGTGATAGGTGCAGTTTTATACATAAATCTATATTGGCGACGAGCTTGGTTTCACTTTATTGAGGTGAGCATCAACAATTGCTATTATTTTTTGGTGGACAATCTTCCCATTTTATTCAAGTTTGGATTTTCATAGCCTTGGTGCTTCGTTGTGTATTCTAGTTTTAAGATTTAAATAAGTTTAAATGCAATGTTATATTGATTTTTTTAGCTTCTGTGTGACATATAATAATGAAGTTTCTTCACTGATTGCTCTAAGAATATAATAATGAACTATATTCTCCAAGTTTTGTTTTTGTTTTTGTACATTATTTATAGCATCATGAGTTTTCCTAGTTTCTACGTGAATTAATAAGAGGATGTCTTGGTATTCTGGATTGGGTTTGGCAGACTGTATGTTTAAATAAAATAGATTACTAAAGGGGATCGATTTTGATTATAATTTGGTGTGGGAGATTCTCTACATGCCTACATAGAGCGTGGCTTCTTGAAACTCCAAAAAATATACATAGATGTATGCCCAAACCAATATTGGGCAGGTCAAGATAAGCCAGGATTGCCGAGGAAGAGGCTGTCCAGGTTAGTCCGAAAAGGGTTCTATAATCATTAGTTATATAATCAACCCTAATCAGAATTTCCCAAGAAAGAATTAACTAAAGACTTTAGTTAATGCTGATGAACATGAGTAAATGAACATAGTTTCTACCTTCTAAAAAACAGCCTCTTCAGAAAAAAATAATCTGATCCTATCAATCAACACGTCAAGAAAAAGCTACCAAGTTCTCACCTCAAAAGAACATTAACAAAACAACCAACAGAAAAGGAAAAAAAACCAATGTTGGAAGAGAGAAAAAAAATCCCCAGGCTAAAAAACATAATAATAACTAGGATACATCTTCCACAGCATTCAAATTCCTATAAAGCCATTGGAAATGAAGCAAACCCTCATCACCCTGGAACAATTCAAAAATTTCGACTTCAAACAGGAAACAAGATGCTAGAAACACTCTATCTAGTACTTAAGATAAACCAAAACAACAGAAGTAACTAAAAATCTTTATAAAAAAACACAAAAGTGAATCAGGAACAACCTTTTTTCCATAAAAAACCATTTTACCAGCACGATACTCCAACACAATTTCCTACCAACAAAACAACCACAACACCATAACATAACCCCATCAAGAAAAACATACTTGTACATCCAAAAAAAGCAATTATAGGCTCTAATTAATAAGAAACAGAGATTTTAAGCAAAACCCACAATTTTAAAAGTGATTTTATTTATCTGTATTGCTGGAATATCTACAGCTATGAAGAACCCATTTTTCGCATACTTCCTCTAAAGCTTTCTTTTTTTCAACACCGCAAAAAAGAAAAAGAAAAAAGGACAAATCAAATACCCAAATCAGAAACAATAACAGAAAAAAATAAAAGAAAATTCAAAGCTGGAAGTTGTAATCAGGAGGAGAACCATGCAATTTCTGATAGAATGACATGTTATCAAGATAACTAGGCATTCAGTTAACCAAATAGGTTGTAATCAGGTGAGAGTAGTGTCAACAACATGTCTAATTTTCCTCTCAGAAGTGCTATTCTGCTCAAGCAATGAGTTGGTACGATTACGGTTACTTGTGTTTATTTTTGTATTTTAAAAATATTTTTTAAAAAATTAAATTTATTATTATTATTTTTTGAAAAAAAAATTTAATGGTTTTAAATTATTTTAACATATTAATATTAAAAATAAATTTTAAAAAATAAAAAATATTATTTTAATATATTTTAAAATAAAAAATTCTTTTAAAAAAACTTATAATTATAATGGGATGTCCTTGCCCACTGTATCAGGATACCATGCTTGTGAATTTTCCAAGGTAGACATGTTGGCAGGAGTAGCTAACCGAAAGAATCATTTAATTCTCATATAGAATTTTAAGATATAATTTATATGTTAAATGGAATTTTAAGATATAATTTATATTATTTTTTTGAGTAAAAATTTTGTAGATTTGAAATTTGTACATATTCATATTATTTTATATTTAATTTTTATTAAATAAATAGAAATTGTGAAATTTAAATTTATGACCGCTTAATCATCGAAGCTTTGATATCATATTAAATAATCATTATAATTTAATAACTTAAATTATTAAATAAAATTTTAAAATATAATTTATATTATTTTCTAACCTAATAAGAATATATAAAGCTGGTGGTCAATAGCTAAAACGACATGGACATGTATCATCTGCGTGGTATGTATCTGTTGTTGCAGATTAGACATGGTCCCTTCCTTTTTCAAAATTTTTGCCTGTTTTCATGTCGTTTACCTCAGAAAGGTTTGCCACCAGAGGAGTGAGTAGAGGAAACAATTTTAACCTCTTTATAATTTTAATTATCACATGCTCTCTCTCCTCTCTCCTCTATCTTCTATACTCTACAAATATAAAATAATTATAACTATAAAATTTCTCCCGGTTGAATTTCATTACAAGAAGAAAAAAAAAAGTCGGAAGAAAAGAAGTAAGAGAAGTGTCAATTGAAGGCAACTAACACATGGCGATTGCCATTTGGTGTGCTTAGTTGAAGGAAAATCAAGCACCATGTGATCAGAGCACGACATGGGCAGCATGCATCTACCTCCTTACTAAGATTACATATAAATATATAAATCAAAGCCAAGTAATATATAAGACCTACCATATTTTGACTGAAATAATTCATTATTAAAACCCTTAATAATAAAGTATAACATTCAATTCTCAAAGAAATAAATAAACACAATAATTCAGATAAAATATTGTGATCTCTACAGTTGACACGGTTTCCACAGCTAGGGGATTATGTTGGAATTCAACCATGGTCAAACGAGCTGGCAAAGCCTTGATCAATGAAGTTAAATTAAGTTCAACCTTTTTTACTCCAAGGATTATTTATAATTTAATTACTATCTTAATTACTTATTGAATTTGTGATAGAAAAAGTTTATTGGTATTATATATGGTGTCAACCTCCCTGTTTAATTTCTTGATTTCTAAATTTTATAATTGAATAAATTATGCTGAAGTATTATTAAATCCAAGTTGACTTAGTACATAATTGGATCCAAGATTTGTCTTAATTGGATTTTAAATTAAATTAGATGAGAATTAACTCGGTCAAATCTGATCAACCTGATGTATTAATTTGTAACTTCATTACTCTGAACAAAACTCGATTTGATTTTTTTATAAAACTCAAAACGACATTATTTTAACTTTAAAAAATAAATTTGAAGTGATGTTATTTTGAATTAACCCGAATCAATATGGACTAACATACTCAACCCATGATTCGTGTATTGAAACGGGTCATGGACAAAGCCAAGTATAGGAGATGTTTAAGAGTGTGGTAACAATTGCTTGTCAAAGTACTTTTTGTTCAAAAATACATCAAAATAACATATATTTTTATTTTTAAAAATTTATTTTTAACATCGACACATTAAAATGATCTAAAAATATAAAAAAAATAATTAATTTAAATTAAATTATTTATTAAAATTTTGGTCATCGTCGCTATTTGGGCCGCACTCCCTAACTTCCTAACTTCAAACTTTCGACACATTTTTAATTGTAGAAAAAACTTTCACATATATTTTTAAATGAGTTAGTCACTGAATACACCATCATATCTAGTTAAATGTTAGAAATCACAGTGAAGGTTGGTAGAAAGTTTTCAATTAGATGAGAAGCCATCTAATATTCATAAACACAAAAACTAAGGAAGGGGAATGGAGGATAAATAACTATGAGTAGAGAACAAGAACCATATAAGATCTTTAACTGGTAAAAAAGGGCATATATTCAATTACATTGAAGAAGAAACTGGGCAAGAAGAATTTCAATCCTAAAGTTACATTGACAAGCATAATACCTCTTGGATGCTTTGTATCATCAAAAGGTGGAGACTTGAGGTATAGTTGATCAAAATGATTTCCTTCACCCTGAAACAGGGTTTACATCTTAAAACTTTATGTGAAATTAAGTAGCTGATCTATAGGAAATTTTCAATGATTTCATAAGAAGATGCATCCATCTCATTTGCTAACGAAAGAAAAAGGTTCAATGCATCACATACAAACAATAAAAAAGATTAAAAAAGAAAAAGATGAATGGTTTGGGTAGTATATTGCAATTCTAACCTTAACAGGTGTTGGCTTTTCTGGGCATGGTCTCAGGATATGCTCCCCAATGACAAAATTTTGAAGCCTCCACACATATGCTTGTGCAGTATCAATATGACAAGTTACCACGTTGCACCAATCCCGCTCCCGAATTTCAGCTATAATTGAAATTTCACATCAGGCAACTTGGAAGCATGAATATCATTCAGAAAATGTGAAGTGTGATATCAATAATCTGATAAACCAGTTATTTCAAAAGTACACCACAACATAGACAGAAAACAGATGAGAACTGAAGCAGTGAGTAAAAAGATTTGAAGGAAAGTAGTTGAAAAAAGGGATATAGGCACAATCACCTCCTCTATAGCATTAATAAATGACCAAGTCATTCAGAACACAAATCCTAGAGCAAGAAACATCTACATTTAAGCATTGGAAGAGCTCTCTGAGAAAGATCATACCACAGTCAAAGGCAATGACAGGCTTCAATTTCAGTTCTTCCTCCTGGAAATCAAGTGAATAAGAATCTTAAGCAACCAAATCAGCGGTGTTCTACTTGCAAAGTAGAATAGCACTTTGCAGAGTAAAATGAGAACCTAATCTATAATCAAGAAGCACACAAGTAAAACGAGAAGAATCATTAATATATTCAAAAACATTAAGGAATTTAATGCTTTTATAGGCATAGACCCAAAACTTATACCTGCTAGATATTTTCATCAAACCAACACCTCTTATGTAAGAATGTGAATAATGCAATACACTTACAGTTTAGTGTCCAGGAACAAGAATGATAGAGCATATATAAAATAGGCTAGCAGCCATATTTACAAAAATTTAGGTGCAGCATTTTCATTGGGTGAAAATAGAGTGAAAAGTACCAACCATTACCCCCAATCATACCTTCACCTGAAGTTTCTTGGCTCGTTTGGATACATGACGCTGAGAGAGCTCTCTACTTTGTTGGTCCTGATCGGAGTAAAAATTGAATAAGAAATTAAAAAATATATATAGGAAAAGGGTCAAAACAGAAATTGAGCAGAAGCAAACACAATAAACCTAGCAAGAGAGTGTGAGAGGCTCATTCCCATACTAATATTAGACAAATAGAACTAGCCCATCCAAATGTGCAATAATTGCAATTTCCGTGTAGCAGGAGCAGGGTTTATGGAGAAGATGGTAGTCATTTTTCACTTCATTTCTTTTACTCAGTCAGGATGTAAAATGTTAAAAGGATTCTAAAATGAAACAAAGGTTGTATGGAATTTCATTTTTGGTCCAATATTGACCTATTGACAAAAACTTTAAATAAAATCACTACAAAAAAAATATTTTTCATAATTATAAGACGACATAAATTTTACATAAATATTTTTTTTCCATTGTTTCCATGTAATCAGATAAAACCTCCTTTCTTCTACTCGGTGCTCATACAGACAACGGAATTTACTTGAATCATATTAAACATCAGATAGCCATATAAGCTAAGGTTTCCAATGCATAACAGAACTTTCACAGTTGTATGAAACCATCCATAAAGCACATGAAAATTTAATTCAATATTGGAAAATATCAAACCTGTATGACAGAGAAAAGACGAAAGGCACGATCCTGACCAGCAGATAGAATGTGTCTCCCATTTGCATAGAACCTGTGGTAGATGAATAATTTTCAGAACACGAGGATGTCATAAGAAAATGCTGGAAGTTTTCACATGAATTTCAAAATAAGCTATGGCATGAGTTAGTTACTGAATACAACATCATATCTAGTTAAATGTTAGAAATCACAGTGAAGGTTGGTAGAAAGTTTTCAATTAGATGAGAAGCCATCTAATATTCATAAACACAAAAACTAAGGAAGGGGAATGGAGGATAAATAACTATGAGTAGAGAACAAGAACCATATAAGATCTTTAACTGCTAAAAAGGGCATTTATTCAATTACATAGAAGAAGAAACTGGGCAAGAAGAATTTCAATCCTAAAGTTACATTGAAAAGCATATTACCTTATGCAAAGTGGAGGAGCACTGTGTCCACTTCTAAAGCGTAAAAGTCGAGGATCGCCATCAGTTGTATCAAAAACCCACATCTACAAGGGGAAAAAAGTATAGTCTGAGCATAGGATAAACAAAGCAAAGATTGGAATTCAAAAGCTAAAAATTTTAGTATGCTGGTCAAGAAATTTCATCGTCCACTGTAAAGAAACAGTCGTCATTGGGAACATTCAATACAATGCAATAGCTTTAGGTATCTGTTTTGTTGCGAATTTTTGAGTTTCTTCCTTAGGACCATTCTATACAAATTGTACAATATATCTCTACTTCCATTCTTGAGATTCTTTTGGATGCTTTGTGTCGTGTCGCATCCGACATCGCGGCGGCCCATAAATAAATCTTTGATTATGGAAAAAAACAGATTTTTGGCATCTGCTTCTTTAAGGGAAAAATGTTTTGTTTGAGGAGTCGCCACCTAGTATTACGGTCACTAGGAACCCTAACTGGTCAACAGAAATTCTATGGCTCGGGATTGGTTACGTAAAAGGGAAGATATTATCACCACTTAAACGTTCTGCCTAAGACAGACTGCATTGCTGTTTTTGTCTTAAATTGCTAAATATTTATTAGTTTATGCTATGATGATTTGTTTATAATATTCCTGACTCTGGCGCCAATGAATATTCGAGCTCGAATAATTCCAACTCTGGCGTTGGTAAAAATTCATAGCTACGAAAATAAAATTAGATCAATATTTTGTATTCTTTGCTCTAGCACCAGTGAATAAATAAATAAAAATAAATTTATTTTTACGCATGCACATATTTTTTTATTTTTCTAGCTAAATAAAATAAAATACAACGAATAAAAATAATATAAATTTAAACCGGTATTTTTATTCCTGACTCTGGCGTCAGTAAATAAACTAATAAATTTACATTATTTTTATTCATGCATACACATATTTTTTTATACTTTTTATAATAGTCGAGTATTAGTATAGAAAGGTGGTAGAGCCAAAATTAGAGGCTAGCTAGCATAAAATAAAAACAGAGGACGGTATATGCAAGACAGGGGGGGGGGGGGGGGGGGGGGGGGTAATAACATATCCAACCTCTTGAGCCTATTTGCCATAACGATGCATTCCCATTCTCTAAACAAACCCAAACATCTGTACGTAAAGCTTTTTTTCATCTGTGTTCAATCATAGAGCCTCCGGACAATGAAGACTTCTATTCTTGGAGGAGATTTTCCTTTCCATCATTTCATGCCACAACAAATAATTAAAACGAAAACGAAAAAACTGCAAAGATATTCAGATTAAAAGTATTATAAAGTTGAGAAGGCTATGTACTCCCCCTTATGAAGCCCAAGGCCTGTTTACAAAACTAATTAGGCATACACTCCTAGCCCATTTCTTTTTAACTATTACAGTACTTCCTTTGGTTTAATTGGGGATTTAATTGTTTGTTTGAGAAAATTGAAGAGGAATTTTGATGGATTCAGAGACGTTAGAAGTGTTATTAAACCCGGTAGAAGCTAACGGCTCAACTTAATGATCCGAAGATTTTAGAATTTAACTCAAATTAAGTTTTATTGTTAAATTAAGTGGGAGTTGATCAAACTATATCAATATGGTAAATCAATTTAGTATCTATCAAATTTATCTTTTAAAATATTTTTTAAAATTAATGATGTTGTTATAATTATTTTTAAAAATATATATCTTAAAATAATATTATTTTAAATTTAATCACTCTCGACCAATAACCTGCATAAGTTTTATAAGTATTCATGAGAGACAAAAAGAAAAAGAAAGATAGACAAAGCATGCCCCCAAAATAGTACAAGAAGAAACAATAATGAGAGAAAGATGAGAGAACATATGTGTAACAGTTTTTATTAACTAAATAAACTTAAGTTATAATTATTAATATTAAATTCAAAATATATTACGTAGTTTAATAAATTAGGTTTTGATTGAATTGATTAATTTATGAGTTGATTTATGTAGTTAATTAAGTTTGATTGAGACAATTCTCACTTAAGTTTTTTAAAATATGAATCAAGTTAGTTTTACATATCTTGAATCTAATTTGATAATGCTGATTAAAACCGCATGGTAGGAAAAAAAAATGAATTGCATAAAACTAATTAACCGAAAACTTGTATTCTTCTTATAAAGTTACCCCATGTCAGTTTTTTTTTAAAAAAAAAAACATGAATAAAAGGTTATCGCTAGGAAGCTCACTTTGCATGACGATGATGGATATGGAAGACTTGCTACTTTCTTTATGGAAATAACGTGTGGAAAATTATGCTTTAATTTTGATGGCGATGGCAAAATCAAATAGTATCGTTGATAAAATGAACAACAAATAATAATATTTCTAAAATACTTCTTGTCATTGTCATTACAATAAGTCTTTTTTTGTGTTCTTTGTAAAGTACTTAATTATCAGTCTATTTTTTGTAACACAATCAACAAGTAAGATGGATAGGAATTTGCAGTGTGAGATGGGTTTGTGAGACTATTGCCAATTTGCTTCTTTTTTCTTTTTTCTTTTTTCTTTTCTTTCTATAGTTCTTATCAGTCTATTTTTTGTAACACAGTCAACACATAAGATGGATAGGAATTTGCAGTGTGAGATGGGTTTGTGAGACTATTGCCATCTACATTTTTTCCACGATATAGGCCAATGGGATGGTACATGAGACCATTGCTATCAAGCGTTTTTTGTTTTTTCTACGAGATGGGTCCATGAGACTTTTGCTCCATAAGCTTGGGAATGGATAATATGCTTTAATTTCAATTTAGTTTATAAAAATAATTAAATGCTTAAGCATAAAAAATAAATCTCAAGTGTTAGAATGTAACCATTGATTAATTAATGGACAATTGACCTTAGATAATTAATATATGATGCATCTTTCAATGGAAATGTAAATGCTTTACTAGAATATTATTTTTTTTGTATTTGTTTTCTGGTTATTTTTAATTTTTCATCAATATTACTAACATAAATTGCTACATATTTTGAATCTTGAAAGATTGAGAGATGGGAAACAGAAAAAAAAAATTAAAAGAGACAAGCCAGTTCAATAGTGAAAAAGAGAGGAGAGAAGAAAAGTGGAGCAGTTTTTATTAACTATATAAATTTTATAATTACTAATATTAAATTCAAAATATGTACATATTGCAAATGTTTAATAGAAATGATTTTTCTAAACATATATGGCTTAACAATATTATTAATCAACTTTTAATATCTTTTATTTTATATATATTATAAGTTAATATTAAAACCTATTATATTAATTTGTGAATGTATTTACTTGGATGTGAATTATATTCCTATTTAAAAAAAAAACAATTTCTATATGCTACAACTAGCTTAAGAAAGTCATGTTCATCATGACCATAGAGTAAAAAAAAATATTGAATTGCATAAAAGTAATTAATCCAAACTTATATTCCATCTTAAAACGTTGACCCCAAGCGAAGGTTTTTTTTTGGAAAGAAAAAACATGAATAAAAGGTTAATGCTAGGCACCCCAAGTCAAGTCTTCTCTACGGATCCTTAATTTGTCCCTAAATAAGAGTCACTATCCTTGACTAAAATACTATATTGAATAGAACTATAGAAGTAGCATATTGAAAAAACAAATTTTGCTGCTGATTGTTTTTAGAATTTTAGCTCCAAATCTACCGTTTTCGACAGAAAGATATATCAATGGGTTAGATTGTATATTAATTGAAAAACTAATTAATTTTTTTATCCAAATAACTTTAAGGATGCACCTCTTATATTAATATAATATCTTTAAAAAAATTCCCTAAACAACTGTATTTCTCCAACAGCGAAAATATCACAATAATTGGTGGCAATCCTCCAGTTCCATGCGTCATGCATTTTTTTTCTCAGGATGGGTCCGACACACAATCACCATCACGCATTTATGAGTCTGTAAGACCATTGCTATCTGCACTTTGGTCCCCGATAGCATTGCTTTTCCTCGAGATGAGGCCGTGAGACCATTTCCAACCATCATGCTTTTTTTTCCACGAAATGGGTTCGTGGGAAAACTTTGGTTTAATTGGGAATTTAGGGGTTTGATTGAGAAAATAGAAGAGAATTTTTTGTGAGATGAGAGACAAAGAGAGACAAAGTAGTCCAGAAGAAGAAGAAGAAGAAATAATAGAGAGAGAGATGAGAGAACAGAAATGGGAAAAAATAGTTTTTATTAACTAAATATACTTTTGTTAGGAAGCTATAATTATTGATATTAAATTCAAAAATACATATTGCAAATATTTAAACATATTATGTGGTTTAATAGAAATTATTTGTATAAACATGTATGGCTTAACAATATTAATTATCTTTCATTTTATATATATTAAAAATAAATATTAAAACCTATTATATTAATTTGTGAATTTATCAATTCTGCTTCTTCTTCTTCTTTTTTTCTTTTTCTTTTTTTATAATAGTCGAGAATTATTATAGAAAGTATTAACATCAAATAAAAACAGAGGACAAGGGGAGGAAGTATTAACATATCCAACCTCTTGAGCTTACTATAACGATGCCTTCCCATTCTCTAAACAAACCCAAACAATATCTGTATGTAAAGCTTTTTTTCATTTGTGCTCAATCATAGAACCAGACAATGAAGAAGTGATTTTCCTTTCCATATTTCATGCCACGACAAATAATTAAAAGGAAAACGAAAAAACTGAAAAGATATTCATATTAAAAGTATTGTAAGAAATATTATTTTAAATTAAATTGCTCGACTAATAACCTGCGTAGGTTTTATAAGTATTCATGAGAGACAAAAGGAAAAAGAAAGATAGACAATGCAAGCCCCAAAAATAGTACAAGAAAAAACAATGATGAGAGAAAGATGAGAGAACATATGTATACCAGTTTTTATTAACTAAATAAATTTAAGTTATAATTATTAATATTAAATTCAAAATATGTTATGTAGTTTAATAAATTAGGTTTTGATTGAATTGATTAAGTTATGAGTTGATTTATTTAGTTAAGATTAAAACCGCAGGGTAAGAAAAAAAATGAATTGCATAAAACTAATTAACCGAAAACTTGTATTCTTCTTATAAAGTTACCCCATGTCAGTTTTTTCTTTTTAAAAAAACATGAATAAAAGGTTACCACTAGGAAGCTCACTTTGCGTGACGATGATGGATATGAAAGACTTGCCACTTTCTTTATGGAAATAACGTGTGGAAAATCATGCTTTAATTTTGATGGCGATGGCAAAATCAAACAGTATCGTTGATAAAATGAAAAACAAATAATAATATTTCTAATATTCTTCTTGTCATTGTCATGACAATAAGTCTCTTCTTTTTATTCTTTTTAAAGTACTTATCAATCTATTTTTTGTGTTTATTTTTTGTAATACAGTCAGCACGTAAGATGGATAGGAATTTGCAGTGTGAGACTGCTGCTATTTGCTTCTTCTTTTTTATATAGTTCTTATTAGTCTATTTTTTGAAACACAGTCAACACGTAAGATGGATAGGAATTTGCAGTGTGAGATAGGTTTGTGAGCCTATTACCATCTGTACGTATTTTTTCCACGATATATATAGGCTAGTGGGATGGTCCATGAGACCATTGCTATCAAGCATTTTTTGTTTTTTCTACTAGATGGGTCCATGAGACTTTTGCTCCATAAGCTTGGGAATGGATAATATGCTTTAATTTCAATTTAGTTTATTAAAAAAAATTAAATGCTTAAACATAAAAAATAAATCTCAAGTGTTAGAATGCAACCATCGATTAATTAATGGATAATGAACCTTAGATAATTAATATATGACACATCTTTCAATGGAAATGTAAATGCTCTACTATAATATCATTTTTTTGTATTTATTTTCTAGTTATTTTTATTTTTTTTTATCAATATTACTAACATAAATTGGCTATGTATTTTGAATCTTGAAGGATTGAGAGATGAAAAACATAAAAGAAAGAGAGACAAGCCAATTCAATAATGAATGAGAGAGGAGAGAACAAAAGTATAAATTTTATATATAATTACTAATATTAAATTCAAAGTATGTACATATTGCAAATGTTTAATAGAAATGATTTTTATAAACATATATGGCTTAACAATATTATTAATCAACTCTTAATATCTTTCATTTTATATATATCAAAAGTTAATATTAAAACCTATTAAACAATTTCTATATGCTACAACTAGCTTAAGAAATTCATGTTCATCAGGACCATAGAGTAAAAAAAAATTGAATTGCATAAAAGTAATTAATCGAAACTTATATTCCATTTTAAAACGTTGACCCCAAGTCAAGGTTTTTTTTTTTTGAAAAGAAAAAACATGAATATAAAATTAATGCTAGGCACCCCAAGTCAAGTCTTCTCTACGGATCCTTTGTCCCTAAATAAGCTCACCTCAAGTAATCCTTTGTGCGTCATGAGGTTTCAAAAGCTGAAAATATACTCCTTTTCCAAAGCTGAAAATATTCATCGTCATTAGATATACCAACTTCGATCCTTGAGAAAGAGTCATTATCCTTGATTAAAATACTATATTGAATAGAAGTAGCATATTGAAAAAACAAATTTTGCTGCTGATATTTTTTAGAATTTTAGCTCCAAACCTACCGTATTCGACAGAAAGATATATCAATGGGTTAGATTGTATATAAATTGAAAAACTAATTAAGTTTTTTATCCTAATAACTTCAAGGATGCATCTCTTATATTAATGTAATATATTTAATAAAATTCCATGTCTCTAACAGTGAAAATATCACAATAATTGGTGGCAATCCTCCAGTTCCAGGCGTCATGCATTTTTTTTCTCGGGATGGGTCCGACACACAATCACCATCATGCATTTATGAGTCTGTAAGACCATTGCTATCTGCACTTTGGTCCCCGATAGCGTCGCTTTTCCTCCAGATGAGGCCGTGAGACCATTTCCTGCATTTTTTCCACGAGATGGGTTCGTGGAAAAACTTTGGTTTAATTGGGAATTTAGGGGTTTGATTGAGAAAATAGAAGAGAATTTTTTTGTGAGACGAGAGACAGAGAGAGACAAAGTAGTCCAAAAGAAGAAGAAGAAAAAATGATAAAGAGAGAGAGATGAGGGAACAGAAATCGGAAAAAATAGTTTTTATTAACTAAATATACTTTTGTTAGGAAGCTATAATTATTAATATTAAATTCAAAAATACATATTGTAAATATTTAAACATATCACCTGGTTTAATAGAAATTATTTGTATAAACATGAATGGCTTAACAATATTAATTATCTTTCATTTTATATATATTCAAAATAAATATTAAAACCTATTATATATATTAATTTGTGAATTTATCAATTCAGATATGAATTATATTTCTAAAATGTTTTAAAAAATTCTATTTAGTACAACTAACTTAAGAAAGGTATGTTCATCAAAACCATGGAGTACCAAAAAAAAATTGAATTGCATAAAAGTATTCAACCGAAACTTATATTCCATCTTAATTGAAACATTGACCCCAAGTCAAGGTTTTTTTTTTAAAAGAGAAAACATAAATAAAAGATTAATGCTAAGCACCTCATGACTTTTCATGACGATGATGGGTATAAAAGACCTGCTGCTTTCTTTATAAAAATTACGTGTGGAAAATTATTCATATTTAATGAATTGCTTTGATTAGTTTCTTTATAATATTAATATTTTAGAAGTATTAATTTTTAAATTTTCTAATTTCAATTTGGACTTTTTATTTTATGATTTATTGAAAAAAAAATCTAACTAATTATTAAAGATTTTACATGAAAAGTATCATGAAACTTGCAGAGAATTTACTCAAATCAACACAGAGAAGAAGAAAATCATGGCAAAGAGTCTGTCATTAACACTATATTTGAAACTTGAAATCTGTAGCTGTATATTGTAATAGCATAGTTTTAGTATTATCATTTATTTATTTTTAAAACTGAATTTCACGCTGCTATATATTGCCCATAATATTTATCAATAAAGTGTGGTGAATTACTAATTGAAACAGCTGGTGTGTATAGCTTCTATAAAAAGTATGTAGGTAATTTATAAGTAATTTTTATTTATTTTAATGAAATATAAAATAGTTTTTAATCTTGTGGTATATTTGTTGTCTTTAAAGAGAAAAGAGCTATGAACTTATATCTCAAAACTTGAAAATTAATTATATAAAGATATTAAATGATCATTGAGTGATCATTGAATATATATATATATATATATATAATCCTTTCAACTGTATTTCAATCTTCCTAATTATTCAAGGGTACACGGAATAAGTATTTTAATGGAAAAACAAAATGGATTTTGATGGAGAGGACATTGCAACAAATTTTCCACCAAAAAAAAAATGAATTGCATAAATGAAGTAATTAACTGAAACTTATATTCCTTCTTAATACGTTGACCCCAAGTCAAGTTATAGATAAATTGAAGAAAATAGAACAAACACGTTTTTTTCCCCACTCTCCAACCCACTAATTATTATTAACAATATACTAAAAGGCGTGGGGAAAGCACTGTAGCTTCCCCACGCCTTTTAATTATGCCTTTTAATTATACTTATATATAATAATAATAATAATAATAATAATTATTATTATTATTATATATTATAATATTTGTTTTTTATGCCTTTATGAGTTTTTTTTTGCTTTTTTTCTTTGTTTTCTTTCCTTTAATTTTTTTTTAATTTAGTTTGTTGATGGTAAATTTTTTTTATTTAGTTATCAGACTTTCATGAAACGGATCCCGAGTTTGACGGGTTAACCTGGTTTGACGAGTTAACCCGGAATTTTATTTTTTTTACTTTTTTTATTTTTAATTAATTTTGTTCATTTAGTTTAGTTTGTTAATGTTAAATTTCTTTCTATTTAATTATCAAACTTTCATGACACGTATCCCAAACTTGACAGGTTAACCCAACCGTCAAATTTTTTTTCTATTTAGTTGTCATAACCCAATTTTTGACCATTTTAATTTTAATTATTATTTTAGTTATTGAAAAGGATAAAAAAAATGATGATGAAAAAAAAATAATAACAATGAAAAAACAAGTAAAATGAAATAAACGAAGAATGAATTAAATTTTGGGTTAAAGGCAACATGATTGGAAGTTTTGGGGTTTAATTAAGCTTGAAATTAATTTAATTCATCCAATCAAGGATTTAATTGAAGAATGGATAAGTTTTGAGATTTAATTAAGTTTGAAATTAATTTAATTCATCCAATCAAGGATTTAATTGGAGAATGGATAAGTTTTGAGACTTAATTGAGCTTGAAATTAATTTAATTCATCCAATCAAGGGTTTAATTGGAGAATTGATAAGTTTTGAGACTTAATTGAGCTTGGAATTAATTTAATTAATCAAATCAAGAACTTAACTGGAGAATTTAAAAGTTTTTGACTTAATTGGACTTGGATTTAATTAAATTAATGAAATCAGGGACTTAATTGAAGAAATAGAAAAGTTTGGGGTTTAATTGGGGTCCAAATGGCAAAAATTAAAATCCAAGGACCAACTTGAAAATAGTGCAGAAATTCCAGGGGTCCAATTAATGTTTATCCAGGGGCTTGCTTGTGAAAATTCCAAAACGTCAAGGACCAAAACGCAAATGACCATTAACAATCAAGCGGCACCGTTTTAGAATTGTCAATCGCCTTCTTCGTCTTCCTCCTCAGGAGCCGTTACTGGAGTAAAGGGAGGTCGTTTCAAATGGTTGGTATTCTTTGGCTATAAAGCCAGAGAAGATGAGAGAGCGCGCCGGGGGGGGGGGGAATCACAGGGGGAGAAAAACTGAGGGGAATTGGACTGAAAAGAAAAAAAATTGAGGGGAGGAAAAAGGAAGAACCCGAAGACAAATAAAAAAACACAAAGGGGGATAAAAACAGAGAAATAAACCCAGAAAAGGAGGGGGGAATCACAGAAACGAAAGGAAAAAAAAGAGAGCCACGAATAGAGGGGGACCAGAAATAAACAAGCAGAAATAGAAAAGGAAGAAACGCTGAAACAGGACGGAGAGATTGCTGGCCCTCCTTCAGAACTCTAGCTTAGGGGATTCCAATTTCCCCTCTCCCTAGAGCACATGCTCAACACACCAAACGCACAGAGACATAACAGAGGAAATGAAGCAGACTCGGGGGGGGGGGGAGAAAACGAACACCAAAGGGAGGAAACAGAGGACTAAAACAGAATAAAACAGAGCAAGAAAACAAAAAAAAAACAAGCAGAAAAGGAAGAATCGCCCGAGAGAACCGACATCGTCATCTTTTTAATTCCTTCATCTCAAGAATTGAGAAAACAGAGGAACGCAGGAAAAAAAGCAGAAAAGGCGGTGGGCAAGGCAGCAAAGGAAAGCAGAAGGGAAGAACCTAAGCAGAGGAAGGCCACCGTGACTAGCACCATCGTTGC
Organism: Populus simonii; assembly: GCA_007827005.2. Classification (NCBI taxonomy): domain Eukaryota; kingdom Viridiplantae; phylum Streptophyta; class Magnoliopsida; order Malpighiales; family Salicaceae; genus Populus; species Populus simonii. The sequence continues at coordinate 13,641,509 of CM017481.2, forward strand.
TATCTTGGGCCCAGCCCAAAAAAATAAAAAAATAAAAAAATAGAAAAAATAGAAAAAATAAAAAATATGTATGCATGAATAAAAATAATGTAAATTTATTGGTTTATTCACCGACGTCGGAGTCAGGAATAAAAATACCGGTTTAAATTTATATTATTTTTATTTGTTATATTTTATTTTATTTACCTAGAAAAATAAAAAAATATGTGCATGCGTAAAAATAAATTTATTTTTATTTATTTATTCACTGGCGCTAGAGTAGGGAATAAAAAATATTGATCTAATTTAATTTCCGTAGCTACGAATTTTTACCAACGCCAGAGTTGGAATTATTCAAGCTCGAATATTTACTGGCGCCAGAGTCAGGAATATTATAAACAAATCATCATAGCATAAACTAATAAACATTTAGCAATTTAAGACAAAACCAGCAATGCAGTCTGTCTTAGGCAGAACGTTTAAGGGATGATAATATCTTCCCTTTTATGTAACCAATCCTGAGCCATAGAATCTCTGTTGACCAGTTAGGGTTCCTAGTGACCATAATACTAGGTGGCGACTCCTCAAACAATACATTTTCCCTTAAAAGAACCAGATGCTAGAAATCTGTTCTTTTTTCATATATCGAGAATTATTTTTAGGGCCGCCGCGATGTCGGGTGCGACATTAGTTATCAAACTTTCATGACATGAATCTAAGGTTTGACGGGTTAACCTGATTTGAAGGGTTAACCCAGTTAATTCAGATTTTTTTTTTCTTCATTTATTTTTTTTCTTCCTGTTGGTTTTTTTCTTTGTTTTTTCTTTTTAATTAATCTTTTTAATTATCACACTTTTATGACACGACCTTACAACCAAACCCACATCTAAGGCTCTTGGGTCCGATGTTGCAATCAGACTCACTTAAACTTGAGTCATGTAAGTTTAATATTATTATAAATATTACTCTTGGGTCAAGCGTTGCAGCTAGACCAAAGGCTATTGGGTATATCTTTGCAAAAAAACATAACACTCTTAGATCTTAACTTTTTTTGATATTTTTTATGCAAGAAAATAAATAACCCGTGGCGTATGCCTTTGTTTTGTTTTGTTTTTTTCCTTTTCCTTTTTAAGCTTTTTACTGTAGACTGCACAGTGCAGTTCACAGTGAAAAAGCTGATGCCTTTAGTTACTTTTTTTGTTTTTTTTCTTCTTTTTTTTGTTTTGTAATTATTCTTTTAATTTAATTTCTTAATATTAAATTTTTCTGTTTAATTATTAGACTTTCATGACACGGATCCCAGGTTTGACGGGTTAATCCAGTTGATTCAGATTGTTTTTCTTTTTCCTCATTAGTTTTGTTCTTCCGATTTCATCTTTTAATATTGTATGCAGTTCACGGTGAAAAGGCTGATGCCTTTAGTTTTTTCTTTTTGCTTTTTTTTTCTTTTTATGCCTTTTACTGTGAACTGCACAGTACAGTCCATAGTGAAAATGTTGATGCCTTTTTTTTTTTCTTTTTAATTAACTTTTTTTATTTAGTTTGTTGATATTAAATTTTTTTTTCTATTTAGTTATCAGACTTTCATGACATGGATCTCAGGTTTGACAGGTTAACTCAGTTAATTTAGATTTTTTTTCATTAGTTATTTTCTTTATGTTGGTTTTTTTTCTTTATTGTTTTCTTTTTAATTAATCTATTTAAGTATCACACTTTTATGACACAATCTTGCAGCTAGACCCATATCCAAGACTATTGGGTTTGGTATTGCAGTCAGACCCACTTAAACTTGGGTCTTTCAAGTTTAATATTATTATAAATATTACTCTTGGGTCAGGCGTTGCAGTCAAATCTAAAACTCTTGGATATAGTTTTGCAAAAAAATCTAATACTTTTAAATCTTGGCTTTTTTAAATATTTTTTATGTAAAAAAATTGACCCGCGACATCGCGCGGGTCATGTAACTAGTTAATTCTAAAACTTACGAGAGCAAGTAAATTGCTCGTTTGTTTAGTGAGTGTAGTTTTTTAGAAATTATTTTTTTAATTTTTTTTGTATTTATTTACCATTAAAAAAATTAATTAATAAAAAAATATTTTTAATTGCAAGTAATTTTTTTTGATAGATAAACAATTTTTTTTATTTGATTAAAAAAATCATTCATGTTATTATCACATGAAATTATTATAAAATCATACATTATATATAAATATCTAGATATTTTTTAACATTTTTTTTTATTATATTCATTCATCATCATCAAGTTCATTTGAATTTCTTAAAGTTCATTTGAATTTATATTTTTTTATGACTTTTGAGCTTATAAGTTATTTTGATTATTATTTATTTTATTTGAGATAATTTATGAAATTTTTTTTCATTCTCATTCTTATTTAACTTTTTAATTTGTAAGATTTTTTTCTCATTATTTTAATAAATTTAAAAAAATAAAATATTAATAAGTTATTTTCCAGTTCATTTTTCGTGACGTAACCAAATACTGGAAAATATTTTTTAACTTATTTTCCATTACACTATCAAACATCGGAAAATAATTCACTCTTCTAGAATTCATTTTTTTTAAAAAAAACTATTTTCTAGCAAACAAACGGATTTTAATCTCATGAAAAAAAAATAGTTAATTTTATAAAAGAGATCGAGGTTATCGGTTTTTAATTTTATATAATTCTGGCAAGGAAACAATCTACTTTGAATTATAATCATTAAGCTAATGAATATTCTTGGTGGTTGAAGAGAAGTAGCATATTGTAAGAACGACTTGTGCCGCTAATTTACAGTCACCTTATTTATGTTAATAGGCAACATTTAATTACCATATTTTATATAAAATACAAAAATAGTGGGAACATGTTATATATTTTTTTCATTTTAAAAATATAAATTTTACTCTATTTCACTCTAAAACTATTGTAAAAAAATATTTATTTTAAATTTATCTATATTTTATAGTTCAAAAATTAAAAATAAAACAAAATCAATCCAGACTCATCTAAAAAGAGTTAATTGTGATATCACTACATAGAAAGAAGGAAAATAATTTTATGAATTATAGTGTTAAAATATAAAATTTTGATAATTATATCTCTTCATGCCTGAAAAATGAGGTATGTAAACCTACAGAGACATTTGAGTGCATCCACTTGATCGGGCTACATTATGGATGAACCTGCAGTCAAGCTGAACTGGATTTTAGTAAAATAAAATTGAATTCCATAAAAGTAATAAACTGAAAAGTTGACCCGAAGTCAAAGTCTTTTGTGGAAAACATTGAATGAAAGGTTAACGCTAGCCAGCTATTTTGCAGTGTAAGATGGTTCTGGGAGACCATTAATGCCATCTGCATTTTTTCCATGACATGGGTCAGTGGGTTGGTTCACCGTGAGACCATTAATGCTATCAATTGTTTTTTCCACGAGATGGGTTTCCACGAGATGGGTCCGTGAGACCATTAATACTTAATATGATTTAATTTATTTTAATAAATTTAAAAATAAATATTAATAAATTATTTTTCAATTTATTTTTCATGACATAACCAAACACTACAAAAATATTTTTCAATTTATTTTCCATAACATTACCAAACATAAAAAAATAATTCACTTTTTAAAAATTCACTTTACAAGAAAATCACTTTGCAAAAAAAAAAAAAAACTTTCTAGCAAACAAATAGGATCTAAATAGAATTTTTTTTTTATAATCACAAATCAAAATTCCTATACAAGTATTTAGTAATTAGATCAATATTTAATTAAAAACAATTAAAATTAAGATATTTGATATCATCATGTATGATTTAACAATATTAACTATTTTTTATTTTATATATATTAAAAATAAATATTAAAACCTATTATATTAATTTGTGAGTTTATCAAACTTTATAATTATTAATATTACATTCAAAATTTATACATATTACAAATATTTAAACATATCATGTGAATGTGACATGAGTTATCTGCTTAGCTTAAGAAAGTCATGTTCATCGTGACCATAGAGTAAAAAAAATGTATTGAACTGCATAAAAGTAATTAATCCAAACTTATATTCCATCTTAAAACGTTGACCCCAAGTCAAGGTTAATGCTAGGCACCCCAAGTCAAGTCTTCTCTATGGATTAACTGGAGTTTAATGAGAACTAAATCGTCAAAAACAAATTGAGTAACAAATTAAAAAAATAAAATTTAAACAGTTCATCTATGATAATATATAAAAGGATGAACAGTAAAGTCTTGATAAGGATTTTTTTTTTGGTTTTTTTTTTAAAATATTTTTTTGTTTGGAAATGTATTTAAATAATATTTTTTTATTTTTTAAAAATTATTTTTAATATCTATATATTAAAATAATCTGAAAACACTAAAAAAATTTAAAATTAAAAAGTAAAATAAAATTCAAAATGACACTGTTCATCTGTTCAGTTTCTCTTTTTTTTTTTAATTTTTAAATATTTATTGTATTTTATTTTATTTATGGGGTACCCAAAAATGGGTTACAACAATCAACAATAACTAATATTTAAAGAAGTGATCAGTAGTGTTAAAAAAAAACCTTGTCATGTTTCTTTTAAGATATTTAGATTAAAAGTATTATAAAAAAAACAAAGAGATTATATATATTAAACAAAAATGTTAAATGAATGAATTCAAATATTATGAATTATGTATTAAAATAAAATAAAATAAGTTGTTTTTAAAATATTTTTTAAAAAATTAATTTTAATATCAATATATCATAACGATAAAAAAAAATATAAAAGATAATTTGAAACAAAAACATTATTTAACAAAAAAACACGATTTCAAATTTATTCGTAAACAATCTTTTAGTTTAAGAAATGAAGCTTCTAACTTATGCATGTGGCTGCTAAGTGTGTTTTTCATAGAGATATTTTTTAAAATTACTGAGATTTTTTTAAAAATTTATTTTGCTTAAGAAAGTCATGAACATTGAATTATATATATTTCTTGTCCATGAGGGGATGTCTCCGTTGCCATCATGCAGTTTTTTCCACGGGGTGGGTCCGCGAAGTCCTCTATAAAAGCCTTAACCTCCTCGCTGCCATTCGCAACAATTAATATTGTAATAGTTGATATATATTAAGATGGGGCTGTTCCTTCAGGTGTTGACGGTGTTAGTGATAACGGTTTCCCTGCAAGGATGGGTGCCTCTTGGTTGCTTGGAGGAAGAGAGGATCGCTCTGTTGCACCTCAAAGATTCTCTTAACTATCCCAATGGCACATCCCTTCCCTCCTGGATAGAAGCTGACGCCAACTGTTGTGAGTGGGATAGGTATCGTATTGAGTGCAACAGCAGTACAGGTCGAGTCACCTTACTCTATCTTGGGGGCGTAAGGAACCAGGAACTGGGAGATTGGTACTTAAATGCCTCCTTGTTTCTTCCTTTCCAACAACTCAACTATCTCATCTTGTACGGTAATCGTATAGCTGGTTGGGTTGAGAACAAAGGTTTGCTCTCTTAAGTATTACAAAATATTTAGATTAGTTTTATTTTTTTAGAATTAATCAAATAAGGTGTTGTTTAATTAGTATCATTCATTTTGGTTCTCTACAGATAGTGAATAATCTTAAGAAATAAAACAGATAGTTAAAACAACATATATTATTATATTACCAGTATCGCCCTTATAATTATAATCATGACACTAGAAGACAAATGGCCGTACAAATGCCAGCATTCAGCTCTCACAGGTCACAGAAGACAATTGGTAAAGTGACTCTTTCTTGAGGAAACAAGGAATGAGGAAGTGGGAGATTGGTAATTCATTGAAGAAAATAGAAATCATATATATTTAGCAATAAGGTGTTGTTTAATTCCTTACATTATTAATATAATCATGACATCATCATTGTAACAATTATTCCTTTCTCTTTCACCGCCTCAACCTCTTTACATGAAGTCACGGTAACAATTACTTGCCTCTTCATCAATGATCATAATTAAATTACTCCAATAATATCTTTTTTATTCTTTACATGAAGTCCTAATTTTATTTTTGATTTTATGTAGGTGGTTATGAATTATCAAGATTGAGCAATTTGGAGATCCTTGACTTGGGATCTAATAGCTTCGATAACAGTATTTTATCATCTATGAAGGGATTTTCATCTCTTAAATTATTATATTTAAATTATAATAGGCTGGAGGGGTTAATAGATTTGGAAGGTTAGTTTTTTTAAATACTATTATTTTTATAAATATTCAATTTAATTAAACACAATTATCTATTAAATTTAATTTTGAAAAACACAATTTTTGTGTTGTAGTGAATTAATTAACTATTTGTTTATATAAATATCAAGAATCTCTGAGCAGCTTGGAGACCTTGTATTTGGGCGGCAACAGTATTTACAAATTGGTAGCCTCAAGAGGTAATTACTAACACATTCACATTATCTACCTGTTAGCGTCATGATGATGAGCCCATCCAACAATATTAATTATCTTCGCTTTTGTATGTTTCTTCCCTAACTAACTTGCAGGTTCAAGCAACTTGAGTACTCTATTGCTAGATAATATCACAACCTATGGAAATAGCTTCCAGTTACTAGGATCATTCCCAAACCTCACGACATTTTATCTTAGATACAACGATTTTAGAGGGAGAATATTAGGTGACGGTAAGTCATATATTATATTATATATAGTGATGTTTATATATTTGGGTTTAATTGAAAAATACAATTTGCTACTTTTGAACAAACAGAGTTGCAAAATTTGAGCTCCTTGGAAAGCTTGTATCTAGACAGTTGTTTTCTGGATCAATATTCTTTTCAAAGCCTTGGAGTACTACCTTCTCTAAAACACCTATCTTTGGAACATCTCAGTGGCTCTATACCTTCCGAAGGTAAATTAACAAATTTCAACTCCACTATTACTTATCATTAATCATTCTACCTTCTCTAAAAACTCTTATCTTTGCAAGCACTCAGTGGCCTACTACGATTAGATGTGTTTGTATAGAATTCCTCTTTTATATTTTCGCAACCTACTAAACAAGTTAAATCTCCAATTACATCTCAAATTTAGAAATTAACTCAATTAAAATCTTTATTATTTTAAAATTCTACTATCCATTTAATATAAATAATATTTCACTTTAATTTTGCTCCTCTTTCTCTCAACGCCATTTCAGTGTAATGTAATTAAAATGATAACATAAATAACAATATAACTTCATATATAGAGAGTGCTATTTTTAGGAGGAGAAGAAATTAACAGTGGTGTATATTTTTTTTTTGGCTAGACATATAAAAAAACCCTTCTATTAATTGGACAATACAATTTCTACACTTACCTGATGTTTTTCATTTTTTTTAGCCATGATTAACAAGTAATGAATTATTTCTAATTTTAATTCCTTCTACACTAATATAATTTCTTGTTTAATTGATCGTGACAGGCTTCCTTGATCTCAAGAACTTGGAATACTTGGATTTGAGTTACAATACTCTCAATAATAGCATCTTCCAAACCATCGGAACAATGACCTCTCTTAAAACTTTAATGTTGCAGAGTTGTAATTTAAATGGCCAATTACCTACAACGCAAGGTAAGGTTAAGTTGATGACTCTTACTCTCTCTCTCTAGGTTATATATTTTCTATTAGACACTCGAAGTTTTAATTTTCTTTAAATTATAATGTAACCAGGCCTATGTGACTTAAATCATCTCCAAGAGCTAGATATGAGTGACAATGATCTTAGTGGAGTCTTGCCTTCGTGTCTGACGAATTTGACTTCCCTTCAACAACTCTTTGTCTCTTCCAATCACTTGAAGATTCCTATGTCATTGAGCCCATTATACAACCTTTCAAAACTCAAGTCTTTTGATGGTTCAGGTAATGAAATATTCGCAGAAGAAGATGATCATAATTTGAGCCCAAAGTTCCAGTTAGAGTCCCTCTATTTGAGAGGTCGTGGACAAGATGCAGGAGCATTACCCAAGTTCTTTTACCATCAGTTCAGCCTGCAATTTTTGGATCTTGCAAACAACCAAATAAAAGGAGAGTTTCCAAATTGGTTGATTGAGAACAACACATACCTACAAGAACTTTATTTAGAAAACTGTTCTCTTTCGGGTCCATTTTTATTGCCAAAGAATTCTCATGTGAACTTGTCATTCCTAAGTATATCCATGAATCACTTCCAAGGCCAAATCCCTTCAGAAATCGGAGATCGTTTGCCAGGGTTAGAAGTCTTAAATATGTCTGATAATGGTTTCAATGGAATCATTCCTTCCTCGTTGGGTAACATGAGCTCGCTGCACGAGTTAGACCTGTCCAACAATGTCTTGATTGGCAGAATACCAGAGTATTTAACCACAGGTTGCTCTTCCTTAGACACTCTCATACTTTTAAATAACAGTTTACAAGGGCAAATTTTCTCTGAAAATATTGACTTGGTATTCTTGAGATGGTTACAATTGGATAGCAATCAGTTTGATGGTATCCCTGATAGCTTATCTAATTGCTCCTTTTTGACAATGTTGGATGTCAGCAATAACCATCTCTCTCAAATGATTCCTGGATGGATAGGGAAAATGTCTTCTCTTGAATTTTTGGACCTTTCACGGAACAATTTATCTGGTCCTTTACCACCTAGCTTCGATACTTCTTCAATGTTACAATATGTTTATTTGTCTAGAAATAAGTTGCAAGGATCGATCGCAAGGCCATTTTATAACTACTCTAAGCTATTGGCATTAGATCTTTCTCATAATAACTTAACTGGTGGAGTTCCAGAATGGATTGGCAGGCTATCCAACTTGAGATTTCTTCTCTTGAGTTATAACAATCTCGAAGGTGAAATTCCAATTCAATTATGCAGGTTGGACCAATTAACGCTGATTGATCTATCTCACAACCACCTTTCTGGTCATATCCTCTCTTGTATATTATCGACTGCTTTTTTCCGATCATTAGCCGATGCCTCTGCTCCTGAGTCCTCACAACAATCTTTCGAGTTTACAACAAAGAATGTATCCCTTCCATATAGAGGTAGCATTCTCCACTACTTTACTGGAATTGATTTCTCATGCAATAATTTCACCGGGAAGATTCCTCCTGAAATTGGAAACCTCAACAAGATCAAGACATTGAACCTATCGCACAACAACTTGGCTGGACCAATTCCACCAACATTCTCGAGGTTAAAGGAAATAGAGAGCTTGGATCTTTCCTACAACAAATTGGAAGGAGAAATCCCTCCTCAACTTACTGAACTATATTATCTAGCTGTTTTCAGCGTGGCACACAATAATCTGTCCGGCAAGACACCTGCGAGAGTTGCACAGTTTGCCACGTTTGAGGAGAGCTGCTATAAGGACAACCCTTTTCTTTGTGGACAACCACTAGCCAAAGTTTGTGGTGTGGATATGTCACCATTACCAATGCCAACTTTAACGACCAACAAAGATAATAGTGGCTTCATGGATATGGAAGTTTTCTATGTGACCTTTGGGGTTGCATACATCATGGCACTGCTGGTGATAGGTGCAATTCTATACATAAATCCATATTGGCGACGAGCTTGGTTTTACTTTATTGAGGTGAGCATCAACAATTGCTATTATTTTCTGGTGGACAATCTTCCCATTTTATCCAAGTTTGGATTTTCATAGCCTTGGTGCTTCGTTATGTATTCTAGTTTTAAGATTTAAACAAGTTTAAATGCAATGTTATATTGGCTTTTATTTCTGTTTTGTTTTTGTTTTTAGCTTCTGTGTGACATGTAATAATGAAGTTTCTTCACCGATTTCTCTATGATTGGAATTATAAAGCTTAGGACTAGTAGTTTCTAAGAGGATGTCTTGGTATTCTGGATTGAGTTTGGCAGACTGTTTGTTTAAATAAAATTTATTACTAAAAGGGATCGATTATGATTATGATTATGATTATGATTTGGTGTGGGAAATTCTCTGTATGTCTATATATAGGCGTGTGCCCAAACCAGTATTGGGCAGACCAAGATAAGCCAGGATTGACCAACATTGTTGCAGTCAAGGATTGTTTGCATGACAAGTTTAAGATTAATAACTTAGGTCTCTTTGGCATAGAAGTGGCCAGATCACCCATGGGCATACACATCTGCCAATGAAAATATGCCCTTGATATTCTAGCTAATTCAGGGATTCTGGGCTGTAAACCAGTAAAGATTTCTATGAAATAGAATTCAAGACTAAGCAAGGATGCAGGCGACTATTTGGTTGATCCCTCCACATATCGACGACTCATTGGCAGATTACTTTATCTAACCATTACAAGGCCTGACATTAGTTATCCTGTGCAGGTTCTAAGTCAGTTTATAGATAAACCTTCACAGTCTCATTTGACAGCTGCTCACAAAGTTTTGCGATACATCAAGTCTGCGCCTGGCCAAGGATTATTGCTATTCGCTTCTTCCAATTTAGAGTTAATTGCTTATTGTGATTCTGATTGGGCTTCATGCCCTGATACTCGTCGCTCAGTTACAGGGTACTGTGTTCTACTGGGACAGTCTCTTATTTCATGGAAATCAAAGAAGCAAAGCATAGTATCTCGGTCTTCTGCAGAGGCAGAATACCGGGCCATGGCTACCACAGTCTCTAAGCTCACTTGGATTAGGTTTCTACTTACTGATCTGCATGTCAAGCACCCTTAGGCAACCACCCTTTAATGTGATAATCATGCTGCACTCCATATTGCCTCAAACCCAGTTTTCCATGAACATACGAAACACATTGAGCTCGATTATCATCTCATCCAGGACAAAATTTTGGAAGGATTCATTGTCACCATGCACGTCCCCACTCACCTTCAACGAGCTGACCTCCTTACGAAGGCACTTCCCCCTTCTCTTCTGCAAACTCACTTACTCAAGCTGGGAATTGTTAACCTACATTCTCCATCTTGGGGGGGGGGGTATTACGGGACATCAATATTTCAGTTAATAAAGAAGAAAATAAGACTAGTCATTCAGCTCTCTCATCACATACACGAGAGGATAGATAACACATGTTTTGTACATTCTCCTTTTTTCTGTTACTTGTATATTTAGCCTTCAGAATTAGCTCGAAGATGTTTTTTAAGTTTTTCACATTTCTCTTTCCAGTTAGTTAGACAATACAAAAACAGAATAGTCTATGTATATATAAAGGCTCTCTCTGTAAAGGAAATACTAAGGGAAGAATTTCAACAAACAGATACAGGGCCTTCACCCATCTCTTCCATGAGTTGATTGTTTTCTTTTTCAAGGTTTTGATAAAACTTACAAGGTGGATGAAGGATTTGACAAGGGCTAAGGTGGGTGAGATGTTTTTGTCAAGAAATGATTTTGGAAAATTTCTTGATATTTCTCGAATAACTAAGAAAGGAGTCTTTATCAACGCAAGAACATAGGTTCTCCAAGATGATTGACCAGAAGGAGAGAAGGGTGGCTCATTCTGTTCCACTGACTCTTAGTCTTAAAGAACAGAAAATTACTTAGCTCTATATCCTTACTCTTACTTGCTATATCAGCTCTTAAGAGTTGAAGTATCATCTTTGAGTATGCTTCTTTGTTATAATAAATATACCTTGATGAGATATTATCTTCAAGCATGTCTTCAAAAACTTGGAAAGGAGTAGAAGCATTAGGCTCTTCTTCATCAAGGAACTCTGCCAGACAATAAGATAAAGCAGCGATGTTGCTAATGGAAAAACTTCACTCTTGAATGAGTGCTGAAGTTATAAGCCAGGTCATTAGTTTGAAGGTGTAAAACTGGTTAGTAAAATTTTAGGAAGACCAATTCACGCATACGGAGTGTGTAACTAAAATAAATAAATAAATAAACAGGAAGTAGAAAACATGAAATCCAATTAGCCTAATATGATTTTTCTGTGAAATAGAGGTTTTCCTTGTGAAATTGTGGAGATGGGAGGAGATAAATGCAAATGCAAGATAAAAAAAAAAAAAAAAAACCCACTGTGAGAGAGATGACCATAAAGCAATTATACAACTTTCTGATGTGAAATTAGCGAAAGTGATTTATCAAATACACCAAATTGGTTGCATTTAAATGCGAAGTCTAATATTAAACGACAAAAGATTAAACTTTGCATTTAAATATAAGCCAAGATGATAAGGCTAACAAAGGACTCAAAACACAAAAGTATTTACCAAATGGACGATTAATGTAATAGTTGACAGAGCTACACAATTGTGAATCATCTTTAGCTTTGGCTCTGCAAACATGTTACACAATTTTCCAAAATCATGCAACTAACAGCTGAGTCAATGTTACACATAAGAGAGTGAAAAACACAGAAAATGAACCTGACCTGCATCCAAATAAAGACTTTCGATCATCAGTATTGAATTTCAAGATGCACACTCTTCCCAAAGCTTGATTAGCCTGAATAACCCAAAGAATAACCCAAAGAATTATGAATCTATGATATTACAATCAATTATTAGAGTCAAATATCTCCCATCTAAGAAAAAACTATGAGAGAAAAGTGTACCTTCTCAAAAACAGCCTCTTTAGAAGAAAATAATCTGATCCTATCAATCAACACGTCAAGAAAAAGCTACCAAGTTCTCACCTCAAAAGAATATTAACCAACAGAAAAAGAAATAAAAACCAATGCTGGAAGAGAGAAACAAAATCCCCAGGCTAAAAAACATAATAATAACTAGGATACATCTTCCACAACATTCAAATTCCTATCAAGCCACTGGAAATGAAGCAAACCCTCTTCACCCTGGAACAATTCAAAAATTTCGACTTCAAACAGGAAACAAGATGCTAGAAACACACTATCTAGTACTTAAGATAAACCAAAACAACAGAAGTAACTAAAAATCTTTACACAGGCACGAACTCTATATAACACAAAAAAACCAAAAGACACCAGTTTACCCTTCTAATGTGAACAAGTCCCTTTCGAGAATCAGGAACAACCTTTTTTCCATAGAAAACCATTTTACCAGCACGAAACTCCAACACAATTTCCTACCATCAAAACAACCACGACACCATAACATAACCCCATCAAGAAAAACATACTTGCACATCCAAAAAAGCAATTACAGGCTCTAATTAATAAGAAACAGAGATTTTAAGCTAAACCCACAATTTTAAAGGTGATTTGATTTACCTGCATTGCTGGAATATCTTCAGCTGATGAAGAACCCATTTTTCGTATACTTCCTCTATAAAGCTGCCTTTCTTTCAACACTGCAAAGAAGAACAAAAAAGAAGGAAAAATCAAATACCCAAATCATAAACAATAAAAGAAAAAAATAAAAGAAAATCTAAAGCTGGAAAATTAATGGAATTATTTGATTGATTTCTAGAGAAAGAGGGCTTGGGGGATTGGAGTGTTTTTTTAAGATGGCTTTACTGTGTTTTATTGGGTTCGGTTGTTGTGAGAATACCAAGTTTGCCAAATTTCAAACAAACAAGGCAAGACGTTTGTGGCAAATGTGGGTCTTTACCCGCTATCTATAGTTATTGGATGGGCCAAACAAATCAATCCGATTGAATTGGGATTGTTTTAAAACTGACCCTGCAATTCATATGATTCAGTTAATCCAACAAAACATGGGTAAAATCGGCTAATCGGCACAAACACATGGAGGCAAAATAGTGATTTTGGCAAAAAGAGCACTGTTTGAAATTTGTTTTTAATTTTTTTTAATTTGAAAATATATTAAAATAATATATATATATATATATATATATATATATATATATATATATATTATTTTTTTAATATGAACATATCAAAATAATTCAAAATATAAAAAAAATTAATTTAAAATAAAAAATTCAATTTTTTTTAAAACATAATTAAACTGTAAAAAATATAACCTAAATTAAATAGCGGAGGCATATTTTTTATTTTTAAAAATATATTTGTAATTTAAATTAATGATAGTAGTTATTTTTTAAAGTATTTTTCACTTAATTTTTTTTTTGTAAAATGGGAAAAATAAATTAAAAAAATATAACGAATTGACATAGGTTCAAAAAGATTTGGCCAAATAGTATGTTAATTTGTCAATTTTTTTTAATTTATTGCGCTAATTATGTTATATATCTCTTTTTATTGATAAATGTATTAAAATAATATATTTTTTATTTTTAAAATTTATTTTTGATAAAAAAAATATAAAAAATTACAAATTTTATATTTTGGCACTGAAGATATCGTATTCCGGTAATGATGGTGTAGCTTTGCTGTGGAGAAGGTAACTAGTGAACTTTGTGTGACATTCTGATAGGTTAATTAGAATGATTATCAGAAAGAAACTAGTTTGTATTGAACCCTTAGTATCTTCCACTAGCTTATTTATAAGCTTTGAACATGGCTAGGTCAAAGGCATTTCTATATTTTGCGGTGGCTGGATGTAACTTTGAATTTGTTTTTATTTGTCAGGGCATGTCTTCAGAGATCAGGAGGTTCATCTTCAGGTGTCCGAGAGTTTCTTGAGGGTTTCCTCTGCAAATGGAGTTTAGTGGATGGAAAATACCATGTTCTTGTAGCTGCTGAAGCAGATGTTGATGCCTAGCTGGAAGGATGTAATGGGAGGTATCTTTTGGAAGGTGACAAGTATGGAGGTTGTTGAAGTCTATGCTGTAACACTTCTTGGCACAACTCTGAAAGATTTGGATCCCTTGGGTTGAGAAAGCTGCATTGCCTGAGGAAAAACGACAGGTAAGATTTAAAATCTTGGGTCTCAGCCACTTTTTTATTAGAATCGCTTTAATTAATTGTATTCTGATGGATGTCCTCGGCATAAATCAAGCAGTCATGGAATTTTGATACAAGCGTTATTTCAAGGGAGCCTACTCGAATAGAATCCAGTCTTTTAGCAAATCTATTACGTAAAGAGGATGAGGGGGATAACAGTGATAATAATATAGGCAATGGCAATTGTCATTCATCATGCATTCATTATGTTTTTCAATGCCTTTCTATGTTACAACTGTGCCATATATACACACATCATTCTTTCTAGATTACTGACTATAACTAATTCTTTTTATTCTGGACTGAGAGCACACACAAGTCATGTGCTTGAAGTCAGTTATTTGGAACAGTGCCAATTAATGAAACGGAGCGTTTAACAATGACTGTAATGACTATAACGACTTTTTAACAATTTAAATCTACCTGCCTTCCCTTAGCTTAAGTTGTGCATGTAATAGGTATTCCCTCTTCGAAAACGACCTTGTCCTCAAGGGAGAACTCTGGAAAATGATATTTAATGTCATCAACAAACTCCCATGTGGCATCAAATGGGGTGAGACCCTTCCGGTGGAGCAGAATTTGTGTGGTGGCCTGGTTACCTCTCTTCACCATTATGCTGTCCAGAATTGCCTGTGGAATGATCATGGGAACTGAAGGAGTAATAGGCAATGTTGACTGCACGATCTTATTCCCTATGTGTTTCTTCAACTGAGACACATGAAAAACTGGGTGGATGGAAGCGGTAGGTGGTAACAACAGCTTGTAGGCCACATAACCGATCTTTAAAATCGAATAAGGGCCATAGAATTTTGCAGCTAATTTCTGAGAACTTTTGTGTGCCAAGGAATATTTCTGATGATAGGGCTGTAGTTTGAGGTAGACTAAGTCCCCTGGATTAAACCGTTTGTCGCTGTGTTTGCGGTTGGCAATTTGCACCATTCGATGCTGAGCCTTGAGTAAGTTGTCTCTGATTTGGCCAAGCATTTCTTCCTTCTGTGTGAGCAATTGATCAACAGCCTCCTCTGTGGAATCTTTAGGAAAATAGGGAATGTGCAGAGGAGGAGGAAACCCGTATAATATCTCGTAGGGAGTAGACTTAGTGGCTGTGTGGTAATTGGTGTTGTACCACCATTCAACAAGAGGCACCCACTTAGACCATTGATGAGGACTGCCACTAGACATGCAACGTAAGTAATGCTCTAAGCACCTGTTCACCACTTCTGTTTGGCCATCAGATTGTGGGTGGTAAAGCTGTAGAATGATGCAGGTTTACTCACTGATGTTGGAATAATTGCTGTCAGAAATGACTTAAGAAAACTGGATCTCTATCACTGACAATGGTAGCTAGGAGGCCATGCAGCTTATAGACATTGTCCATGAAAACTCTGGCCACCGAAGAGGCTGAATATGGATGAATAAGGGCCATAAAATGTGCATATTTGCTGAATCTGTCCACAACCACTAGAATGACTTCTTTACCTTCTGATTTAGGGAGGCCCTCAATGAAATCCATGCTGATATTAGTAAATGGAGCAAGAGGAACAGGTAGAGGTTGCAGTAGCCCTAGGGTTAGCACATTCTCGTGTTTGTTTTGTTGATAAATACTACATTCCCTCACAAATTACCCGATATGTTTCTACTGCTTCTTCCAGTAGAACATACTGCCTACCTTTTGAGCTGTAACCACCACCCCTGAGTGACCTCCTGCAGCTGTCTCATGGTATAAGGCTATCAACTTGTTATGTAGTGCAGGATTGTGGCCTTCCACAATTTTGCCTTTTCAGTTCAAATGGTTGTTGACCCATGTATAGTGAGGATGGGAACGAGGGTCATGCAACAAATCACGTATAATGTGCTTAAGACTATCATCAGATGCCCAAGTCATTCTGATTTCATCCATGAGAGGAGTGGAAATGGAAGTCATGATCATGATGCTTAATTGTCCGCTAGGAATCCTTGATAAAGCGTCTGCTGCCACATTATCTTTTCCTTTGCGATACTTAATCTCATAATCAAAACCCAGTAATTTAGTAAGCCAGAGGTGTTGAGAAGGATATGTTACCTTTGGATCCAGCAAATGCTTAAGGCTAGTGTGATCAGTCCTTATACGAAAATGTCTCCCCTAAAGGTAATGTTTCCACTTAGCCATTGCCTGTAGAATTGCAAACATCTCCCTCTTATAAGCAGAAAGAGCTTGTTGCCTAGGACCAAGAGCCTTGCTGAGGAAAGCTATAAGATGTCCTTCCTGCATTAGCATAGCCCCCACATATTTGCCTGAAGCGTTAGTTTCAATGACAAACAGCTTGGTCATGTCAAGTAAGGCCAATACTGGAGGATTTGTCATGGCTTGTTTCAATTCGTCGAAAGCAACCGTAGCCTCTTCATTCCACTTGTAAGAATCCTTCTTGAGGAGCTGAGTTAAAGGTTTACAGATAGCCCCATAACCTTTGAAAAACCGTCTATAATAACTTGTGAGTCCTAGAAAACCTCTCAGTTCTTTGATGTTTCTAGGAAATGGCCAATTGACAATGGCTTGGATCTTGAGTGGATCAGTGGCTACCCCAGACTTGGTGATCACGTGGCCTAGATACTCCACTTGAGAGCTGCCAAAAACACACTTACTTCTCTTAGCAAGGAGACTCTGACTTCTGAGTATCTCAAATACGATCTGCAATTGTTCCACATGCTTTTCCAAGGTAGGGTTGTACACCAAGATGTCGTCAAAGAAGACTAGAATAAATTTTCGTAAATATCTTCTGAAGATGTCGTTCATCAAGCTCTAGAAGGTGGCTAGTGCATTGGTTAAGCCGAATGGCATGACCAAAAACTTATAATGGCCATTATGGGTTTTGAAAGCTGTCTTGCGTATGTTGCCAGCAAGCATCCTTATTTGGTGATAACCAGCCCGTAGATCAACCTTAGAGAATACAGTAGCCCTGCCCAGTTCTTCCAACAGTTCTTCGACAATCGGAATAGGGAACTTGTCTTTGATTGTCATTTTATTAAGAGCCCTGTAATCCACACACAACCGCCAAGTATCATCTTTCTTCTTTACCAAAACTACTGGTGAAGCAAAAGGGCTGGTGCTGTGTTGTATAATGCCAGAATCCAGCATTTCTGTTACTATTTTCTCCACTATATCCTTGTTGCACGTCGAAAAAATCCTCTGCGCGGTTTCGGTTGGCGATTTTGTCGTTGTTATGCATTTTGCTTGATTTGATTGGTTGGAGTCGCCACCTAGTATTTTATTGAAGGTTACTAGAAAACCGGATGTACTGGTCTTATCAGAGATTCGCGGGTAAGGGACTGGTTGTGGTTAGGGAAGGTATTAGCACCCCTAACGCACCCTACCTAAGGTAAGCTGCTTTGTGATTTTGACGTGTTAAAGAAGTTTTAAAATTTTATCTTTTCATCGGATATTAGAAATACAACTTACGTATAAGTTAATAATTCTGAACCGTGATCCAATCAAAATATTAAATTCTTCTCCAAACTTTGCAATTTTATTTATAAAAATAATACATAAAACGAATACAAATACACATACACTATATCTTTTCTTTTCTTTTCTTTTTTCTTTTCCTTTTTTCTTTTCTTTTCTTTCCATATTTGCAAAGTACAAATTATAAAAACTTCAAAATAAACAAATATTACATTGAACAATTGGAAAATTACAAAAAATGACCCAAAACAACCCGGAACAGTGTCAAACGACCTTCTGGAGTTGCTGGAGCAGTGGCGGCGCGTCTTCCCACGCGCCGCCGTGAGAAAGAGCCTGGAAACAGCAGATCCAGAACGGCTCCTTCTTCTTCTGTCTTCCTAAACCGTTGGTGACCTGCAGAACAAAAAAAGAAACACACACAGCAGTCGATTTTAATTTTTTTCTTTGATTTCAATCTGTTTTTGTTCTTTCTCTCTTCACCGTTTTAGATCTGCTCCCCTCTCGGTTTCGCCCTCTTCTCCATTGGTGTTCTCTGCTGGTTGCTGGGGAGGAAGGCGAACCGATCTGCTTTGCTCGGGCTGCTACTGGAGGATTTGGTTCAGTCTTGGCGAGCTGGCCGGCGGGTTCTGTGCTGATGGGGAGGAGATCGCCGGGTTTGTTCCGTGAGCGGCTGGAGCAGCAGAGGAGGAAGGAGAGGGCTACGGTGTGGAGGCCAAAAAATTTCAAGCCGAGGTTGCTGCAGCCATTTGCTCCGCCAAGCGGGGAGGAGCCGGAGGGAATGAAGGTCGCGGAGGGCAGAGGGAGCTGCTGCGGGGGGAGGATCTGTGGAGAGGAAAGGGAGGGGCGCCGCTCCTTTTGTTCTCTGGATTTATGGCCGAGGGAAGGGAGCTTGAAGGCGATGGTGAGCGGCGGAGGGAAAATGGAGAAGAAAAAAAATGGCCAGAGGAGGGGGAAGCTGGCTTTGGCCGGGGGGGGGAGGTCTGGTGAAAGGGAGAGTGGCCGGGCTCAGGGAGAAGAAAAAAAAATCAAGATGAAGGGGGGGGGGGCTCTCTTCGGCTGAGTCTGCAGGGGAGAAGGGCTGTCAACCTGGGGAGCCTTTTGCAGGGGAGAGGAGCATTTTTATGAACAGAGGGGCTGGATTCCCCCGTTTTCTCGGCTGGGTGAAGGAGAAGAAAATCAATGTGGCCAGCGGGAGGGGGGGCCGCTGCTGGCTTTGGCAGGGAGCAGAGAAAACAAAATTCAAGGGGCGGGGGGTCCTCATTGTCGGCTGGAACAAAAGAAAAAAAAACCAACTGGGTGGGGAGCGGCTGTCTAGGCTCCTCCCCTGACTTTTAGCCGGAAATGAGGGATCAAATGGCCCTGGGCCAGGGGGAGCGGCTGTTTCGGCTGCTGAAGGGGAAGAAGATGAGAGAAAAAAATCAAAAAAAAGGAGGGGGGCTGCCTAGGTGCAGGAGAGGAAAAAGTGTTCACTCTTAGTTTATTTTTTTTTGGTTGTCTTTTTTTAATTGCAAAATTGCCTCCTTTTTAAACCCCCCCCCCCATGGAAATTCAGTGTAACATGGTATTTATAGAAAAAGTTTTGCTAGGTTTTCAAACTAGTCCCTCAACTTTTCCTTTCCTTTTCTTTTCCTCTTTTTTTGTAAATTTTGATTTTTCTTATTTTTTTTGTATTTTTGAAAGCGAGCAATATCAACGTCAACTAATCAAGGAAAATCAGTAATCATAAAATTTACGCGTTAAAAGTTGAACGCGTTTCAAATACCTTTGAAAATTTAAATTCTTTTAAGATGACGTTGAAAACTGCTAAAACGATGCAAATATATCAAAAAAAGTATTTTTTTGGATTTTCGATGTTTTTTGCTATTTTTAGATTTTTCTGAAAATTTACTGAAAACACGGGTCAAAAATTAGGTAGCAACAATCCTTTTGTAAGCCAGCATGACGATAAGGCTGAAGGTTGATTGGTTGTGAACCTTCCTTGAAAGGAATAGCATAGTCATGTGCTTTAAGAGGAGGAAGTCCTGTTGGCTCCTTGAAAATGTCATGGTAAGAATGTAACAATTCATCTATAGTTGCATTATTTCCAAGACTGGGTTGCAGGGTCGTTGTCATTGAGCTGATGAAATGGTCACTGTCTTTTATGACTCTGAGACTGCAGAGATTAACCTCCACAAGCTGATTTGGATTGTTAATCAAGCTATTGAATTGTTCAAAACCAATTGTCTAGAGTTTAACTGGAGTGTCTCCTTGCAGTAATACGTCTTGCGCTTGCCATATAAAAGACATCCATAAATCATTGTAATTGGATAAAATGTTACCCAACGTAGGCAACCATTGTACTCTCATCACCATGTCACAATTGTTGAGCTCCACCACAAACACATCTGTAAAGAACTTGACTCCTTGCATTTTCCAAAGAAAATTCTTGCACACATGAGTGCAAGTCATCTGACCACCATTGGTTGCTTCCACTGCTAAGGGCCGAATTGGAGTAAGAGTGCAACTTAGTTTCTTTGCCACCTGAGTGTTGATAAAATTATGTGTGCTTCCTGAGTCGATCATGATAAAGAGTGGAGACTTGTCAACCTTACCAGTCACTCTTAGAGTCTGAAAACTTGAAGTACCCTCTAAGGCATTGATGGATATTTGGGGTGTGAAGTTGTCACGGTCCATCTCACTGCCTTCCTAGACCTCTTCTTCTGCAACATCCTCATCGTCCAAAATACATAAGGAGTACACCTTTTTATTTCTGCATCGATGGCCAGGTATGAATTTTTCATCACACCAGAAACATAATCCCTCCTCTCGTCCAGCTCCTTATTTTTAAGGGTCTTTGTAGGTATGTCAGGTGTGCTTGAAGACTTCTGATGGTAGGGAATCGATTTTGCAGTGTGGTTGTTGTGGTATAGAGTTGTTTTAGTGTTGTTTGGGGCAATAAAAAGCTTTGGTGGGTTGATACCAGTAGTTTGGTAGGTGTTCTTTGAGTAAGAAGGATGGGGTTGCCCGTGACTGATTGTGTTTTCTTGTAGCCTAGCTAGGTTGTAAGCTTGGTATAGGGTTTTCGGTTCAAACATTTTAACCATGTTTTTAATCTCAACCTCTAACTCTCCAAGGAAAATGTCTAGAGCCTGTCTCTCTATCATCTCTACCATATTCCATAGAATATCAAATTCTTGTATATAAGTTTCTAAATCAGCCTTCTGTTTAAGATCCTTTAGTTCCTCTAGAGGGTCTTTTTGGCCACCAAAACGACAACACAATGCTTCAATATATTCACTCCATTGGACGTCAGGACGATGCCTAACAAAATTCTGATGCCAATACAAGGCTCTGTCATCCATGTAATAGGATGCTTGTTTGAGTTTTTCAGAATCATTCATTTCTGTGATTTCAAAGTACTGGTTACACCTGAATAACCATTGATAGACATTGTCTCCATTGAAACTAGGAAAATCACGTCTAGGCCTGTGTACCTGTTGGGGATGTTGATCTGCTTCTCTGGTCCCATTGTTCCTGGTGGCTTCATTGGAGCAACCTGGTTGCTCATGGTTAGCAATTGGTTCACCTCTTCCCAAGCTCAGCTTTTGCAGAAAAGAGCTTTGCTGGAATGTTAAGCCGCTGATCAAGTCTTTGATCTCCCCAAACTTAACCTCATGGCTCTCCATTTTCTGGCCATACACTTCCAATAACTTGGCTAGTTGCTCATATTTGGCTGCATGCTCCTTGTTGGCAGACTCAACCGACTCCTCTAAGCGCCTTAGATCCTGTGTTCTGGTGCCTGAAGGCATGGCTGGTGTCCAAGGTTCGCAAGCTCTGATATCAGTTGATACAAGCGTTATTTCAAGGGAGCCTACTCGAATAGAATCCAGTCTTTTGACGAGTCTGTTACGTAAAGAGGATGAGGGGGATAACAGTGAGAATAATATGGGCAATGGCAATTGTCATTCATCATGTATTCATTATGTTTTTCAATGCCTTTCTCTGTTACAGCTGTGCCATATATATACACAACATTCTTTCTAGATTACTGACTATAACTAATTCCTTTTATTCTGGCATGAGAGCACACATAAGTCGTGTGCTTGAAGTCAGTTATTTGGAATAGTGCCAATTAATAAAACGGAGCGTTTAACAATGAATGTAATGACTATAACGACTTTTTAACAATTTAAATCTACCCGCCTTCCCTTGCTTAAGTTGTGCATGTAACAAATTTTGACTAACCTATTCATAGGAAGATTATCATTCTGTTCTATCTTTATACGTACTTTCATGTCTTTTTCCAGGTACTTTTGAGGCGATTACACTCTATATATCCTCTCAAAACATTCAATTCATGACAGCTCTCCTCAGTTTTGCAAGAAAATAACCATGAAGCTCATTATTCTCCGTCAAAAGATATAAATGTTATTGAGGGATCGGATCTCCAAAAGACTTAGAAAACAATTTCCTACCTATTGAGGAGGTTAGTACAAAACAAGCAATTTTGCATGTGGATCCATGTTTTTGGTGGTTCCGGTCATTCACTTTGAAGTTTGGGAACGCTCGAGTGGTTATAACAATTTCCCTTTCTATCTATCTATTCAGCTGCAAAGAAGGCTATAGCAGACCTGTGGCAGCTTGCATTCTCATATGAAGTGAACCCTCTAGCTGCAGTTCAACCTCTCCCAACGGCAACACGAGGAGGCCGATGATGACATCATTTTTATAATCAAAGCTTATGATACTCTCCTTTTGGTAGCTAATTCACATTCTGTCATTCTTTTGAGGAACCGTGGAGGTAGCTCAAATTAAATTGTAATAATGCGTATGATTATCTACAACTAGGAGCTAGCACAATCATATCAATCACAGAATAATGTTATGTAACAAATGATATCAATACAACGTTGGACTTTTGGACTTGTTCATTCTTCTTCTTCTCTTTTATTTCCTAGTTTCACAAATTTGCAGATAAAAGGCATTAAACTATCACGCATCCACGAGCTCTGTCTACTTCCGATTAATGTTCCATTATCTGTCTCGTCTATAGGTTTTCTCATGAAGATAACGGTGATCTTCTGATGTAGGAGGGTTTCGAGGTGATCAGATCCTGATCAGAAGCCTTCAGCCCAAGGCATAAAGGGCAAGTATAATTAGGCAATGCTTAGCATTAAAATAGTATTGGATCCCAAATGATTTAATTTGGTGGAAGAATAGATAGGAATTTTCCACTATCTTAGATGGGGTTCACTTCTGCAATATTCTGTCAGAGCTCGTTGACAGAATCTAGTCTATTATCCCAAGAAGAGCATCCACTCTCTAGGGCATGTTTGGAATGCCAAATGCAGGAGCTCAAATGCTGCAAGTATATGGTTGGCAATAGTTGTAATCTACGGAATCACCATAGATGTCCTTTGCCTCCTTGGAATCACCAGAAATACTCAGGCTGGCCAGGTCAGGAGTGATGTGTTTGGTCGCCACTGTGTCAGGATACCATAACACAGGATACCATGCTTGTGAGTTTTCTAAGGTAGACATGTTGGCAGGAGGAGCTAGTTGGAAGAGAGGAGGATATATAAAGCTGGTGGTCCATAGCAAAAACGACATGTATCATCTGCGTGGTATCTGTTGTTGCAGATTTGACATGGTCCCTTCCTTTTTCAAAATTTTTGCCTGTTTTCATGTCCATTGCCCCAGAAAGGTTTGCCACCAGAGGAGTACTGAGTACAAGAAACAATTTTAACCTCTTTATAATTTTAATTATCACATACTCTCTCTCCTCTCTCCTCTATCTTCTATGCTCTACAAATATAAATAATTATAACTATAAAATTTCTCCCGGTTGACTTTCATCACAAGAAAAAAAAAAAGGCCAAAAGAAAACAGCCTAGAAAAAGAAGTAAGAGAAGTGTTAATTGAAGGCAACTAACACATGGCGTTGCCATGTGAGAGCACGACATGGGCAGCATGCATCTACTTCTTTACTAAGATTACATATAAATGTATAAATCAAAGCCAAGTAATATATAAGACCGACCATTTTTTGACTGAAATAATTTCATTATAAAAACCCTTAATAATAAAGTATAACATTCAATTCTCAAAGAAATAAATAAACACAATAATTCAGATAAAATATTGTGATCTCTATAGTTACGCGGTTTCCAATGGAGATGATGTTGGAATTCAACCATGATCAAACGAATTGGCAAAGCCTTCATCAATAAAGTTAAATTAAGCTCAAGCTTTTTGACTCCAAGGATTATTTATAATTTAATTACTATCGGAGAGAATCGACTGATAAAATCTAATGGATTAATTTGTAACTTAATTTTTTTTGAACAAAACTCAATTTGATTTTTTTATAAAAGTCAAAACGATATTGATTTAACTTTAAAAAACAAATTTGAAACGATGTTATTTTAATTGAACTGAATCAATATAGGTTGGCCTACTCAACCCGTGATTAGTGTTTTGAAACGGGTCATGGATAAAGCCAGATTCAAGAGGTGTTTAAGAGTGTGGTAGCGATTGTTTTTCAAAGTATTTTTTGCTAAAAGATGCATCAAAATAATAATATTTTTTTATTTTTAAAAAATTTATTTTTGATATTAGCATATCAAATCGATATAAACACATAAAAAAATAATTAATTTTAAGTAATCTTTTTTAAAAATTTTGGTCATTTCTGTTTGGGCTTGCACAACCAAAATAACTTCAAACTTTCTATACATGTTTTTAATTGTAGAAAAAACTTCATGAAATAATAGTGAACGTAATTTAAAGATTGAATAACACAGTTAATTTATCTTTGGTGAAGTTAATGGTTACTATGTATCAAAATCTAACATCATCCAAAATTATGAGGGAGAATAAAATAAAGAAAAGAGAATTAAGTAGCTTTTAATTATCTGTATGTGGCTTGATTATATATGTTGATCATAGACTGAAATAAAATACATGACATTATTTGGGATAAGTCGCTATATATAGAGGATGCATAATCATGGACATAGCTAGAAAACAGATTGTGTGAATGTATAGCTTTCTCAAAGGCAGTACAACGACAGGTACTTCATTATTCATTCTTGCTTTTATCAGCACTTTTAGTTTATTAAAACTATCATGGTACGTTTTGTCCTATGACACGTCTTGTTGTGCTAGTTTGTGAGCAATTATTCAAGTAGCTAGTGGGTTTTAATAAATCTATTTCAGAAGCAATTATTCAAGTCTTCGTGACCAATCAAAGACTTGTGGACATTATTATTATTATTATTATTTGATTTGTTTATAATGGAGCAATATTGATTTTAATATAGGTTTTGTTATTGTTTTAAGACGAAAAAGATATAGACAAGAGACATATCTTGTTTTTTTTCTACATTCTGTAATTTTAAAATGATATAAATTTATTTTAAGATTATCATAATAATATATTTATTTTATATAATTGTCTTTGTCCTTCCAATTAACACATTTATATTTTTTTTGTATCTATTTTTTTATATTCTAAAATGCACTAACCAAATACAAAAATGTCTAAATTTTTTAAAATAGTTATAACTTAGCAGCTGAGAGAAGTCTAATTCATAATTGGTTCATGTTTGATGAATTTATTGTTGTTTCTAACCAAGAAAAATCTAATAAATTTAACTGAAACTTAAACAAATAAAAATGAGATTTTACTAAATTGCATGCCTTATTAAGTCATAAAAAATTATTTCTGTCATAAATTGACAAAAAAAAAAGAAGTCTTGATTTGATTCATATTTTAATTTGACTCTCCATCTTGATAAATAAAGATTTTATGTAAAATTAATATGAGCTTGAGTACTATAATTACATGGTATTGGAACTTGATTAATTTATCTATTATTATTACAAGAGAAAATAAAACAAAACTCTTTTAAAACTGTGTTTTTATTATCGTATGGGACTAAACAATTTCTTTTTAAAAGCAAACAGCTATGCTTAGAAAAGTTTTGAAGTCCTGGCACCATGTTAATTACCACAAAAATATCGAACTATATATTTGCCTATTTCTCAAAGTTTTTTAAGCACATAAATTTCTCAACATTTTCAAAATCTAATCTATTTCGTATATTTTGACATGTTTGGCATTTTTTTTCATTTTTTATTTTTGTTCGAGTACCCAAAAAAAAATGAAGAAAAAAAAAATAGCGAGTGTCAGTAGAGAGCTAGCTGGAGACTTTTTAAAATTAAAAAGAGAAAAATAAAGAATAAATATCTTTATCCACTTTTTTTCATAATCTAATCCTACACTTAAAGTTTTTTAAAATCCTAATTAAACATACCCAATTGAGGGTTCCCTTAAAAATTTCTCTATAAATACCCTTTCAAATGCAGGAGGGGCATATATATATATAAAAGTAAGTATCAGGGTACGTAGCTCGCTCTCACTCTAGGTCTCTAGGTATAGAATGACGTATTTTCATAGACAAAGATTGGTATTCATATATAAATTTTTCTTCCATGATTAGGTTCTTTATTGATTGTTCAAGTAGTGAGCAAAATTATAAGTTTTACCAATTATATAATACAATTGTAGTGAGGTCTCAGAATATGATTTATATTATTCTCTAACACACCCCCTCAAGTAAAAACCCTTTTAGGCTTGAAACTTATACAGACCAACATTAGCTTGTGCTTAATTTTTATTAAATAAATAAAGATGGTGAGATTCGAACTCGTGACCGCTTAGTCATCAAGACTCTGATACCATGTCAAAGAACCATCTCAACCCAATAGTTTAAGCTGTTAGGTGAGATTCTAAGATATGATTTATATTATTCTCTAGTACTCATAACCTACAAATTTGTTTCTCTAAGATACGCCAAAGTATTGTTTTATTGTTGAGGCTTGATTCCATCTCTTTAGAGCTTAATATAGAGAATGTTCAACAGAAAAGAATTAGTTTCTTATATTTTTTTTCGTTTCTCCTAATTGTTGCGCTCCCTGTTTCATGCAGTAGTTTTTATGATTTTCTTTTCTCTATTTTCTTTTCTTTATTTGTTCATCTAATATAAGTTAGGCTACTATCTTTGTAGCTATTTTTTTAATAAAACTTTCTTTTGACTATTACTAAAAGAAAAAATATTCTACCCTTTTTTATAATTTTTTTTTGTTACAACTTCTTTGCTGTATTGTAAAAGAAATCCATTTTTTTTTGTCACTTGTTTTAATTATAAGAAATCAAAGGATGGATTAGACAATATGTGATGGAATGCTAATGGTTTTATTTAAGCCCATCTTCTAGTATTGTTTTTCTTTATTATAAATAAAGTTTGAAGGAAAAAAAATAAACTTGAGTTTATTATGGATTTTTTTATTTTTTATTAGTACCATATATCCCCTAACGATTGGCATAAAATGGTCCAATTAATTGATTGATTAATCCATTATAAAATGAAATAATTGCACTCTTTAGAGTTTATTTCGTTTTATAACAAGGTCATTCTTTAGAGTTGATGCTTCAATTATTGGTTTGAACCTTCCTCAATTCCTCCCCGTAACACTCTTGCACTTTTTTGTTTGACATTGATACAAAACCCACCACAAATCTTAAAATTAATAAGATAAGGAAAAAAAATTATGCATAATAATTAGTAATTAGTAACATTTTTTTTTAATTTAATACTTCACAACAATCAATCACGGGTCTATTTCTTCATTTTATTAAAAGGATCCCATCACTTGTTACAAATCTTGCCACGTCAAGGAATACAATTTGGAGTAAAACCATTGTTTTAAAACTCAATCTGATTAGGTTGGTTGACCTGTAATCCAGAAAATTTAAAGTCTAGATTAGACTGAATTTCAACAAAAATAAAATAAATTTATCTAGTGTGATCTAGTAAAAAAACCGAGTTGATGTAAGACTTGATTAACATAAAAAAAACTCAATTAAAACTTGTTAATTTTTTTAAAATGATATTATTTTTATTTTCTTGTAAAATAATAAAAATAAAATTAATCTAGTTGACTTGAGTCAACTGATTTGTGGCTTAGACTTGATTTAGATTTAAAAACTATGAATATAATATATCTTTCAATAAAGAATCATGTAATGAGACAAGTCATGAAATGAATTCAAACAAGAGACCATTGATTTGAAACTTAATTGGCATGCCGGTGCCTCCCATGTTGATGAGATGTATTACTCTTTAGAATATACATTATCAAGATTTTAACATCATTTTACAGGTTAACGTTTCCTCATGAAAAAATATTTTCATGGAACTCAACTTGCAATAGCTCCTCTCATTCATCAAAAGGTTCAGATTATATATATATATATATATATATATAACCTTCTTCTTTCGAGGTTATGACCTATATGCCTAGATATTGAAATTCCAAATCTCAACTGTCTTTGACCCGAAATATGTGTGTGTATATAATTGTGAATTTTTAGTACTCGAATTTATTTATTTATTATTTGAGTATCTCAAACTATTTTTGATAAAAAAAAAAAGGTATTTCTATTAATGTTAACCGTGGACAATGATTTAAAAACACGACATGTGTTATCCACCCTGCATCAAGCATTCTTGGGGAGGTGTTGTTCAACATGTCACTCTACCATTGGACAGACTTAAAAACGCTCTAATCCACAACTCAACCGACCACCATATCCAATGAAGAATTTTCCTCCCCTAATCCCGTATGCTTGTCTTCCTTCCACAGTTTACTTAATTACTAGAGGCATAGGCTTCAACATGTAGCCATGTTCCAAGGTTAACTTCACCACCTCCCTAGCCAAGAATTGTGAACCATGAACAATATCATTCCCTATATATAGACTCACGGACCCTCTTCCCAATTGCTCCCTTAGTGGACTACAATACTACAATTTCCTTTCAAAGTGATTAGGGATGACAAATATTTGTTCTTTTAGCAAAGCCTCGCACCATCTTTGTAGCTCAACTTGGTGTCTAATGTCATGTTTCTACCGTCTTATCCTTGTTAGAGTGAATTCTTTTTATATTCAACTTTGTTATTTTCTCTGCGTTTCTTTCTTTGGTTTTGTTGTTCTGAAGGTTTTGAAGCCAAGAACCCATGATTCTTTTAAGCCTAGGAACTTAGATCTGTTCTTCACATCCGTGTCTGCCACCACAGTTTCAAGTATGTCAACTGTTGAAATGGAAGTTTTCTCCAATTCCCAACTCATTGTTTTAACCATTTTAATGCTCATTGGTGGAGAAATCTTCACTTCCATGGTTGGACTTCATTTCAAGAAGTCTCAACTTAAGAAAATGGAAAACAAAATTTCTTCCCTTGCAAACAATGATCCTAGCACTTACCAATCTGAGTTGGTAATGGCAGAAAAACAAGATTTTGAAAATCTTGAATCAGGAAATCATGAAACTTCATTAGATAGTAGTGTAGATTTCTTGAAGTACAAATCGATCAAGTTTTTGTGTTTGTGGTTTTGGGATATTTATAGTTGTTCAAGTTCTAGGAGTTTCCCTAGTTTCAACCTACCTAGCCCATGTTTCTAGTGCAAGAAATGTGCTAAAAAACAAGGGGCTAAACTTGCTAGCATTTTCTATCTTTTCTGTTGTTTCAACTTTTGCCAACTGTGGTTTTCTTCCAACAAACGAAAACATGGTGGTCTTTAAGAATAACTCAGGCCTCCTACTCATCCTCATCCCTCAAATTCTTCTTGGAAACACCCTATTTCCCTCTTGCCTAAGATTCTGTGTTTGGTTCCTGGGAAAGTTTTTCAAGAGAGTAGAATCAAATTACCTCTTGAAGAAAACAAGTGAAATTGGATATTTTCACTTGCTACCAAGCCAGCATTCTTCTTATTTGGTCATTACTGTTTTTGGGTTTATCATCACTCAATTTATATTATTTTGCTCCATGGAGTGGAATTCAACTGGATTAAGTGGTCTAAATTCTTACCAAAAAACTATAGGAGTATTATTTCAGACCATGAATACAAGATATGCTGGAGAAAGCATCGTCGACCTCTCAACCATCTCCTCAGCTATCTTGGTGCTGTTTGTGGTCATGATGTAAGTGTTCTCTTTCCTCTCTAGCTAAGTTTAAATAACGCATAAATCCATGTTCCATGCAATAACAAGGACAGGAGATTTGATTTTTGGACCCTTGGATAGGAGACTCACGAAAAAGGCAAACTTGTATACGATATCCTTATTTTTGACATGTATATGGTTGGATTGTCTAAATTTATAACCTATAGTTTCTATGTATTTTGTCTATAAGAAAGGTGGCATTTTCCCATTTTCCTTTTGTTGTTTTGGTAATTGGTACACAGAACAGCCTCATAATCAGAAAATGTCCAAATTAAATAAATCATAAAAAAAGAGTGAGGAATGAACTAACAATATAAGGAGTAGATTGAGTTAGTCCTCACATGCTATTCATTTACTTTTCTTTTTATTATAAATTAGTTTCTATTCATAATGTTTTTGTTATATAATAAATAAGCAGTTTTTTTTTATTATAAAGTAGTTTCTATTCAACGGATCAACTTAGTGATTTGCTATCCTAAAATTAATTTAAATAATTAATTAATTTTAAATTAAATTAAATATGAGTTGTTCTAGTCAATCATTCAAGTCAATCTGCAATTTGGTTGGTTAGAAGTCGGTTTGATTTCTAAATTTTTTCTTTAAAAAACTAGGTTTTAGTTTGAAGGTTAAGTAAGTTAATTTGCTGTAAGGATTTAATAATTTTGTATATCATTATTATTTTATAGAATAAATGGAAAATCCTGATCAAACTTGAAAAGCCAATAATGAAACCTAGGGTACGAAATAATCTTAGGATTACTGAAGTAGACTTTAATCTAAAATTTTATGACTTGAAAACTCCACTTCTGACCTTACCCAAAAGAATTCATATTTTATTTCATTGTTAACTTCATAAAATATTATTTCTCATACTAAGAAAATAGAATATATATACATTGAAATAGCTTTATCCATTTTATTTTTCAGGTATCTTCCTCCTTATACTTCTTTCCTCCCCGTAAAAGATGACGAAGAAATATATAAGAAGAAAAGAAACAGAAGGGGAAAGCTTTTGGAGAATACACTGTTCTCTCAACTATCATATTTAGCTATTTTCATCATCCTTGTATGCATCACAGAGAGGCAAAAACTGAAGGAAGATCCTCTCAATTTCAATGTTTTGAATATTGTGGTTGAGGTAGTCAGGTACAAATATTTTTGCCCTTTTCTCCTTGGATCTTGACCTCAATTTTTATTATAATTGATGAAATAAATGTGGTAATTAGCTAATTAACATCTTTGATATTGATTTTCTTTTTTCTGGTGCAGTGCATATGGAAGTGTAGGGTTTACAACAGGCTACAGTTGTGACAGGCAAACACAACCTAATAGTAATTGTGTGAGCAAATTTTATGGATTCTCAGGGAAATGGAGTGATGAGGGGAAGATTATTCTCATAGTGGTGATGGTGTTTGGAAGACTTAAGAAGTTCAATATGGATGGTGGCAGAGCTTGGAAACTCTTGTGATTATGGAGACATGGAAATATCAGCAATATATATATATATAGTGGCGCCATGCATGTTTATATATATAATTAATTAGTCCTCGAAGAGGCATAATTATTCTTCTCTTCTTTTTTTAGGAGAGAGCAGGTTTTCAACAAAGAACATAATATAAAAATGAAGCAATTATTTAGTGTGTTGTACTCCTTGTTTTTATATGAAAATAAAATTCAAGAATAATTGCTATAATTAATGGATTTAAATCTTATACAAAACGAGGAGTGCTACTCTTAGAATGTCTAATAATTCTCGTGCAAATGGATATTTAGAGGTAGGCTAAGAGATATAGTTTTCATACTTAACTGGAGAATTAACTCAAAAAAATTAGTTAGTTAAATTAATTAGAATTAATCATGGTTTTTTTTTTCTTGGTTTTTGAGTTAGATGAGTTTGGTTGAGCACTTGAATCACTGAAAACTCAGGTTAGTCGGACAAGTCTTGCTAAATTAATATTTTATTTGATTTAATTAAAAATCAAAATCAAACCAGTTCAAGTTTTGGATTTCTCATTTAATCTTATTAAATCAAGACTAATAACTATAATATATAATATGAAGTTTGGTTAGTCCTTTTATTGGGATGAAACATGATGCTCCTTTTCCGAGACTAATATTGCTTAGGTTGGAATTTTGTATTTATCTTGTGCCTTGTGGGATAAATGCCTCGACGTCTCTACCCTTTTGGGCTCGATGCCTTGTTACAATTATCTTCCAAATTTATAATAATAATAATAATAAAAGAAATGTATATATTTGTAAAACTTGACGTAACCCCACATGATTACCGGTGACTTGAACTCTTTCCATATTTTTAAAACTCGGTCGGTAGAATTGACTCGATCCTTAATTGATTTAGGATTAAAATTGAATTGAGTTGAAAAAAATAAAAATAAAAAAATTCAGTGATTAAGTTAACCCGACAAGACCAGGTCAAAAACTCGGTTACAACCCATTGACTTTTTTTTTACTAAAACAACGTCGTTTTAAATTTTTTTAAAAAAATTGACTTAAACGACCTGGTGATCCAGTCGAAATCTTGAATCCGGAACCCAGGCCTTAGATTAGGTTGGCTACCTGTCCGGATCTAAAAACTATAATTGTAAGTGAAGTGGAGTTTCAATTAAAATAAAAATAGGATTGATATAATATAACCTACTAAAAAACTTGAATTAATCTATAATTTAGTTAGTTTTGGGAAAACTTAAATAAAATTCAATTAAAATCTATTGATTTTGTTTAAATAATACTATTTTAAGTTAAAAATTAGATTGGTTTTTTTATAGATTCTA
Source organism: Populus simonii (assembly GCA_007827005.2). NCBI lineage: Eukaryota > Viridiplantae > Streptophyta > Magnoliopsida > Malpighiales > Salicaceae > Populus > Populus simonii. The sequence continues at coordinate 13,674,527 of CM017481.2, forward strand.
AACTTGATTTAGCGGTTACTCTACCTAATTAAAAATCTTTGATTTGTCCTAAATTGATCTAATTTAAAAATTATAAAAAAATATTAATAATATTTTGCTCAAAAATAATTTAAACATTAACAAAATATTAATTAAAAAGTAAGTACGAGAATTTTAATAACTACACTAACATAAAATTCATTTATAAAAAAAAATCCCTACCCTTCTTGTTAATTTTTTTTTAAAAGTTTAATTTATCAAAAAAATAGATTTGAGAAGGGCAAACTTTGCATATTTAAGAAATACATGGGGCTAATTATAGACAGCACTGGTCTGCGCTTACAAAGATTTTTGCTTTCGCATGTTTTGAGCTCAAGTGGAAGAGTTTAATGGCGAAGACATGTTAAAGACTTCCCTTCAGACACTGAAATCACTTCCAATCACTACAAAACAACAGACTCGAAGATTTACTAAAAATTCAGTTGTAATGGAAGCTCAAAACGACAAAGTCTATGTCCAATATAACCACACTGATTCCTGCAAGTTTTCAAGGTGGACTGCCAGGTAAAACCAAGAAAGAACTCATCTTTATTACAAACTTTCCTTCTTCTTTTGAGATTTTATATATTTCTCGAACTGGGTTTTCAGTTTCAATCAAGTTAAACTTGGTTTTCTTGTTTTTTGATTATTTGGGGGTGTTAGGGAGAGCTTTCAATTCATGCATGCAAGGCCCTGGCAAGAAGTGGTTGATTTTTACTCCAAAAGTGTTAATGGGAAATTGTCATTGTTTGGAACTCAGGTATTTTTCACTATGGAACTTAAAAAAGTTTGGATTTTTAGCATATAAATTGTGTTATTTGTAAGCATCCAGTGTGGTCTTGTAATTTTTTGTTGTATGATGCTAAAGAATTTTGTTTGCAGGCACATGATGTTCATTGTGATGATAAATTGAAGAGGTTTCTAATGAAACTGGATTATTAGAGGGTGTTTCAAATGTAGATAAGTCTGGGAGGTGGGCAAGGGTAACATTCAAGATTGTGCTTTCATATCATGGAGGTTCATTTGATGGTTGGCAAAAGCAGCCTGGTTTGAATACCGTTCAAGGGTGAGTTGCTTGCCAGTTTCAAGTTCTGAACACGGAATATGTGATGCCTCATATCTTGCTCCTTTTCTCCACGACTAGTAATGAGGTTTTGGGGAAACAGGCATCTATTATGTCTCAAAGGAAATCTGTATGATATGAATACTGTTAGAGAGACTTTTACTCTAAATTACTCTGTTTTGCATTCAAATATTTGATGGATGCAGTTATCTGGGTATGTTTTTATGTTGTGCCAAAATGCCCCAATATTTTTATCTTAATTTCTTTGGATTTACCTTCTTTTTTTTTTCCTTTAAAATGATCCAGGGAAATTGAGTTAGCGAATTCATAATTTATTTTTTATTTGGATTTGTTTTCATGTTCTTCTGTCACTTCTCCGTGTCTTTCAGCTTAGTGGAAAAGTCTCTTGGAAGATTTGTTGATGAGAAGAAAGCTCAACAGCTAAAAGAACAATGTAAGCCATTAGAAGGCTGTGCTAGTGTTGCTGGGCGCACTGACAAAGGAGTGTCAGCTCTTCAACAAGTTTGTTCTTTCTGTATGTTAATGCCCTATTCTTTCTGCAGTTCCTTTATTTTACAATACATTCAATGTTTTAGTATTCTTATTCATAAGGCTGTTTCTTTCACTACTTTTTGTGTTTCCCAGCCACATCAACAAATATTGTGTGCTAAGTTTGTGAAACTTATCATGTCAGTTTTCCACCCATTTATGATCCTTTATTGGTTCAATCCAAAGCCTCAAATTTTCCTGTGATGAAAAAGTTCTGTTGACATTTTTTGTGGATATAGAAGATTAAAGTTGAGCAGAATTAGTTATTTTTTTATGGGTGATACAAGGATGATGCCTCAAAAATATTTACTGTGTGGGATTTCACAGTCTGTTTCATCACTTGTTCTTTTTATTGATTGGATTTTAGTTTTTGATTAATTGTATGTCCAGATACTTGGAGAAAAGATGTTAAGCCTCATGAAATTGAAGATGCCATCAATGATGTGGCACCAGGAAAAGTCAGGGTTGAATCCATTTCTGAGGTATCAATTACATTAAACTTCTAAATGCCTGATTTCATCCTTGTCTAAACAGAAGCTAACTGTCTCGGTACTGATTAGTTCTTTAACTTCTTGTAGGTTTCACGTGCATTCCATCCTAATTTTTCTGCCAAATGAGGCCCTATTTGTATATATTTCCTTTAAATGATGGAGAAAATAGGGAAGAGATTGAGGGTGAGGGGGATATTTAAAATTTTATTTCTCATGAAAATTGTGAAAAGCAAAGAAATGAATGCGGTGAACTGGCCAGTGGGGAGAATGTTGAAAATTCAATAATCAGTGATGAGGATGAACTTAAAGGTGCAAAGAAACCTAGGAGATTCAGTGTATGCAGGGTTAATCAGCTTTTACAACAACTAGAAGGGAAGTTATTATCCTACAAAATGTTTGCACGTGATACCAAAGCTTCGAGGAATGTGTAAGCATAAAGAACAAAACGAAGACTCTCTACTTTCATGGCTAGGAAAGTGCACCTTTATGCCTTTGGTCTATTAGTTGTTCTGGAAGCATTGTATTTTTAGAATTTCCTGGAAATAATAGAATGAATCTGCAGAAAGAATAGGCCTTTGGTCTAATCTGTAATTAGCACCTTTAGAATTACTATAAAGTTCATGAGTTTGAAATTTCAGCTCGCAAATCTACTAATTAGTTTTTTTTTTTTTGGGGAAAAAACTCCACTTACTAGTTTACTCTGATGCAATGCATGACGATTCTTTTCAAGTTAGGCTATTTCTCACCCAATCCCAATCACCACATCGGCCTCATGCTTTAACATTATCAGTTTGTTTTGGATCGTATTTTCTTTGCTTAACTCTTTAAAATTTAATTACTACCAGATGGTTCGGGTTCTTGTGGCAACCTCGGTAAGGGAAGCAGCTGCAGGTGCACAAGAGGATGCACTGCTATAAAGCTGATGGATGCTACATGCAGACGTGCAACTGCTCCACCTGCACCCCCAGACGGCCTATGTCTTGTTGATGTAGGATATACTGAGTTTCACCCACGAAACTGCCTCATTCCCTAGATCATATCTCATGTCAATTCCACATTAAGTATTGCTTTCAGCTTACTTTTGAGCGGATATGTTGTGCACATATGAGCTTTGGACCATCATAGGATTTTGAGTGATCCTACATGAAAATTTTTGTTTCCAGTGACTAAAAGAAAGGAAAAGAAAAGAAAAACACTACATGCTACCAAGGTGTTTTTCTCAGAGATCTCAGATCTACTCTAGAGGATATCGAAGTCCTTGATTTAGGTTTCTAAGTTGTTTTTCTATTTTAATTCAATAAGTTCTTCTAAGGGATTCCTTCCCCCCTCCCCCCAAACCTGCAACACAAGACCTTTACATACTCCTGCCACGACACAACCTATCCTCCCAGACTTCTCATAAAATTTTGATGCCAATACAAAGCCATTTGCCAACACAAAGCCATCCCATCTAAATAATAGGAGGCCAGTTTAAGTTTATCATGCTTAGCAATCTGCTCAACATCAAAGTATTGATTATATTTATAAATCCATTTAAGTACATCTTCTCTTTCAAAGATAGGAAACTCGTGTTTCGGTCTACGTAGTTGATAATAAAGAGGCGCACCTTCAGTGACCCAATTGAACTTGGCAGAAGAGTCCCTTTTGCAGTTGGGTATTGAGATGCCTAACGTAGATTGGACTCGCCAGTAGAGAGTTGATTTTTTTGCAGTGCTGAGTCTACACGAAAAACAAGGGCATCAATAGCTTTCTTAAGCTCTCTGAATCACACATTGGTATCAGCCCTGGTATCATTAAGTTGTTGTTGAATTTGATCATATGTCTGGGTATGCTCCTGATTGATAGCTTCATCTACCTTCCCGACATTTTGGGATCTCGTTTCAGGTGGCATTTTGAGAGTCTGAAAATGCTGCTCTGATACCACTTGAGTAATGGCTTTACCCAATTACAGAAGATGGCAGACAATGAATGAAAATGAAGGGGAAGATGCTGGGTAATATACAGAGACTGAGAAGGAGAGAGGGAGAGGGAGAAGAGAAGAGTGAGAGAGGGAATCTCCGAAAATATTGGAGTATTGATGGTTAATTTCTGCCTGCCATTCTGTTTCAACAGAACGCAAAATATAGCAGAGAGTCTTTCCTTTCCTTGTCATTCTAGCACATTTCCCCTATCATACGTGGCCTTAACAGTTAATTAAAAACAAGTAAATGAAACGCACAGCATTGGCTTTATTAATACCCCCTGAAATCCTCTTATCAGTTCCCTCCTTGCAACATTTTCTATGTGAGCTCTACATAATTCTATATTGGCGACGGGCCTGGTTTTACTTAACAATTGCTATTATTTTATGGCGGACAATCTTCCCATTTTATCCAAGTTGTTATCTTGATGGTACTGAGCCTAGGTGCATCGTTCTTTATTGTAGTTTTAAGATTTAAATAAGTTTATCTAATTTATCAACCATTGCAAATGCATGCTCAAGCAATGTTGTATTGATTTTCATTCAGTTTCTTCACTGGTTGCTCCAAGACTGGGTTTGGCAGACTGTATGTTTAAGGATTTAGGCTTTGGACTAGTAGTTTCTATGCATATTCCACGAGCACCGGGCCGATTTAATTCTGAAATTAAGTTTTTTCACTAGGTTCTGCTGAAAATTGCCCCTCAAGTTCTTCAACTTCTGGGCTTTTATCAGTCAACTATACCTGGCTTCGTCCTTTTTAATTGATAAGGTTATACTTAACTAGCAAGGATTTTTTCGAATTTATTCATCAAAAAAGAGATTTGGTCAAATTTTGGTAAATTTCTAGTCTCAATTCCATTTTAAAAGTTTGGTTTGTAACAGTCATTGTAATTTCATATTTCCATACTCCTTCCATTGAAGCAAGTAATAATAACAGAGAATATGTATAAATCTCAGTGTTGTTTTAAATTTTATGTAAGATATTACAGTTTCATTCGAAAAATGAGAAAGAATAATAAAAATCCGCAAATTCTACCACCTTCAATTCTCATTCATCAACAACAACACACATTCAAACAAGTGATCAATAGTGTTGATGAAAAACAAATCCCTATCATATTTCATTTTGTGAAAATTGTTTTTGCTTAAAAAAATATATATATTTTTCTTTTTTAGTTCAAATTATTATATTTTTTATTGAATATTTTTTCTAATTATTGTTTTTTATTCAATAAATTATAATACTAATAATTAAAAACCTGTTTTTTTTGTCAAAACAAAAAATAATATAATTCAAAAAATATAATTTTAATAAAAAAAATACATTTGTCCTCTGTAATTTTATTAGCAAGGTTGGGACAACTAAGTTTCTAACCCTGGAAGTTATGAGCAAAAATCTCATCAGAATTAAAAATAAAATAAAAATGGCCACGTACGTAATGCCATTTCTTTTTGGTAATTAAATTTCTCCTTGACCTTATTGAAGTTATTTTGCAATGAATCAAAAGAATTCAACATGTATATACATAGACAAACACCAAGTTATGACTCTAAATTTCCATATAAAAGATGCCCCCAAGTTTTAGAATTTACCCCGGGGAGCAAGTCTGTGCAAGGGCAAAAGGGGATGAAGGATTTGAAGGGGTTAAGAGGTGGATGATATGTTTTGTCAAGAAATGATTTTGGAAAATTTCTTCATATTTGTTGAATAACTAAGATAGGAGTCTTGATCAAGGCAAGAACATAGGTTCTCCAAGACGATTGACCAGAAGGAGAGAAGGAAGGCTCATTTTGCTACACTGACTCTTAGTCTCAAAGAAGAAATAATTACTTAAATCTTACTTTCTTTATCAATTCTTAGAGTTTAAGTATCATCCTTGGGTATGTTTCTTAGTTATAATAAATATACCTTGATGAGATATCATCTTCAAGCTTGTCTTTTGAAACTTCGAAAGGAGTAAAAGCATCAGGCTCTTCTTCATCAAGGAACTCTACCACACAACAAGATATATAAAGTAGTGACATTGCTGATGGTAAAACTTCACTCCTGAATGAGTGCTGAAGTTGTAAGCCACAAGTCATTAGATTGAAGGTGTAAAACTGGTTAGTAAAGTTTTAGGAAGACCAATTCACACATACGGAGTGTTTAACTAAAATAAATAAATAAACAAGATGTAGAAAACAAGAAATCCAATTAGTCTAATATGACCTCTCAGTGAAAAAGAAGTTTTCTGCAGAAGCCACTGTGAAAAAGATTTTGGGCTGGGCAGGCACTGCCCAGCCCAGTAAATAGTGGAGGATCTCTCCACTGTCCATGTGAACAGTGGAGGTCACGGATGTCGCACGTGTGCGGCGTCGCGGCAAAAACATCCAATCTTAAAATTTTATCTTCTAAAATATGGCAAATGTAGGGAGACAATAAATTCTTGTCTTTTATTAGTGGAAAAATAAAATGGGAGTTGTCACCTAGTATTTTGGTCACTAGGAACCGTAACTGGTCTCAGAAAACGAGTACGGGGACTAGTTGCGTAAAGGGAAGGTATTAGTACCCCAAATACGCCCTACCTAAGATAAGCTGCATTGTTTTATTATCTGATAAAATTTAAAATCTTGTTTTATTTTCTAGTTGTTGGTCCGTCTATAGTTTAAGAAAAGTTCTCTTCGGTAAAGAAATCCCTATCTTATTGAGTAAAACCTAATCGTTCTAACGTCAACAAATAATTTAATATCCGGAATATGCCTTACGTATATAAGGTCGTAACCCCAGATATTAAAAGAAAACAAAATAATTTTTTTGGAATTTTTGAAATATTGGCTAGTTCTCGTGACTTTAATAAACTGGTTATTAAAGCCAATATGATTTTTTTTATGAAGATACAATATGATTTTTTTATTATATTTTTTTGGAGAGACTTGGTCATATGCATGAAAACAAAACATTTTATTTTTTTATTATGTTTTGAAAAAAACCAGGTATTTCAATACTGGATTTGTATCTTTACAGTATAAAAATACAAACCAATATTGATTAAAATGCAGTAAAATATTTGTGAAAAATCACAGATTTTTTAAAATAATTTTTGAATAAATTTTTTTTTCAGGCTGTGCACGCGTAAAATTTTACGCGTGCATGAACAGTGCGAAGGTAATTAAATTACCTTCGCACTGCTCACCCTTCTTCTTACAAATAGCTTAAGACACAGGCGTCGTTTTTATTACAGGGACGGTGGAAGGAATTGAACATACTTGGTGCTGGAGAGATTAAGACGATGGTGATGCTGACTTCTTCTTCTGCTATCTGCGTTCTTGCTTTGGGTTGCTATGGGTTCCTCTGTTTTTTTTGTTCAACTCACGTCTCTCTCTCTCTCTCTCTCTCTTTCTTTCTTTTCCCTTCTGCTCTCCTCTATCCTCCTCCTTCTGCTTTCTTCTCTTGTTGTCTTTTTTACTTTCTTATGCTCTTCCTCCCTCTGTTTCTCTTTTCCTTACTTTCCCCTCTCCTCTCACTCTTTTTTTTCTTTTCTTTTTTCTGTCGCGTCTTCTCTCGTTTTCTCCTCCTTAGTGCAGTACATCCTCTGGCTTTTATCGCTAGAGGATGCAGGAGTTTTCCCTTTGTTGTTGCAGGGACGGAGTAACGGCCGACGTGCATCATGGTAGCCGTGAAACATGCCCCCTTGATTGAAGCAAATCGCGCCCTCACTGCTGCAAACGTTTCTCGGCTAGCTCACGTAACTGGACAATGTTGAATAAAACGACACCGTTTTGCAACTTTAAATGATATTTTCGATTTGGTCCTTGGATGTTTATGCAATTTTCTAATCAAGCCTCAGAACAATTGTAATTAGATCCCTTGATTTTAGCGCCTTTTTTGGTTTGGTCCTTAGTTTTGGATTGTTTCAATTAAGTCCCTAATTGGCAATTAAACTTCAATAATTATGCAATTAAACACCTATTTAACCAAATTAACTCTTTAAAATTATAATTGGACACCAGAACTTTAATTTCATCCAATAATAGCCAAAATTGACTTAAAAATTAATTTTTCTTGCAATTAAACACTCCATAAATTCAATTAAACCTTAGATAAGATTTAATTGAGTCCATAAACATCTGATTTTGGACTTTTCTTCCTCAAATTGAATTTTTCTTGTCAATAGGGCTCTCACCAGTAAAAAAATATACTATCAAATTTCAAATTTTTGCATTTTTGAACCTCCTCAACCAATATTTGGCTATTTTTCAGCATTCCAGCATCCTTTTCTCGCTTCTATTAGTTTTTTGGATTTCTTCTGAATTTTTTTTATATATCTTTTTTTTTTGTATTTTTTTCATTTTTGTGTGGGAACCCAAAAATAGGTAACAACAACGAAGTTGAAGAAGAAAAGGAAGGAGGAGAAGAACCGGGAAGAGCAGACATGGCGGCGACTCACGGTGGCGCTGCTCTTGGTGCTGGTGCTGGTGCTGGTGGAGGTGGCAGAACGTAGCTGTAAACAGTGGCGTCACGGTGGTGGCGCTACTCTTCTCTCTTCTGTTTTTCCATTCTTTATATTTTTCCTCCTCTCGGTTTCTGTCTTCGCTTCTCAATCTCTATTTCTCTCTGCTTCTGTTCTTTCTTCTTCCTCTTCCCTCTCTCGTTCTCAATACACTCTCCCCTCAGTCGTTCCCTCTTCTTTGTTCATCTCTTCTCTCTATTTTTCTTATGTCTTTCTCCTTCTATTTGTTACTATCCTCCTCCTTTGTTTTTATTTTTGCTTTGGTTTTTTTCTCTGTTCTTTCGCTCTCCTCTCTCTCTTCCTGTTCTTCCAAGCATAAAAATATGCCCCTCGGTTCCCTCTGTTTTTCTTCTCCAAATGTCCCCTGTTTTTCAGTTCTTTCCTCTCTATCTGTTTTCGTTCTCTTTTTCTTTATCAAAATCCTCCCCCCTGTTTTATTTTCTTTCCCCCCCTTCATTGACCCTCTCTCTCCCCTGGTATTTATATGTGGAAAACGGGGGATAAAGGGCTACTACCCCTGTCCAGTCAAGGCACAGGGGTAGGGTGGCCGGGTGGCCACTGGGCAGCCGCCTCAAGGTTGCCGAGGGGCTTGTTCGCTCTGTTTTTTTCATCTGGTGGTAGGCCACGAGTCAGAGTTTAAACAAGTGGGGATCTTTGTTGGTTTTCTAGGTTTTATGAGAGGGAGAGGAGCAGATGCAGGGAAAAACTACTTCTTCTTCCCTTGCCTCGCGCTCCCAGGGGAAGAAGAAGACTTATAGTGCCGTTCAAAACGACACTGTTGTGGCTCTGTTTTTTTTTTAGTGGATGAAACAGTGTTGTTTTACCCAAAATGCGTTGTTTCATTTATAAGAAAATAACACCAAAAACATGTCAGAGTCCAAATAAGTCCTCAATTTATGATTTATTTAATAAAGTCCTTAATTGCAATCTTGATTTTAAGAATCAACTTAATTGCGTCCCTGCCAAATTCAATCGCCGACCCTGAAGTTGACCGCCCTTTTCACCTCAGTCCTTGGTTTTGAATTTGTGCAATTTGCCCTCAATTGATCCATAAACTTTAAATTTTTTCATTTTAGCCCCTGATTCGGACAAATTTTAGCCCCTCTATTTACGCGCCTTTTCCAGTTTGGTCCTTAGTTTCAGATTTCTTCAATTATATCCCTAATTGGCCATCAAACTTTAATATTTATACAATTAAGCCCCTGATTTGACCAAATCAACTCTGAAAAATTATAATTTGACCCCAGAACTTTAATTTCTTTCAATTAAAACCCAAATTGACTTAAATTTTTTTTTTCTTGCAAACAAACCCTCTATAAATTCAATTAAACCTTTAATAAAATTTAATTGAGTCCATAAACATTTGATTTTGACTTTTCTTCCTCAAATTCAATTTTCTTCGTTAATAGGGCTCTCACCAGTCAATAATCTACTGTCAAATTTCAATCTTTGTATTTTGAACCTCCTCAACTAATTTCCGACCATTTTCCGAGCGCTCTGGAATCCTTTCTCATTGATATTATTTTTTGCTTTTCTTCCGAATATTTTTTTAACTTTTTTTTTTGTATTTTCTCCTTTTTTGTGCAGGGACCTAAAAATGGGTTACAACAATCGATATCGACAATCATATGAAACTTAATTAGCTATTCATGATATGGAAGCTAATGATGTGAAGAATCTTTGACATCGACATTCCTAAAAATATTCCAAGGTGTTATGGAAAATTGATTGACTATTTCGGGTTGGAAATAGCTAATGATATCAATCGATTGTGTTGATGTCGACATTACAGCGAACTTGAGTAGTTGGTCCCGATATGGGCGACTAATTCATTAGTGTCAGCCTCTCCTTCTAGGTTTTGGGGAAGAAGTGTTATAATGATATCCTCAATGGAGAATAATTGAAGGTGTTAATGAAATGGGGATCAACATCTTGAAGGAATTATCCCTTCGACCCTAAAGATGAGGATATTGGTTAAAATTTGTGGAATGAAAAGCGAGGAGGGAATTATTTAGTGATTCCTGAAACAATAAACTTAGAAGCATTAGACGAGAATTGTAAGAAATTATAATAGTACGTAGCATTGAATATACATATTTATGTATCGTTGTTTTCTCTTCTCTATAACCTTATTGCTTTTAATATAATTATTTCCAAATATTATATTGTTGCAGGTCCATCATATTCATAATAAGAGTACTATTTTAAATCCTCTAGTTTTTGTGTTATTTTAAATCCTCTATAACATTGATTTTTTTTGTCTTTCAAGGAACTATATGACTTGAGTTGTAGTAGAATCCTTTAAATCAAATGTCTAAACGTAAATTGTATTATTATGTACATGTAATCTTAATGTATGTTTATTTTTTTATGTAAAAATTAATTTATGTTCGACTTTAAAGGATGAATATTTGTAATATTGTGTTTGTACTCTTGACTAATATAATTTTGAGACTTGAAATGATGGAATGTGTATAAGTAATGAATAATGGATGTGTATAGGTGACTTGTTGATAACTTGGACCTCCTGGTATAGGGGAGATTCTACCGAAATCTTGGTAAACTTTGTATGAATTCAGCAAAAAAAAAAATATTCATATGTTTTTCCCTTTTCATGATTGATGTGTTGATCTAGAAAATAGAGATGTTACAAAAATGACCTTTGTTACGGCTGAAGCTAGGGTTGTTTGATACCGGGCAAGATTGGTTGAAGGTAGTAGAGGTAGTGTAGGCAACAAAGGTGGGTTGATAACCATGAATTGAAGGGAGGTCTTGTAAAGAAACTCATGGGTAAGGAGATGACTATGAACATCTACATACGACAAAGGTTCTGCCTTGGTTGCGAGGCTGGTTACCAAGTCTTTGAACTCACCACGAAGGCCACGAAACACATAGAGGTTGAAATATTCAAGAGAAATTGGTCGCCCAGCAACAACTAATTCATCAAATAAGGATTTTGCTTGCTGCATATGCATAGCAACCGAAGCATCACCTTGCCGAAGATCTTGAAAAAATCCATGAAGTTGCATAATGTGAAAATTAAACGTAAAGACAAGAGTTTGCTTAAGAGTATGCCAAACATAATGTGAGGTTTGTCAATCTACCACAAGATATAATACATTCATTAAAAGAGAAGAGAGTAACACGCTTAAAATAAATTTATCTTGTTGCTTCCAATAAAGAAAAGAAGGGTTGATGTGTGGAGAAGAATTAGTGGAACTGTCAATTTTACCGTGTTAATTTCTACCTAATTCTATTAAGAACTAACACTACATATAAAAAAAAGCTTAAAAAGTAAATAACAGAAAACTTGTATCCCTTCTTAGAAGGTAGACCGTAAGTCAAAGTCTAAGTCTTTTTTGGGGAAAAAAACATGAATAAAAGGTTAATGGTACGCAGCTCATTTTCTACCCTAATATTATATATATATATATATATATATATATTAAATGTATCAATTCAAATATTGTGAACATTGAATTAATAAACATTGTATCAATTAAATATATACTTAAATATTAAATTAATTTTTTTAGATATTTTTTGATAATTTTTATATGCTAATATCAAAAATAAAAAATAGTAATTAAAAAATACTTTAAAAAATATTACCAAATAAACATTTAAATATGACAGAGCCTACAATATTTATTGAGAACTTGCATGAAAAGAGACAATTTAAACACGAGAAATAAGTGAACGATGGAAGTCTTCGATTTTACTTAAAGGGTTGGGCATCAATGCCAGAAAAGAAGCAACAATTTGCGGATGTCAATCAATCAAATATTGAATCACGCGGGGATGGGCCCATGGGATGGGAGACCGTTGCCATCAAGCAGTTTTTTCCAATCAATCAAAACCTATTCTCCATAATGTGACACTCACAACTTTTATAGGATGTGATTTATATTTCTAAAATGTTTTTACAAAACATTTCTATATACTATAACTAGCTTAAGAAAGTCATGTTAATCAAGACCACAATGTAAAAAAAAATATTGAATTTCATAAAAGTAATTAACATAAACTAATATTCCTAAACGTTCATCTTATCAAAGAACCATCTCAACCCAATAATTTAAGTTGTTAAATAAGATTATAAGATATAATTTATATTATTTTCTATCACATCTCTTTAAGTGAAAGCCCTTTGAGCTTAAAACTTACACATGCCCACATTATCTTGTGCTTAATTTTTATCAAATAAATAGGGGATGGTGAGATTCGAACTTGAGACCACTTGGTCATCAAGGCTCTGATACCATGTCAAAGAATCATCTCAACCCAATAGCTTAAGCTGTTAAATAAAGTTTCAAGATATGATTTATATTATTTTTTAACAGACCTCAAGTCAAGTCTTGTTTTGGAAAAACATGAATAAAAGGTTAATGCTAGGCACCCCAAGTACTCAAGTCTTCTATATGGATTCTTAATTTGTCCTTAAATAAGCTCACATTGAGTAAAAATTATTTTTATAAACAGGCTTAACAATATTAATCAATTTTTAATATCTTTCAATTTATATGTATTAAAAATAAATATTAAAACCTATTAAAATTAATTTGTGAATTTATCAATTCAGATGTGAATTATATTTCTAAAATGTTATAAAAAATTTCTATATACTAAAACAAACTTAAAAAAGTCATGTTCATCGAAACCATGGAGTACAAAAAAAAATAAAATTGAATTGCATACAAGTAATTAACTGAAACTTATATTCCATCTTAAAACGGTGACCCCAAGTCAAGGTCTTTTTTTTGAAAGAAAAAACATGAATAAAAGATTAATGCTAGGCACCTCATGACTAATTTTCATGACGATGATGATGTATATAGAAGACCTGCTACTTTTTTTAAGAAAATTACATGTGGAAAATTATTCATATTTAATGAATTACTTTGATTAGTTTCTTGTAATTAAATGATAGAATAAACATATATGTGTAGTTAGAATATTAATATTTTAAGAAGTATTAATTTTTAAATTTGCTAATTCCAATTGGGACTTTCTATTTTATGATTTATGGGAAATAGATTGTAACTAATTATTAAAATTTTTACATAAGTATGAGGAGGTGCTAAGAAATTGTATATTAGAATTATCATTTTCCATACATACATGAATAGGTGACCGAATACACAATTATAGCTTAAAAATAAATTATTTTAATTCTGATCCACCAAATGTTCTTACAGTTCCCATATAACACAAAATGCATATGGTTGCGATGTTATTAAATCAATTACTTTCACTTTTGATTGATTTTAGTATATGAACTTCTATTTTCTCATATCATTATTCCAATCGTCGATGATGTGACTTTGACAAAATAACATTGAGTTTGAGTTTTCTTGGAGAAAAAGTTCCCTCCAAAATAATAATTATATTGATAAATAAAAAATGTTTTTAAATTAAAAGAAACTTGATTATTTGATTGGAAAAAATCCTTAAATGTTATTAACGCATGAAGTCAATTTATTTGTTTATGAAAAAAAAGAGTAATCATATAAGTAATTTATTTATTTATTTAATGAAATATAAAATAGTTTTTTAATCTTGTGGTATATTTGTTGTCTTTAAAGAGAAAAGAGCTATGAGCTTATATCTCAAAACTTGAAAACTAATCATATAAAGATATTGAGTTATCATTGAATATATATATATATTAGGAAGATTAAAATACAGTTGAAAGGATTCTATATATATATAGAATCCTTTCAACTGTATTTTAATCTTCCTAATTCAAGGGTATACGAAATAAGTATTTTATAATTTATATCAAAACAAAAAGGATTTTGATGGAGGACATTGCAACAAATTTTCCACCATGAGATGGGTCATAGAGACCATTGTCATCATGCAGTTTTTTCCACGGCATGGGTCCGTGAAGTCCTCTATAAAAGCCTGAACCTCCTCGCTGTCTTCTATAACAAATATTGATCACCATTTGTATTTGATATTAAGATGGGGCTGTTCCTTCAGATGTTGATGGCTTTAGCAATTATGATGGTTTCCTTGCAAGGATGGCAGCCTCTTGGTTGCTTGGAGGAAGAGAGAATCGCTCTGCTTAACCTGAAAGATGCTTTTAACTATCCCAATGGCACCTCCCTTCCCTCCTGGATAAAAGGTGATGCCCACTGTTGTTCTTGGGAACGTATTGAGTGCAGCAGCAGTGCAGGTCGACTCACCGCACTCGCTCTTGACGGCGTAAGGAATCAGGAACTGGGAGATTGGTACTTAAACGCCTCCCTCTTTCTTCCTTTCCAAGAACTTTATTGGCTCGACTTGTCACGCAATCGTATAGCTGGTTGGGTTGAGAAGAAAGGTTTGCTCTCTTAAGTATTACATAATAGTTATATTAGTTTTTTTTAATTAATCAAATTAGTATTATTTTGGTTCTCCATCGAAGAAAATAGAAAGCATAATAAGGTGTTGTTTAATTCCTTACATTATTAACATAATCATGGCATCAACACTATAACATCACCAATATTATTATAATCATGACATCAACACTGTAGCAATTACTCATCTTACTCTCACTTTCACCGCCTCAGCCTCTTTACATGGCTCTTGATCAATCATAATTAAATTACTTCAATAATATCTTTTTTTATTTTTTTTACATGAAGTCTTAATTTGTTTATTTTTTTATATAGGTGGTGGTTATGAGTTCCAGAAAGTGAGCAATTTAGAGTACATTGACTTGGGAGTTAATCGTTTCGACAACAATATTTTATCATTTATGGAGGGATTTTCATCTCTTAAATCACTATATTTAGATTATAATAGGCTGGAAGGGTTAATAAATTTAAAAGGTTAGTTTTTTATGTTCTTATTTTTTCTATATTAAATTTAATTTAAAAAAAACACAAATTTTGTTTTGTAGTGAATTAATTAATTAATATTTTTTTACAAATATCAAGAATCTTTGAGCAGCTTGGAGACCTTGGATTTGAGCAGCAATGATATTAACAAATTGGTGGCCTCAAGAGGTAATTAGAAACACATTCACGTTACAAAATGGTAGCATGAAATAATACATGAGCCCATCAATACAATATTAATTAATTATCTTTGCTTTCGGAAAGCCTTTCTATACGTTTCTTCCCTAACTTGCAGGTCCAAGAAACTTGAGTGCTCTATACCTAGAAAATATCACAACCTATGGAAGCAGCTTCCAGTTATTGCAATCATTAATAGCATTCCCAACCCTCACAACACTCTATCTGAGCTACAATGATTTTAGAGGAAGAATATTAGGTAAGTTATATATTATATATAGTATTTATATATTTAGGTTTAATTAAAAAATACAATTTGCTACTTTTGAACAGAGTTCCAAAATTTAAGCTCTTTGAAAGAGTTGTATCTGGACGGATGTTCTCTGGATGAAAACTCCCTTCAAAGCCTTGGAGCATTGCCTTTTCTAAAAAATCTGTCTTTGAAACAACTCAATATCACTGTACCTTATGGAGGTAAATTAACAAATTTCAACTCCACTATTACTTATCATAGACCATTTTACTTCTTTCTATACCTGCTATGATTAGATTTATCTGCATAGAATTCCTCTTTTATACAAGTTTTGGAGAATTCTCAAATCCACTAGAATTTAAATTCATAATATAAATTAAATCTCAAAGTTAGAAATTGACTTAATTGAAATCTTTATTATTCTAAAAGTCTACCATCCATTTAAAATGAATAATAATCCAATTCAATTTTTACCCTCTCTCAACACCATTTGGTGTAATATAAATAGAATGATAATATAAAAAACAATAATTTCTAACTTCATATATAGGGAGTGCTCTTTTTAGGAGGAGAATAAATTAACATTGGTGTTTTTTTTTTTTATCAAACATATGAAAATTCTTTCTTTTAATTGAACTCTACAATTTCTACATTTCCCTTCTCATATTTTAGTTTTTTTAGCCATAATTAATAAGTAATGAATTATTGTATTTAATAACCTCATAGCAGGGGCGGAGCAAGAAGAAAAAAGTAAGGAGGGCCAAATTAAAAGAAATATTTTTAAAAAAGTAAAATTTTAATTATTTTACAAAGGAAGAGGCTGGGAAAAATTTCCTTGCAGGGGCCCGGGCCCCTGCCAGCCTCCCCCTGGCTCCGCCACTGCCTCATAGGACAGTTAAACAAAGGAATCATGGGAGACTTTGTTTAATATTAATCTGAAAAAATAAAAAAAGGAACTAATTATGAGTCAATTAAATTTAAAAAAAAAAACCTCAAAAAATAAAAGTAAAGAAGCATAAAAAGTACATTACCCAACCAATAATTGACCAAAACCAACTCAATAGCAATTTACTTACAACAGCAAATTGACCAATAAGATAGACCTAAATTCCAAATTTTAAAATCAACTCAATTGAGATCCATATAATTCATTCAATAATTACTTCTTGTTAACTCTTTCATTTCCTTTATAATTTTAATTCCTTCTACATTAATATAATTTCTTGATTGTAGCAGGCTTCCTTCATCTTAAGAACTTGGAATATTTGGATTTGAGTTCCAACACTCTCAATAATAGCATCTTACAAACCATCGAAATGATGACCTCTCTTAAAACTTTGATTTTGCAAAGTTGCAAACTAGATGGCCGAATACCTACGGCCCAAGGTAAGGTTAATAACTCTTGCTCTTTCATTTCCTTTATAATTAATTGTTTCTATGTTAATATAATTTCTTGATTGTGACAGGCTTCCTTAATCTCAAGAACTTGGAACTTTTGGATTTGAGTTACAATACTCTCGACAATCGCATCTTCCAAACCATGGGTAAGGTTGATTACTCTCTCTCTCTCTAGGTTATATATTTTTCATTAGACACTCAGAGTTTTAATGTTTTCTAAATTATAATGTGATCAGGCCTCTGTGACTTAAATCATATCCAAGAGCTGTTAATCAACGACAATAATCTCAGTGGTTTCTTGCCTCCGTGTTTGGAAAATTTGACTTCCCTTCAACGACTAGATCTCTCTTTTAATCACTTGAAGATCCCTATGTCATTGAGCCCATTATACAACCTTACAAAACTCAAGTCTTTTGATGGGTCGGGTAATGAAATATACGCAGAAGAAGATGATCATAATCTGAGTCCAAAGTTCCAGTTAGAGTTCCTTAATTTAAAAGGTCGTGGACAAGGTGCGAGAGCATTTTTCAAATTCCTTTACCATCAGGTGAGTCTAAAATATATGGATCTTACAAACATCCAAATGAAAGGAGAGTTTCCAAATTGGTTGATTGAGAACAACACATACCTACAAGAACTTCATTTAGAAAACTGTTCTTTTTCGGGTCCATTCTTGTTGCCAAAGAATTCTCATGTGGATTTGTCATTACTAAGTATATCCATGAATTACTTCGAAGGACAAATCCCTTCAGAAATCGGAGATCATTTGCCAGGGTTAGAAATTCTATTGATGTCTGATAATGGTTTGAATGGAAGCATTCCTTCCTCGTTGGGTAACATTAGCTCACTACAAGTGTTAGACCTGTCCAACAATAATTTGCAAGGGCAGATCCTTGGATGGATAGGTAACATGTCTTCTCTTCACTTCTTGGACCTATCAGGGAACAATTTATCTGGTTCTTTACCGTATAGATTCAGCACTTCTTCAAAATTGAGATATGTTTATTTGTCTAGAAATAAGTTGCAAGGACCGATCACAATGGCATTTGATGACTCCTTTGAGATAATTCAATTAGATCTTTCTCATAATAATTTAACTGGTAGAATTCCAGAATGGATTGGCAAGTTATCTAACTTGAGATTTCTACTCTTGAGTTATAACAATTTTGAAGGTGAAATCCCAATTCAATTATGCAAGTTGGACCAATTAACCTTGATTGATCTATCTCATAATTATCTTTCTGGTAACATCCTCTCTTGGATGATATCTACTCATCATTTATTTATTGAATACAATTCTATTGGTTCTGTGTCCTCATCACACCAATCTTTCGAGTTTACAACGAAGAATGTGTCCCTTTTTTATAAAGGCAATATTACCCAGTACTTCACAGGAATTGATTTCTCATGCAACAATTTTACTGGAGAGATTCCTACTGGAATTGGAAACCTCAGTATGATCAAGGTATTGAACCTTTCGCACAATAGTTTGACTGGACCAATTCCACCAACATTTTCAAACTTAAAGGAAATAGAGAGCTTGGATCTTTCCTACAACAAACTAAATGGAGAAATCCCACCTCGACTTACTGAGCTATTTTCTCTAGAATTTTTCAGTGTGGCACATAATAATCTGTCTGGCAAGACTCCTGCGAGAGTTGCACAGTTTGCCACTTTTGAGGAGAGCTGCTACAAGGACAATCCTTTTCTTTGTGGAGAACCGCTACCTAAAATATGTGGTCCAGCTATGCCACCATCACCAACACCAACTTCAACAAATAAGAACAACGAAGATTATTATGGCTTCATGGATATTGAGGTTTTCTATGTGACCTTTGGGGTTGCATACATCATGGTGCTATTGGTAATAGGTGCAGTTCTATACATAAATCCATATTGGCGACAAGCCTGGTTTTATTTTATTGAGGTGATCATCAACAATTGCTATTATTTTCTGGTGGACAATCTTTCCATTTTATCCAAACTTGGGTTTTCATAGCTTTAGTGCATCTTTTTGTATTTTAGTTTCAAAATTTAAATAAGTTTAAATGCAATGTTATATTGATTTTCATTTGTGTTTGTTTTTAGCTTCCATGTGACATATAATAATGAAGTTTCTTCACTGATTGCTCTATAATTGGATTTATAAAGCTTAGGACTAGTAGTTTCTACGTGAATTAATAAGAGGATGCCTTGGTATTCTGGATTGGGTTTGGCAGACTGCATGTTTAAATAAAATAAATTAATATATGATGCATTTTTCAATGAAAATGTAAATGCTTTACTAGTTTGTACTTGTTTTCTGGTTATATTTAATTTTTCATCAATATTCCTAACATAAATTGCTACATATCTTGAATTTTGAAGGATTGAGAGATGAGAAACAAAAAAGAAAGAGAGACAAGTTAGTTCAAAAGAAGAAGAAGAAAGAACAATAGCAAAAGAGAGAGAAGAGAGCAAAAGTAGATAAGTTTTTATTAACTATAGAAATTTTATAATCATTAATATTAAATTCAAAATATTTACATATTGCAAATGTTTAATATAAATGATTTTTATAAACATGTATAGCTTAACAATATTAATCAACTCTTAATATCTTTCATTTTATATATATTGAAAGTTAATATTAAAACCTATTATATATATATTTTTTCAATTTCATTCTCATTTAACTTTTAAATTTGTTAGATTTGTTTCTCATTATTTTAATAAACTTGAAAAAAATAAAACATTAATAAGTTATTTTCCAGCTCATTTTCCATGATATAACCATACACTGGAAAATGTTTTCCAACTTATTTCTCATTACACTATTAAACATCAAAAAATAATTTACTTTTCTGAAATTCACTTTCCAAAAGAATACTTTTTAGCAATCAAACGGTTCTTAATCTCAAAACTTGAAAACTGATTTGAAGGTATTAAGTGATCATAAAAATAAAAAACTAATAATATGTTGGCAATATTATTCTAAAATTAATAAAGGATGATAAGCAAGAACATGTTTATAAAAGAGGTCGAGGTTATCCGTTTTTAATTTTATATAATTCTGGCAAGGAAACAATCTACTTTGAATTATAATCATTAAGCTAATGAATATTCTTAATATCCGTTTTTAATTTTATATAATTCTGTAAGAACGACTTGTGCCGCTAATTTACAGTCACCTTATTTATGTTAATAGGCAACATTTAATTACCATGATATATAATTCGATATTCACTCTACCTCTTTCACATTGCCATCACCATTGATAAAAAAAAACCTGGACAGGTCTAGTAGATAAACGCAAGACCTTGTCAATTCAGGATTTTAAGTAGTACAAAATCACATAGTAAAAAAAATTGAATTCCATAAAAGTAATGAACTGAAAAGTTGACCCCAAGTCAAAGTCTTTTGTGGAAAAACATTGAATGGAAGGTTAACGCCAGCCAGCTATTTTGCAGTGTAAGATGGGGCTGTGAGACCATTAATGCCCTCTGCATTTTTTCCATGATATGGGTCAGTGGGATGGTCGACCGTGAGACCATTAATGCTATCAATTGTTTTTTCTACGAGATGGGTCCGTGAGACCATTAATGCTTAATATGCTTTAATTTCAACTAACTTAATTATTTTTATAGATAAACAATTTTTTTTATTTGATTAAAAAAATCCACCATGTTATTATCACATGGAATTATTATAAAATTATACATTGTACACTCCTTTCATTATTATATTCATTCATCATCATCATCAAGTTAATTTGAATTTGCATTTTTTTATGACCTTTGAGCTTATAAGTTATTTTAATTGTTATTTATATTATTTGAGATAATTTATAAAATTAGATTTTTTTTTAATTTTATTCTCTTTTACCCTTTTAATTTGTAAGATATGTTTCTCATTATTTTAATAAACTTGAAAAAATATTAATAAGTTATTTTCCAGTTTATTTTTCATGACATAACCAAACATTTGAAAAATACTTTCCAACTTATTTTCCATAACATTACCAAACATCAAAAAATAATTCACTTTTCAAGGATATATCAACGGGTTAGATTTACTAAATAAACTTTATAATTACTAATATTAAATTCAAAATATGTACATATTGCAAATATTTCAACATATCATATGCTTTAATAGAAATGATTTTTATAAACATAGAGAGCTTAACAATATTAATCAATTCTTAATATCTTTCATGTTATTATATTAAAAGTAAATATTAAAACCTATTATATTAATTTGTGAATGTATTAACTCAGATGTGAATTATATTTCTATTTAATATATATATATATATATATGCGCTACAACTAGCTCAAAAAGGTCATGTTTATCAGGACCATAGAGTAAAAAAAAAGAAAAAATTGAATTGCATAAGAATAATTAACTGAAACTTGTATTCCTAAACAACGTTGACCCCAAGTCAAGTCTTCTCTATGGATCCTTAATTTGTCCCTAAATAAGCTCACCTCAAGTAATCTTTTGTGCTTCATGAGGTTCCAAAGCTGAAAATATTCATCTTTTCCAAAGCTGAAAATATTATTCTTTTGTGCGTCATTAGGCATACCAACTTCCATCCTTGAGAAAGAGTCATTAGGTATACCAACTTCCAAAGGTGAACCAGTTTTTATTAACTAAATAAACTTATATTACGAAGTTTTAATTATTAATATTAAATTTAAAATACAAATTGCACATATTTCAATATGTTATGTAGTTTAATAAATTAGGTTATGATTGAATTGATTAATTTGTGAGTTAATTTATCTAGTTGATTAAGTTTGATTGAATCAACTTTCACTTCAATTTTTTAAAATATAAATCAAGCTAGGTTTCAGATTAACTTATCTTTTTGGAAATAATTAACGTGTGGAAAATTATACTTTAATTTTAATAGCGATGGCAAAATCAAACAATATCGTTGATAAAATAAACCACAAATGATAATATTTATAAAATACTTCTTGTCATTGTCATGACAATAAGTCTTTTTTTTTAAAAAAAGCACTTATTAGTTTATTTTTTGTAACACAGTCAACAAGTAAAATGGATAGGAATTTGTAGTGTGAGATGAGTTTGTAAGACTATTGCCATCTGTATTTTTTCCAAGATATAGGCCAATGAGATGGTCCATGAGACCATTGCTATCAAGCATCTTTTGTTTTTTCTACGTGATGGGTCCATGAGACCTTTGCTCCATAAGCTTGGGAACAGATAATATGCTTTAATTTCAATTTAGATTATAAAAAAAAAAAATTAAATGCTTAAGCATAAAAAATAAATCTCAAGTGTTAGAATGCAACTACCAATTAATTAATGGACAATGGACCTTATATTAATATATGACGCATCTTTCAATGGGAATGTAAATGCTTTACTAGAATAACATTTTTTTTAATTTGTTTTTTGGTTATATTTAATTTTTCATCAATATTTCTAACGTAAATTGCTACGTATTTTGCATCTTGAAGGATTGAGAGATGGGAGACAGAAAAGAAAAGGAGACAAGATAGTTTAGAAGAAAAAAATAATAATGAGAGACAGATAAGAGAACAAAAATAGTTTATTGAATAATGTTTTATATATTTTATTAGAGAAATCAATATAAACAAATTTATAGATAGACACTAATTTATCAAGTACTTAAAGAGAAAAATAAAATCAATTAGAGTACTTGAATATAACAAAATAATATATATATATATATATATATATATATATATATATATATATATTGTTCATAAATTAAAAATATAATAAAATCAATCCAGACTAATCTGAAAAATAATTAATTATGATATCATCATTCTGATAATAAAACTAATAAAAAATTTATTAATTAAATTATGTGAATATAAGTATTCAAATTGAGAAAAAAAACATTGATACAAGCTTTTAAATAAAAAAATTATAAATAAATATAATTTGTACTGTCATTATCTCTTCTGCATTGCTAGCACTTAACAAGTTGAATATATAATTCCCGTGTGAATAACATTAGAATAAATTTAGTTGTATGACATGATAACATCTGTTTATTTTTGTATTTTAAAAATAATAAATTTCTTTAAATGGATTACCTACTTTTGAAAAATCAAGCAATGAAACACAGAAATAGTGAAGAATAATCAAAGTGGTGCGGCTCTATATCAATTTTGATCCATGTTTTTGGTATTAATCTCTTCATTCATTTACAGCAGGAGAAAAGAACATCACCTGCCTTTCTTGTCTCTTCTTGCTTGGAAGGTGAAGATAAGGTATGTGAACCTTCGAGTGCCACCCATTTTACTGCATAGACCAAATATTTTTCCACCGCTTCATCACCATGAGTTATATTTTTTTAAAAAAATAAAAACAGTTATATATAAATTTTTTCAACATTTGTTTTATTTTAAAAAAATTTAAGTGAAAATAAAAAAATATATACAAAAATATAATCAAATAAATAAAGAATTATGTATGTTAATAAGTGAAAAAAAACCATAAACGATGACTCAAAATAAAAACTAGAAAAATCAAGAGATAAGTATACATCAAGTTTAATAACCAAATTTTTATCATCTATTTTTTCCAAAAAGATATTCAGATCAAAAGTAATATTATAAAAAAAATAAAAAGATTATATATATATATATATATATATATATATATATATATATATATATATTAAAGATAAATGTTAAATGTATCAACTCAGATATTGTGAATTATGTAGTAAAACTAGCTTAAGAAAGTCATGAATTATATATATTCTACACGAGAGGGGATGGGTCCGTGGGATGGGAGACCGTTGCCATCATGCAGTTTTTTCCAACGCTCTCTACTTGCCGGATAATCGTTTCCAAGAGCTGGTAAGTAAATTATTTTTGACATTAATATATTGGTAAAAAATAAAAAAATTAATTTTAAATAAAAAAATTAATTTTTTTAAAAAATACAGTTTCAAATTTATTCTCAAACGACCATTTAGTATATTAAAACTAAAAAAAAAAAGAATTAGTGTTTAGTAGGAAAACAATATTAAAAAGTTAGAGTTAAGTAGGAAAAAAAACACGGCATAAAATCAATGAAAGATTCATATTGAACCCTATATGTTAAAATTAAAATGGAAAATGTTGAAGATTTTTTTACTTAATGTTGAAGAGTTAGTAATATAACCTTTACTGCGCGCAGTTTAGATGGAAAAATTGACTACAACAACAGCATGGGTAGGATTTCTCTTATTAATATTAAGAGAGAGAGAGAGGATATATATATATATATATATATATATATATATATATATATATATATATATATATATATATATTCATTAAGATATTTTTAAAAATTACTGAGATACATTGTTTTCATTAAGATATGGAATTCTTTAAAACAACAAGCGATGCAGTTTTTTCCACGGCATGGGTCCGTGAAGTCCTCTATAAAAGCCTTAACCTCCTCGCTGCCATTTGCAGCAATATTGTAATAGTTGATATTAAGATGGGGCTGTTCCTTCAGGTGTTGACGGTGTTAGTGATAACGGTTTCCCTGCAAGGATGGGTGCCCCTTGGTTGCTTGGAGGAAGAGAGGATCGCTCTGTTGCACCTCAAAGATTCTCTTAACTATCCCAATGGCACCTCCCTTCCCTCCTGGATAGAAGCTGACGCCCACTTTTGTTCTTGGGAACGTATTAACTGCAACAGCAGCACAGGTCGAGTCACCATGCTCGATCTTTGGAGCGTAAGGAACTGAGAGATTGGTACTTAAATACCTCCCTTCCCTCCTGGAGAATAGCCCACGCCAACTGCTGTGATTGGGAAGGTATTCGGTACAACAGCAGTACAGGTCCTTACTCCTTCTTGAGGGCGTAAGGATTGGTACCTAAATGCCTCCTTGTTTCTTCCTTTTCAACAACTCAACGCTCTCGACTTGTACGGTAATAGTATAGCTGGTTGGGTTGAGAAGAAAGGTTTGCTCTCTTAAGTATTACAAAATATTTATGTTACTTTTATTTTTTTATAATTAATCAAATAAAGTGTTGCTTAATTAGTATCATTAATTTTGGTTCTATATGGAAGAAAATAGAAAGCATATTTAGTAAAAAGGAGTTGTTTAATTCCTTACATTATTAATATAATCATTTTGGTTCTCATTGAGGGTGAAATGCAGCTTTACCCTGTAAATGCATATTCATAACGAACACTAAGCCAGTGATCATGGAAGCAATGGACAAGTAGTGAATTATAATCTTTCTTTCAACCTCTTTACATGAATTCATCCTACCAATTACATGCCTCTTCATCAATAATAATTAAGTTACTCCAATAATATCTTTTTTTTTATTCTTTACATGAAGTCTTAATTAATTTATTTTTTATTTGTTTATATAGGTGGTTATGAGTTACAGAAATTGAGCAATTTGGAGATCCTTGACTTGGCATATAATAGCTTCGATAACGGTATTCTATCATTTGTGGAGGAGCTTCCATCTCTCAAATTACTATTTTTAGATTATAATAGACTGGAGGGGTTAATAGATTTGAAAGGTTAGTTTTTTTATATACTATTATTTTTATAAATATTAAATTTAATTAGCACAATTATCTATTAAATTTAATTTCAAAAAACACAATTAATGAGTATTGTATTAATTTATTTTTATATAAATATCAAGAATCTTTGAGCAGCTTGGAGTACTTGAGTCTAGACGGCAACAATATTAACAAGTTGGTATCCTTAAGAGGTAATTAGTAACACATTCACATTACCTACCTGACAGATAGCATCATGAAGATAATATTAATTATTCTTGTTTTTTCCCTAACTTACTTGCAGGTCCAAGCAACTTGAGGACTCTATCCCTATATAATATCACAATCTATGGAAGTAGCTTCCAGTTACTGCAATCATTAGGAGCATTCCCAAACCTCACGACACTTTATATTGGTTCCAATGATTTTAGAGGAAGAAAATTAGGTGACGGTAAGTCATATATTATATTATATATAGTGATGTTTATATATTTGGGTTTAATTCAAAAATTCAAATTTCTACTTTTGAACAAATAGAGTTGCAAAATTTGAGCTCCTTGAAAAGTTTGTATCTAGACCGGTGTTCTCTAGATGAACACTCCCTTCAAAACCTTGGAGCACTGCCTTCTCTAAAAAATTTGTCATTGCGAGAACTTAATGACATTGTAACTTCTGGAGGTAAATTAACAAATTTCAACTCCACTGTTACTTATCATTGATCATTTTATTTCTCTCTATACCAGCTACAATTAGGTGTCTGTATAGATTTTCTCTTTTATGTTTTAGCACCTATAAAACAAGTCTTGGAGAGACAATTAATTCTCAAATTTAGAAATTAACTCAATGAAAATCTTTATTATTTTAAAATTCTACCATCAATTTAATATAAATAATATTTCAATTTAATTTCCCCCCTCTCTCTCAACACTAATTCAGTATAATGTAAATAAAATGATAACATAAAAAACAATAATTTCTTTAATGAAAAGGTAACTTCATACATAGAGAGTGCTACTTTTAGGAGGAGAATAAATTAACAATGGTGTATTTTTATATTTTTAGGTTAGGCGTATAAAAATCCTTCTCTTCATTGAACAATACAATCTCTACACTTAACATATATTTTTAGTTTTTTTAGCCATGATTAATATGTAATTAATTATTTTTAATCTTAATTCCTTCTACGTTAATATAATTTCTTGTGTAATTGATTGTGGCAGGCTTACTTAATCCCAAGAACTTGGAATACTTGGATTTGAGTTCCAATACTCTCAACAACATCATCTTCCAAGTCATCGGAACGATGACCTCTCTTAAAACTTTAAGGTTGCAGAATTGCAATCTAAATGGCCAATTACCTACAGCCCAAGGTAAGGTTTATGACTCTTACTCTCTCTTGATTATATATTTTCCATTAGAAACTCAAAGTTTTTTTTCTAAATTATAATGTGATCAGGCCTATGTGACTTAAATCATCTCAAAGAGCTGTATATGTATGACAATGATCTCAGTGGTTTCTTGCCTTCGTGTCTAGCAAATTTGACTTCCCTTCAACAACTAGATCTCTCTTCTAATCACTTGAAGATCCCTATGTCATTGAGCCCATTATACAACTTTTCAAAACTCAAGTCTTTTGATGGTTCAAGTAATGACATATTCGCAGAAGAAGATGATCATAATCTGAGCCCAAAGTTCCAGTTAGAGTCCCTCTTTTTAAGTAGTGGTGGACAAAATACGAGAGCATTTCTCAAGTTCCTTTACCATCAGTTCAACCTACAATATGTGGATCTTACAAACATCCAAATAAAGGGAGAGTTTCCAAATTGGTTGATTGAGAACAACACATACCTCAAACGTCTTTCTTTAGAAAACTGTTCTCTTTCAGGTCCATTCTTGTTGCCAAAGAGTTCCCATGTGAATTTGTCATTCCTCAGTATATCCATGAATCACTTCCAAGGCCAAATCCCTTCAGAAATCGAAGCTCGTTTGCCAAGGTTAGAAGTTTTATTTATGTCTGACAATGGTTTCAATGGAAGCATTCCTTTCTCGTTGGGTAACATTAGCTCGCTGCAAGGGTTAGACCTATCCAACAACATTTTGCAAGGGCAGATCCCTAAAGGGATAGGGAATATGTCTTCTCTTGAATTCTTGGACTTATCAGGGAACAATTTCTCTGGTTGTTTACCATCTAGATTCGACACTTCTTCAAATTTGAGATATGTTTATTTGTCTAGAAATAAGTTGCAAGGGCCGATCGCAATGACATTTTATAACTCCTCTGAGATATTCGCATTAGATCTTTCCCATAATAATTTAACTGGTACAATTCCAGAATGGATTGATAGGCTATCTAACTTGAGATTTCTACTCTTGAGTTCTAACAATCTTGAAGGTGAAATCCCAATTCGATTATGCAGGTTGGACCAATTAACCGTGATTGATCTATCTCACAATTATCTTTTTGGTAACATCCTCTCTTGGATGATATCTACTCATCCTTTCCCTATTCAATACAATTCCCAAGATTCTATGCTCACATCACAACAATCTTTCGAGTTTACAACAAAGAATGTATCCCTTTCTTATAAAGGAAGCATTATCCGGTACTTAACAGAAATTGATTTCTCATGCAACAATTTCACAGGAGAGATTCCTCCTGAAATTGGAAACCTCAATAAGATCAAGGCATTGAACCTCTCGCACAATAGTTTGATTGGACCAATTCCACCAACATTTTCAAATTTAAAGGAAATAGAGAGCTTGGATCTTTCCTACAACAAACTGGATGGAGAAATCCCACCTCGACTTATTGAACTATTTTCTCTAGAATTTTTCAGTGTGGCACACAATAATCTGTCTGGCAAGACTCATGCGAGAGTTGCACAATTTGCCACGTTTGAGGAGAGCTGCTACAAAGACAACCCTTTTCTTTGTGGAGAACCGCTAACCAAAATATGTGGTGCGGTTATGCCATCATCACCAACTTCAATGAACAATGAAGATGATGGTGGCTTCATGGATATAAAGATTTTCTATGTGAGCTTTGGGGTTGCATACATCATGGTGCTGCTAGTGATAGGTGCAGTTCTGCACATAAATCCATATTGGCAACGAGCTTGGTTTCATTTTATTGAGGTGAGTATCAATAATTGCTATTATTTTTTGGTGGAAAATCTTCCTATTTTATCTAAGTTTAGATTTTCATAGCCTTAATGGTACTAAGACTTGGTGTTTTGTTGTGTATTCTAGTTTTAAGAACGCTAGTGATGTTGTAATAATTTTGATTTGTATTTTGTTTTTTTTTTTAGCTTCCGTGGGATATATTAAGTAAATTTCTTCATTGGTTAATTCGGCAAGTATTTTAGTTCGAATTAGTTTTGTAGGTTTTTATATAGTGAGGGCTTTTCAATTTCACGAGTTTTACTCCTCATCATCTTCATACCTCGTACATTACATTATTACTTGCTTTTTACTGATGATAAATTCAAATTTATAATACATCCAAAAATATTTAATATCAAAGGGAATACATTACAACACAAATATCAATTCAAATTTATTTTACTGTTTGTATATAAGCTTGTGAGCACTTGGAGAATTCTCAGCAATTGGAGAGTTGAAGATCCACACCTTGACTTCTCACACGCATCAAGAAAACCTTTCAACTCAACAAAAAGTACTTTAGATGCCAGTAACTGTCCCAGAAGGGTCTACGTAACAGCACTTACATATGATATCTGGAAATAAAATATCCAGTGCCGCATTAAGCATGTTGTAAAATTTAGCCGATCCTCCCAGTTTGGTCAATCGGTGTACCAACTTGCTCTCCGCATAATGCTTAATTTTTAGATGTTCCCAGGCTCAAGGAGGTTGAAGACCACAACTGTAAAAAACAAAATTATTCATTTAGCATGCAACCCAATCTCCCGAGAATGATCCAACAACAATGCTAAATGGCTAAAATATGGCAATTTTATGTTAACAAACTGCAAGAAAAAGAACTGATTTGTTTGTAACAGAAAAGGTGCAGCAAAATTTACCGATCTAATTACCCTGTGATAATGGCATTCCAGGTGATAACATCCTTGTTTGGCATTGAATCAAAGACCCTCCCCGCAGATATCAAATCCCCACACTTACCATACATGTCAATCAAAGCAGACCCCACATACGAATTTACCTCCATCTTCTTCTCCAAAACAAGCCCCTCCACCCATCTCCCCAAATCCAAATCCTCACACGCCCCAAGAACACTCACCAACGTCATCTGGGAAGACATTTCCATAAACAACCCAATTGCCTCTTTAGCAAAACCCATCGTAGAATACCCCGAAATCATCGAATTCCACGACACCAAGTCTCTCTCACCCATTTCATCAAACATCTTCCGTGCAAACCCGTTTCACCACACCTTGCGTACATTGTAATCAAAGAATGGTTCACATACTCATCACCATCCATACCAGCCTTGGACACCAGACAATGACCAATCTTTCCATGAACCAAACCCCAAACATTCCCTGACGCTACAAACAAAAGGGTATGTAAAATTATTTGCTTTTAGGCCTAAAGACTTCAACTTGTAATCCAATTCAACACAAAAATCATACCTTTTCCATGTGGTTGTTAACCCACGAAGCATGACATCGAAGGCATAAATATTGGGTTTGGTGAGTTGATTAAAAACAATGGATGCATAGGCCAAGTCTTTGAGGTCAATGATTTTGGAAAGAAGGAAATTGGGCTTTGGTATTGAGCATATAAGCATTTGTGTGTGGATTTGTTTTAATAGGTTTTTGGATTTGCATGGTTTATCAGAGACAAGCTTTTCAGTCAGGGTTTGATGTTCTTTTTAGGTTTGGAAGTTGAGGTTTGAAGGAGGGAGATGGTAGGGGGGGTAGAAAAGAGGTAGGTCTTGTCTTGAGCATTGTTTTTTGGAACTCGACTCTGCTTACGCTTCCAAAACATATAACTAAGGCAACGTTTGTTACTGTCTCTGGACACAACAGGCATAGCATAGATAGTTACCCATCATTTTTTAAAAAAATCGAGCTGGAATGACCCAAAAAATAAATTTTAAAAAATAAAAATCACATCGTTTTGATTTAAAAAAAAAAGGTTTTTTCTTGCAACACCAATTTGATTTCTTGCATGTTCTCGTGTGGTCACCAATCAACATTTGACAGATTATATGCCCGGGAGAAGAAACTCTACCAAGAAGTCAGGGTACATCTCAAATCTTCTGCATAACTTTTTGAATGATGCATTCTGAGCGTCCCTAGTTTTCAAGGCCATGATTATAGCATAGAATTTCAATGTATTTATTTTTTCTGCTGGAATGAGGTTTATCTATGCACAGCAGCTAAGAGACGATCCACACAGGATCCCAATCAATTCAAAGAGATTTGGAGCAGTGTTGTCAGTTGAATGAGGCAGAAGTATGGAAATGGTGGAGGTTGATGAAGTAGAAGATGTAATGACTACAGAGAAAATGGCCGAAATTGCCATAAAGGTACTTTGTGCAGGAATGTCAGCTGCACTGAGCTCGCATATCTTTTTTCATCTATTTTGTTATAGCATCGCTGAGTCATCATATTTTGTCCCAATATTGTAAATTGAACCGGTTGAAATCAATAAACAAATGCTTCTCAGTTTTGTTAGTTTCTTATAGCTATTTTGAATCCAAAAAACGAGCTGAATATCACCGGAAACGGTAAACAAAGAACCAGAAACAGGAAGAAGAAATTGAAAGTAAATCAATGAGAATGAATGAGCACTCACAGGGTGATTTTTTACAGTGGATTCAAATTCAACAACTACGAGGGCTATTTCCTGCAGCAAGGAGAGTTTCTAAATTTTCATTATAAGAATCCAACTACTTTGGCACACAATTAACAACTGTTTGATGATTATTTTTCAAAAATTTTACATGAAAAATCATTACTGCTCATGACAAATAGAAAGCCAAAAACTGCAACTCGTGTTACTAGGAAGTATCTCTTCTGAAAGTTCTCTCCTCTTCCGTACTTTCCCTCTTGGGTTGCTTCTTAGGCTTTGAGCCTAGTGATAAAAACACATGAAAATAGTTAGAAATTCTATTTGAAAGAAAAGAGACATGGATGGTACTTTTTGACCACTTAAACAACAAATTGGTTTGGTTTAGTAAATCGACAACTCGACACTATCAGATGACCAATATAATATTCACAAGAATAAAAAATGAAAATATCTTGCCTGAATTTGAAGGACATCTTGTTGAAGCGTCTGAAAGGAATTGCGGGACAGAAGAAGACGATCCAGCCTCCAAGAAATCTGTCTTAATTTTTTTCAGCATATCGGATGAGATTACCATGCTCCAAGAGTGCACTTCGCAGCATGGATGATTCCTAATGGCATGGAACACATAAAAGGATAGGAGTTGAAAATATTTGACAAGTGAAGCAACAAACTCAAATGCTTTGTGCCAAGACAGAATAACAATAGCAGATCACGTGAAAATCAAATAAGTAGAAACCATGTTAACAGAAAATGGTTTCAAGAGAGTTTTTAAATGGAAAAAATAAAATTGATGGTAATGTGTTTTATAACAGCATAGATTGCTGTAGTGTTCTTGAAAGAAATGTTGGGATTTGCCATTAATGGGCAATGACTTGTGCAGCCTACCCTAAGAAGAGAGAGTTGCCATTGTCAATGGTAGTTGCACCTACCATTGACAAATGTATCAACCTATGTGCAGCTGCTATTGTTGAAGAAGAGGAGCCATCATACTTGCCTATAAATAGGCATGTCTTGTGGAGAGCAAAAGTGAGAGTGTGTGAGAACGTGAAGAGAAGAGAAGAAGAGAGAAAGAGGAGCTGCTGCCATATGCAGCAGAGTGTGTGAGCTGGGAGTTGAGTGATCCTCCTCCATGTATTTATTGTATCCTTTTTCTATCCCTAAATAATATGGACTCTCTCCCGTGGATGTAGGCGATTTGCCGAACCACGTAAAATATTGTGTTACAGTGTGCTTCCCCTCCTATCTGAGCAACTATCAGTACACCACCGGTCCGCGCATGGGGTGCCGAAATTCCCCAACAATTGGTATCAGAGCACATGGTTTAAAGGGGTGTTTGATTTTTGCTAAAAAATAAAAGATCTCAAAATGGTGTTTTGACCATACCACTGTGTAGAGGAGGCCGAGACGAAGCCACTGGTGAAATCGGCGTAAAAAACGGACGTCGGACATGCCCGCATGCGCCCCCACGCTCCGACGAGGTGGCAGTCTACAGTAAGCATGCAAAGGATGACGTCAGCATGACATAATTGTGATGTCAGCATGCACAGCAGGCATGCCAGGGATGACATCAGCATGATGTAATTGTGATGTCAGTATGCACAGTTGGCATGCCATGTCAGCGACCAGTCACGAGCCAAGCCGAGCCGAGATGAGCAGAGCCGTTTATGGAGCCGAGCCGAGGGATAAGATTCTGTGTAGCAGAGTCTACGTGCAACCGGATCTGAGATTGAATCTGGGCCGTTTATCAGGCCAGAATTGTTTTGATCAAATCTTAGCCGTCTGAAATGCGATTTGGACGATTTTAGACTTGTTTCCAGCTAATTTGATCGTTCCGGATGCAATGGTATGGTCCGATCGTTGAGATTTGAGACTGAAAGTGGTGGTGGTGAATTATTAAAGAGAGATTGCCCGATCAGGAGGCATCCGATGGTCTTTATGGTGGTCGATGAAGATGAAGAAGAACATGTCACACATGTTTGCCCAATTACATGTGCTGAACTGCTAAGTGGAGAATTTTAACTGCCTTGAGGGAAGGTAAAATTGGGACACTCTAGACACCCGATCAAATGGACAATTAGAGGTGTAGAGTGAAAACTGATGAAGACCAATCTTGACGAATCTAAACACTGGTAGTCTCGCCAGATGTTGAGAACTGATGTATTACACTAGTATATTCCAGATCACTTGTAAAGGAAAGTCGCAACAAAGCTAGCAAATGGTTGTATATACGGAAAGACAGTACGATGGATAGATATGGCTTAAGAAGTTCTGTCTAGGAGATTGGGTTTTAAGCGGGACCAGTGTGACCCCTCCAATCTTTCCTGGGAACTTGCTTAGTGGAAGGATTATCCATACGGTACTATTTTCGTATATATAGCAGTTTGTAATGAAACGGTTAAAGACTAGCAAGATGACGGCACAAGGGAACAGTTGGGTTCTGAAGGTTCAAGGATCTGATGAAGTGGTGATTTCTCCAAAGAAGTTAGATTCGGTGACTGTAATTTCTCGAGGGAGAATTGATGAAGACCCTGATAATGGAAGAGAAATACAGCAAGGGGATAAAGATTGGCACCCTATTTTGACTTGGACAGGTGTTATGATAGGATGAGCTGCTGTCAAACATAAGCAAGGAATAGGGAGAAATCTGGAGAATAAAGATTGCACCAGGGCACACGAAGATTGTGCAGGAGTACCCGTAGGATCCAACGAGGTACTGTAATGAGACAACAGGTGCAAGGAGAAGAAGTGTTCCCAGATGAAGCTCAGAGCAGAGACTGTTAAAGTTTGTACAACAGGAAGTCTCTTATGCTCTTAATGAAGACAATAGGTGAAGACCTTTCTAATGCATGCAAGGATGGAAAGAGAGCTGTTGCAGAGGCACCTAATTGAGGGGGTGCAAACGCCTGTGATAAAAGGCGACCGCCTATGATGAAAGGCGAAGACACCAAAGATAGTTGGTGTAGGTGGAGCTGTCAAGCAGAAAAGCACAGAAGCTCCAAACATAGAAATCGAGGTGGAGGATTGCGAGGAGTATACCGCAAGTTTCTCTTTCTATGTAATCAGTGGCAGTAATCTCTCACATAGTGCACATGCTGGTAGAGAACTTTGGAGCCACTTTGAAGCATCTCAGCGGAAGGAGGATGCGACCGCCCCATGACAACGGGCGAAGACACCTTAGAGAAGGTGTGAGGGCCATGATAGGAGCCCCATTTCAGACCGCCGCATGACGACGAGCGGAGACACCTGAGGAGAAGGTGTGTGGGTCATGATATGAGCCCAGTTCAGAACACCCCAGAGCCAATGTGATGGCTAGATATGAGTGGACAGGTGTATGGCCAATGAAGTGGCTATGATGAGTATGGAGACAAATGCAGGATTGACTTTCATAGATATTGCCCCCATGCTAAAGATCAATGAGCTAGAAGACATTTGCCTTGGACACTAAGTGTGTGACTTGTGGAGCATTAAGACGCGGCTGCTATGAAGGAGCAGAGGGCATGCGCAGGTTCCGGGAACGAGTTGACTCTTGTCAAGGTGGTGAGCTCGGTAATGGCATTGTAATACTCAGAGTATGAAGACAAATATGGATCAACCTTTAATGGGCTGCCCCCATGGTTAAAGGTGGAGAGCTACCTGGACTCTTACGACTAAGAGCGAGAGACTCACGGAGAAGTAAGGCGTGGTTCCTAGGGTGGAACAGAGGGCAGGCGCAAATCCTGGATGAGTAGACTCTTGGAAGAGTGGTGGGCTCGTGATCATATTGAGATACTCAAATAATGACTGTCGCACTTGGAAATAGAAATTTCCGTTTGAGGGGGTGTTGTAAGCCATGATGTAAGGCTTGATGAATCATTCCGGACCGAGCATGGTTGATACGCTCGAAGGGGAATGTTGTGTTCCAGAGACAAGCGTTAACACTCTTCATATGTGAAGTGGCAGACCATCTGGTTGTAGTGATCCTTTTGTGTGAGAAAAGGTGTGCTTTGGTAACTCTGGTGATTGAAAGGTTTAGCGAGTACCTGTAAACTCGGCCACAGATGCTCTCAGAATGGTAAGCTTGGAAGAGCTGCAAGATGCAAGCCTGTGCTGAAGAAGCAAGAGGACAATTGCCCCATATGAATGGCAAATGGGGTGATTGTTGGGATTTGCCATTAATGGGCAATGACTTGTGCAGCCTACCCTAAGAAGAGAGAGTTGCCATTGTCAATGGTAGTTGCACCTACCATTGACAAATGTATCAACCTATGTGCAGCTGCTATTGTTGAAGAAGAGGAGCCATCATACTTGCCTATAAATAGGCATGTCTTGTGGAGAGCAAAAGTGAGAGTGTGTGAGAACGTGAAGAGAAGAGAAGAAGAGAGAAAGAGGAGCTGCTGCCATATGCAGAAGAGTGTGTGAGCTGGGAGTTGAGTGATCCTCCTCCATGTATTTATTGTATCCTTTTTCTATCCCTAAATAATATGGACTCTCTCCCGTGGATGTAGGCGATTTGCCGAACCATGTAAAATATTGTGTTACAGTGTGCTTCCCCTCCTATCTGAGCAACTATCAGTACACCACCGGTCCGCGCATGGGGTGCCGGAATCCCCAACAAGAAATTAGAGGGACTTGATTGTTAGATATTTACAGCAAGGCCACATGTAATAACCATAGCAATGCTTGTCATTAGGGCATTCAACTACAGAAAGTGAATGATAATAGTGTAATTGATTTTGCACCATCATGCCAGGTCATGTTTTCAGCCATAAATAATTGTTCTGGCCATACAAATCTATCCATAAATTAAAAGAAAAAAATTTAAAATTAACAGAAAATGAAGCAATATATAAAAGGGTAAAATCATCCCACAAATCCATATGCTTTCTAACACTAGTGTATGTCCACAAATCCATAATAAAATAATTTACCAACAAGTGCCACTCCATCTTTAAACACACGAAAGTGCAGAGAAAGCTCTTTCCTTACCCATTGGAGGTCAGCAGCTTCTTTCTGTGCAGAGACAAAAAAAGTTGGGATCAGTATATCTTTTGCACCCTATAGAAAGGAAAAACATAAAAATATAAAATCTCTAGAACTAATAGCCGAACATTAAATAATGATATCAAAAAAAATGAAAAGAAATTCAAGGCAACCCATGTTAGATTGATTAACTGGTTACCCGCGATACAACTGTCATAACAAGCCATGCATATTCTGTTTTCCAGCGTTATAAATTGATGAGTTGAATGTTAATGAAAAAAAGGTCATAAATTTGGGATCATTTTACAAAACTTGATGGTGATCCTACAACCCCTAGAGCTTAATGTAATTATTGTGGAAAGGATTATGCATGTTGAGTTGAGGTTTACACAAACTTAAACCTTGACTCAAGTCATAAGGCAAGCTGCTAGTCCCCCACCTAACCTGAAGCTTGTGTGTGCTTTCAAAAATTAAAACATGTGATGCATGAGACAATTCTACGCAATACATGAATAAAAAAAAATAAGACAAAAAGCAAAAAATTTAAACACATCAAAAACACAAAGCTTAGTCCAATAAAGTTGAAAACAATACCTGTCCCCAGCGGAGTCGCCATTCTGTCGCACGTCAAAAAATCCGCGCGGCGTCGGCTGGCGATTGTATCGTTATGTTGATTTGATTGGTTCGTTGGAGTCGCCACCTAGTATTTAATTGAAGGCTACTAGGAAACCGGATGAACTGGTCTTATCAGAGATTCGCGGGTAAGGGACTGGTTGTGGTTAGGGAAGGTATTAGCACCCCTAACGCACCCTACCTGAGGTAAGCTACTTCGTGGACTTGATGTGTTAAAGAAGTTTTAAAAAATTCTGTTCTTTCATCGAATTTTAGAAATACGACTTACATGTAAGTTCATAATTCTTTATCCGTGAGCAAATCAAAATCTTAAATTCTTCTTTATTCTTGCAATTTTATCATACAAAAAAAACATTCATTAATAAAATTCAAATCACACATTTACTTTTCACTATACTTTTCTTTTCTTTCTTTTCCTTTTCTTTTTTTGTTCTTTTTATACATCACATTACAAATTAACAAAATTCAACACTAGAAAAAAATTACATTACATAATTTAAAAATTACAAAATGGTCCCTAAAACTCCAGAAATTGCAGGAAGGACTTCTGCAAGCCGGAACAGTGGCGGCGCGTGGGTTCACGCGCCGCCGCCGGAAACTCCAAAATACAGGGGGTCAGTCACGGTTTCCCCTCTTCTTCCCCTCACCGGCAGTGAGGATCAATGTTACCTGCAAATAAACAAAAAAAACACACAAGGCAGTAGGTTTTAATTTCTTTCCCCTTGTTTCGGATCTGTCTCTCTTCTTCTCCATTTGGGCAGATCTGTTAGTTCCTTTTTCTTTCCTCCTAATTTCCTCTGTTTCAGGTGGCTGCCGGCTTCTTCTCCTGGTGATGGCAGCAGCGGGAGGCCGCTGGAAGGAAGCAGCTGGGATGGAGAGGGACGGCGCGTGTGGCTGGTCTGTGGGTTCTACTCCTCCGTTGCTGTTGATGGTCGGCCAAGGGAGTAGACGGAGTCCGAAGCTACTGGGTCTCCAGTGATGGCAGCGCTGTTGTGGCTGTTGCTTTGGCCGCTGTTACTGGAGGCCGACTGGAGGGAGGACCTGGTTCGGTCGCTGATAGAGAAGAAGAGGCTGAAGTCAGTGGGGACGGCCGGCTTGGTTTCTGTGACAGGGAGCTGCTGCGGCTGTTGTTGAAGAGAGGGAGCTGTCCCTTGTTGCCGGCTGTTGAGGAAGGAAATACCTGCTGGGGGAAGGCTTCGGTGTGAGTGGTCCTTGATTCTGCAGAAACAAAAAAATGGCGATGGCTAGGGGCTGCTGGGTCTGTTGGCTGTGGGAGAAGGAACTGGAGCCAACTGCTGGCTGGTTTCGGGAGAAGGAAAATGAGGAGAGGCAGGGGGTCTTGCCGTGGCTTTGGTTTTCCTTGTTTTTGGCCAAGGGAGGGGGCAGCCTTGTGAGGGAGAAAAAGATAAAAATCTGAGTAGGATGGGGGGTCTCTCCAAGGCTGGCGGCCAGAATCGAAGAAGAGGGAGGGGGGCTGGTGGCTGCTGCCTAGGGTGCAGGAGAGGAAAAAATGTTCAGCCCTTAGGGTTTTTTGTTGCCTTCTTTAATTGCAAAATTGCCCCCCTTGGGAATTCAGTGTAGCATGGTATTTATAGGAAAAGTTTTGCTAGGTTTTCAAACTAGTCCCTCAACTTTTCCTTTCCTTTTCTTTTCCTCTTTTTTTATAAATTTTGGTTTTTCTTATTTTTTTGTATTTTTTAAAGCGAGCAATATCAACATCAACTCAACAAGAAAAATCAGTGATCATAAAATTTACGCGTTAAAAGTTGAACGCGTTCCAAATACATTTGAAAATTTAAATTCTTTTGAGATGACGTTGAAAATGCTAAAAACAATGTAAATATATCAAAAATGCATTTTTTTGGGTTTTTCATTGTTTTTTTTTGCTATTTTTGGTTTTTTTCTGAAAAATTATCAAAACATGGGTCAAAAATTGGGTAGCAACACATGCCCCCTCTTTACAATGCTTACGAAGCAAGACTCCTCAATGTTTTGCATAGTAAGCTTTGTAAAGAAAAACTTGTCTTTCTGTCTGCTTAACTTGCTCAATATCCACTCATCTAAAGACCTTGCTCTTTTTCTCTGTTCTCTCTTCCTTCTCTTTTCTCTTTTTTCTTTCTTTCTTTCTCTCTCTCTTTTTTGTTATCTTGAGATCCCATCTGGCGATCTCCTTTTCCAAAACCAAAGAATGTGTGTAGCTCGGTCAACCTGAAATCCCATCTGGGGATTCCCTTTAACCAAAGCTACATGAGATCCCATCTGGCGACCTCATTAAACCAAAACTAAAAAATGTGTGGTAGCTCGGTCAACCTAAAATCCCATTTGGCGATTCCCTTTAACCAAAGCTACATGAGATCCCATCTGGCGACCTCATTCAACTGGAACTAAAAAATGTGTGTAACTTGGTCAACCTGAAATCTCATCTGGCGATTCCCTTTAACCAAAGCTACATGAGATCCCATCTGGCGACCTCATTAAATCAAAACTAAAAAATGTGTAACTCGGTCAACCTGAAATCCCATCTGGCGATTTCCTTTAACCAAAGCTACATGAGATCCCATCTGGCGACCTCATTCAGTCAAAACTAAAAAAAGTGTAACTCGGTCAACCTGAAATCCCATCTGGCGATTCCCTTTAACCAAAGCTACATGAGATCCCATCTGGCAACCTCATTCAGTCAAAACTAAAAAAAGTGTAACTCGGTCAACCTGAAATCCCATCTGGCGATTTCCTTTAACCAAAGCTACATGAGATCCCATCTGGCGACCTCATCCAATCAAAACTAAAAAAAGTGCGTAACTTGATCAACCTGAAATCCTATCTGGCGATTCCCTTTAACCAAAGCTTCATGAGATCCCATCTGGCGACCTCATTAAATCAAAACTAAAAAATGTGTAACTCGGTCAACCTGAAATCCCATCTGGCGATTCCCTTTAACCAAAGCTACATGAGATCCCATCTGGCGACCTCATTAAACCAAAACTAAAAAATGTGTAACTCGGTCAACCTGAAATCCCATCTGGCGATTTCTTTTAACCAAAGCTACATGAGATCCCATCTGGCGACCTCATCCAATCAAAACTAAAAAAGTGTAACTCGGTCAACCTGAAATCCCATCTGGCGATTTCCTTTAACCAAAGCTACATGAGATCCCATCTGGCGACCTCATCAAAAAAAAAAAAAAGTGCGTAACTTGGTCAACCTGAAATCCCATCTGGCGATTCCCTTTAACCAAAGCTACATGAGATCCCATCTGGCGACCTCATTAAACTAGAACTAAAAAAAATGTGTGTAAAAAGTAGTCTCATTGTAATGGGTGACCTACCCAAAGATAGAATGTGACTTACCTGGCAAAAAGACTTGGTTGGAGCAGTCCTGGTAGGATAAGGCTGACAAACTTGGCGCTTTCTGGTTGCAGGTTGACTTGAAGACTCCTTTTGATGATGGGGTTAATCTCCTCGTTTCTTTGAGATTCTCCTACTGGCAGGGTTCATCTCATTCTCTTCTCGTTCCAGGATCTAAACCGATTCTTTGTCATCATCAACTCAATGATTCTTTCTTTGTCCACAATCTTGTTGGACCTCATTGAGGATCTTTCTGTAACAAATCACAAGAATGTGCAATGCTTTGAGGTTAGATGACATGCATGCATCCTTACCTGATGTGAAATATAGGTCCCCCCCTTTTGATGATCCATCATCATAGGGTGCCTTTGTTTGCATTCCCAAGCTTTCTTTGTTCTTTCGATGCATTGGCTTATTCATATGCTAGCCATCCACTCAGTTGTAAGTGCAGTGCCCATCCTAGGTTGTCCATGACGATTACTACTCTCGCTGTTTATCAAGCTTGACTCTGCCCCTTAGTGTGGTGTTGCTTGATTCATCATGAAGGATTTTCTCTTTTAGATTCTTCTGAAAATTATCTTCTGATTGGTTGTGTACATCATGCCAACAACCATCAAGATGGTCAACCAGTCATGAACTTGCCTCCAATTGAAACAATACTCTTCAAGTATATGTTATCACCAGTCTTCTTGGAACTGTCAGGTCATCCAAACATGGATCTCAATACCTTGCAGTAAAAGGCTCATCGTCGTAAGCTCAATGTTCTTCTCCATGGATTCCTCTCAGCTTGTCAAATCAGATCATGAAAGGAAATGCGTTGGCATCATCAATGATGTTCATCACCCATATTCATGCGGTGAAGTGCGCATTTGAGATTCAGAATAGATGGTCCCACAGTCAGTCTTGGTGGTGTGCATCTTTCGATGTTCATTCAAATGCACTCACCTGATAACATATGTTAGGAGTCATAGCCATGTTTTAGCTGACGATAATAAAATGCCCTTCAAGTGCAGCGTTGCTCATCAATTGTTGCTGAAGTTCACTAAATCACTGACTGTCTTTGAACAACATTGCCCTTAACTGCTCTGAGTGTGCTCGTTCACTGATTCATCATTTGATCATCTTTCTTTGCCCCCAGCTGATCTGAATACTGTTTGTTTTTCCTTCTCAAGGTCCACCGTATTGCCCCCAAAGTGTCTCAATATTTCAAGGAGTATTGAGAAGAGTTGATGTCATTTCATGTCAAATATTTCGCAGACTCACTCGATGTTCTTCATTGTTCGATAATCTTTCTTGTTCTGGAATCAAATCTCATACTTCAAAGATCATGTCTATTCAAGTCTAATTTGTTGAAATGAAATCAAAGAGATGTCAATTTTTGAAAGTATTTTTCGAAATCAAGCTTCTTTGGTCAAAGACCCAACACACGCTATTCAATGTAATCTTTTGACTGTCTTGTATTTTGAAAACAGAATGACCCATTGTACGATTAAAATGATTTTTTTTCATAGTTCTTTGTATCAGTTTTAATCTTTGATGTTGGGTATATCTTTTGATGATCTGTGATGAGGTGACCTTCTGTTAATTTCAAGGAAAACAAAAGACTCAAAGTCAAAACTTGAGGATTCATCAAGAAAGATTGTTATCTTTTTTTAGCACCAATTTTATCAGCATGCATAATAACCAGTAGCTTAATTCATGAAGCCACGACTCTTATGGAAAAAACTCTTCGAGTTTTGAGATCGCCATTTATCGGTTCAGATTGCTTACTTGATCAAAAAGGGCTTTTAAAAAGCATGTAATGCAGGCTATGGTTCATGGCTATGAAAGAAAGGGATTTCACAAGCTCAAAAAGTGTTTGAGGGTTTCAAAGACCTAGGATCAACATCAACTATTCATCAACTCTCTTTCTCTTGTGGTCATTGTAGAGAAGTGACATTTGACCTTGTTAATTTCAAAGATCAGAATTCTCTTAACATAAGTTATAAATGCAAATCCACTTTTTCTCTAATGAATAATGAATCTAAAAAGTTTTGAAGACACTAAAGGCTTTATCCTAGACACACCAAAAGACATGAAACTTGATTTTTTTGGTGTTGACTTTTGACATTTGTTGTGTCTTTCTTCCATTGAAACCTCTTTTGCCCCTCTTAGAATTGATAGGCATTCTCCTTCATTTCCACTTTTTTGCTTTTACATAACCTTCCTCAAAGTTTTCTTGGATGGCCCTCAATCTATGGCTTTTCTTGTTCTCCCTTTCTCAATCATTGGGCTTTTATTCTAAGCCTTTCTTTTATCATTGATTCTATCAGTGTCTTCATCCTTCCTAATAACATATCTCTCATTGCCCCCAGTGTGGGGTGTGATCCTAGTCAAGGTTTTTTTTGAAAGAAAATATTTTACCAGGCTCAAAATGGGACTACAAGGATATAATCTTTAGAAAGTGAAGGGATATCAAAGATGGCCTTTTCTCATTTCAAGCAAGGTCGGTTAGAACCGATAAATTTTGACCTCATCCAGTGTAATGATTGGGACTTGTAAGAATAATGATTCACGAGTCCATAACTATCGAATCCACTACATGTCATTATGCATACTGGTAAAACTTAGCTATATGATGTGTTGCTACCCAATTTTTGACCCATGTTTTGATAATTTTTCAGAAAAAACCAAAAATAGCAAAAAAAATAATGAAAACCCAAAAAAATGCATTTTTGATATATTTACATTGTTTTTAGCATTTTCAACGTCATCTCAAAAGAATTTAAATTTTCAAAGGTATTTGGAACGCGTTCAACTTTTAACGCGTAAATTTTAAAATCATTGATTTTCCACATTGAGTCGATGTTGATATTTGCTCGTTTTCAAAAATACAAAAAAATTAAGAAAATCAAATTTACAAAAAAAGAAAGAAAGTTGAGGGACCAATTTTGAGATTCAAGCAACATTTTACCTATAAATACTGGTCTTCTCAACACACTTAAGAGGGGGGTAATTTTGCAATTAAAGAAGGCAACAAAAAACCCTAAGAGCTGAATATTTTTTCCTCTCCTGCACCCTAGGCAGCAGCCGCCCCCCCAGAGGTAGGATTTTTGGTTTTCTTTTTTCCTCCTCAGCCCGGTCTTCTCCCCTCTCCCAGCTACACACAACACTCCCACAAGCTGCTCTCCTTCTCCAAGCCGCAGCCATCACCATCCCCCCCATTTTCACTCATCTTAAAAGCCGAAACCAGAGAGCACAAGACACGCCCTCTGCCTCGCTCACCACAAGACTGTTCCCCCTGTTCCTCTTCTCCCTTTTCCCTTCAGCCAGCCATTTCCCTCTCTTCACAGCTCCTGAACCGAACCCCCCCCCTTCACCTAAGCCTTCTCCTCAGCGGCTTCTTCTTCTCCTCCGATCTCCATCAACGCCGGCTCCACAAGGTCACACAGCAGCAGCGCCCGTTCATCCTTCCTCCGCCGACCCAGCTGCTACTTTCCTTCCGCCCGGAGACCAGTTCCCACAGCGGCTCTTTTCGCGACAGACCGGCCGCCAGCAGCAGCAACCCCGTTCTCACCAGTGACCCAGCAGTCTCCAGCGACAGCCCCCCCATACTGCGGCGCCCATAACAGCAGCAGCAGCTCAACGCCGGCCTCCAGCAACAGCCCTTCAACCAGCAGCCCAAGCAAGGCAGAACCCGCCGGTCACCTGAACTGAAGGAGAGGGAGACGCAACAGCAACAAAAGAACAGATCTGCCGATCTGCAGATCTAAAGGAAAGAGGGAGGCAGATTCAAAAACCTGTGATTGTTTGTGTTTTCTCTTGTTTCTGCAGGTCACCGACAGTACGGACGGGAAGAGGAGAAGGAGACGATCCCGATCTACCAGCTTGCTGGTCTTCACCGGCGGTGGCGCGT
Organism: Populus simonii; assembly: GCA_007827005.2. NCBI lineage: Eukaryota > Viridiplantae > Streptophyta > Magnoliopsida > Malpighiales > Salicaceae > Populus > Populus simonii. Next base: position 13,718,878 of record CM017481.2, read on the forward strand.
GGACCCACGCGCCGCCAGTGACGGTGGCGCGTTGGAACACGCGCCGCCACTGTTCCAGCACTGTTGCTGCGATTCCAGAAGTGGTTCCTTTGCAATTTCTGGAGTTTTAGGGACCATTTTGTAATTTTTAAATTATGTAATGTAATTTTTATTTAGTGTTGAATATTTTTTTAATTTGTAATGTGATGTATAAAAAGAACAAAAAAAGAAAAGGAAAAGAAAGAAAGAAAAGTATAGTGAAAAGTGAATGTGTGATTTGAATTTTGTTTATGAATGTTTTTTTTGTATGATAAAATTGTAAGAATAAAGAAGAATTTAATATTTTGATTTGATCACGGATAAAGAATTATGAACTTACATGTAAGTTGTATTTCTAAAATTCGATGAAAGAACAGAATTTTTAAAACTTCTTTAACACATCAAGTTCACGAAGCAGCTTACCTCAGGTAGGGTGCGTTAGGGGTGCTAATACCTTCCCTAACCACAACCAGTCCCTTACCCGCGAATCTCTGATAAGATCAGTACCCGGGTTTCCTAGTAGCCTTCAATAAATTACTAGGTGGCGACTCCAACGAATCGAATCAAATCAACTTAACGAAAAATCGCCAAGTCGATGCCGCGCGGATTTTTTGACGTGCGACATGATGTGTGGTTCAGTTTCAGGAGGTATGAGTTCAAAATTGTTTGGTCACCTCATGTCATTTTCAAGCATCGAGTTATTTCTGCAATCAAAATACTTTTAATCTTCAGGATTGATTAATCTTAATCGCATGTTGGAGCTTGATTAAAATATTTTGTAAAAATACCCTTTGAAAGAAGCATCTCTTGATTTCAAAACAACAGGAAGACAAAGGAAAGACATGTTTCGTTCAAGGATGAGATGTAACCCCAAAACAAAATGCAAGATGGCAAAATTCATAACAAAAATGATTGACAGTTTAACCCCTTCTTAGATCAGCCTCTTTGGCAATATCTCTGTTTTGCCAAGCAATTCCGATCACTCGTCATTCTGAGGATGTTCTGGCGACAAAATGATCGATGACAAGCTCCTTCACAGATTCCTCTCGTCTTTTGCTCACCAACTTCCGGACTCGATTCTTGCAATTGTTCAATTGAAATGGCTGAGGACCCCACCATGACATCACATCTCTTGTCTGGATTATACCACCTAAAAAATGGTGGTTGCATGGGATCTGTCAGAGTCAGGCAAAAGTCTGGAATCTAGCAGATGCTGGTAAATAAACCCATATGGCAAAGGAATGTCTATCTTTGGCAAAGACATTGGAGTAGTTGATGCTTGAGCGAGACTTTACTAGGCAAAATAACTGAGTTTCTCAATTGAGAGTCATCTTCTAATTCAACTCTCTTCACAGTTCTGGAATCCATGGCAAAACCTTCAATCCTTCACTTCTTCATAGTTCGCTCAATTCTTTCGATGATCTTCACAACATCATGTCATTCTTCCAATGTTGTTGTGGTTGGTTGAGGGTTGTTGGAAAACTTCCACCAACTAGGTAATCTTGGCAGCGCCTACAATCATGCAGCGCTATCACTGTCAATGTGTGAAATGATGCATTGTTTTTATTGGAGGAGAAACTGATGAATCTGAAACTCCTTTGTCTCCTCTTTGATCCCTCACTGACAGTGCAGCAAACAAACACCTGTAGAGGGAGCTCTGCTCTGTTGAAGTTTCAATCTTCTTCCTATTTTTCAGCCGAGGTCTGTCTCTTTTCCCTACTTCTGCATTTTAATGCTGACACTGGTAGGAGAAAATTGTAGGTGATATGAAACTACTTCATTCCTTCTTGGATTCTCCACTTGCAGATCCATAAACAGGTTTTTGTAGAGAGAGCTCTGCCATGTCAAAGTTCGGCGACTGCTCATGTTTTCAGACTAGGTCTGACTCTTCGGCCTACTCCAGTGTTTCAGTGCTGAAACTGATGAGACAAATTTTTGTAGCGTATGAAAGTATTGCATCCCCTCTTATATTCCCCACTGGCAGATCCCCAAACAAATCTCTACAGAGAGAGCTCTGCAACGTAGAAGTTTGATGTCTGTTCATGTTTTTTTAGACCAGGTTTGGCTCTTCAAACTACCACAGTGTCTTTGTGCTGAAACTGATGAGAGATTTTTATAGCATATGCAACTAATAAATCCCCTCTTGCATTCCCAACTTGCAGAGCCATAAACGGATTTTTGTAGAGAGAGCTCTGCCACATTGAAGTTTGACGACTGCTAACATTTTCAGACCAGGTCTGACTCTTCTGCCTACTACAATGTTTTGCTGGTGCCACTGGTGAGAGAAAGTTTTAAAGCATATGAAACTACTACACCCCCTCTTGCATTCCCCACTGGCAGATCCACAAACAAATCTCTACAGAGAGAGCTCTGCAATGTATAAGTTCAGTGTCTAATCATGGTTTTTTTTTTGTTTTTTTTGTTTTTTTATTTTTACATCTTGTGCTGAACTGGAATTAAGCTCACAGTGAGGGTAACCTCAAAGAAGGCTAATGCACCATGCACAGAAGGCTAGCAATTATTTGGTGCCATTGAAAGATGTGGAGGCGATGAACAATTAACAAGGCGGCTAACCAAGAACAAAAGTTGTCATTAGTTGCTGACTGAAGGCATTGTTGTCGTTGTTCATGACTGAAAAGGAGAGGTGCAGCTTAAATGGGACGTGGACGAGCGGTGTTCCCACAAAAGACTGTGCAGACATTCCCTTCCCATTTGATGCTCTACACTTGTTCAGGCAGATCTGAGCCTAGCTACTTCCCCTTTGATGCTCTCAGCTTTCTTTTAACTCTGTGCCTCTCTCTGACCCCTTTCTTTATTATCCATCCTTTTCTATCCAGTGTAGTAAACCTCGGACAGGGGAACCTATTTTTCCTCATGGTACATGCATGATAAATGTATGAACATGTAATCTATATGAAGAACTCGCCCTTCGAGGGGTGACATATGGTCGTAACTCTTGTATGATGAAACAAGAATCTTGACTCTTGCCCAAACTCTACAATGAAAATTTTCTGAGTGACGGCCATTGGGTCACCCACAAGTTCTTAATTCAAGATGCTTCAAGAAGGCTTTGCCCTGATGCAAAACAACTATTTACAAAGCATACATCCTAACGGCAGGTTCTAATCTTTTCACATGAGACAAAGGGTAAGTTTACTACTTGGTCTCTAAACAAGGGTCTCTCGCTGTCCCAGTGATCGCCCTTGTAAAGGCAAAATGGGGGTTCAGCAGATAGTGGGATGGCACATGTACCAATCACTATCAGTCTAAACACTCAGCAAAGAGTTGAGGTTTACACAAACTTAAACCTTGACTCAAGTCATAAGGCAAGCTGCTAGTCCCCCACCTAACCTGAAGCTTGTGTGTGCTTTCAAAAATTAAAACATGTGATGCATGAGACAATTCTACGCAATACATGAATAAAAAAAAATAAGACAAAAAGCAAAAAATTTAAACACATCAAAAACACAAAGCTTAGTCTAATAAAGTTGAAAACAATACCTGTCCCCAGCGGAGTCGCCATTCTGTCGCACGTCAAAAAATCCGCGCGGCGTCGGCTGGCGATTGTATCGTTATGTTGATTTGATTGGTTCGTTGGAGTCGCCACCTAGTATTTAATTGAAGGCTACTAGGAAACCGGATGAACTGGTCTTATCAGAGATTCGCGGGTAAGGGACTGGTTGTGGTTAGGGAAGGTATTAGCACCCCTAACGCACCCTACCTGAGGTAAGCTACTTCGTGGACTTGATGTGTTAAAGAAGTTTTAAAAATTCTGTTCTTTCATCGAATTTTAGAAATACGACTTACATGTAAGTTCATAATTCTTTATCCGTGAGCAAATCAAAATCTTAAATTCTTCTTTATTCTTGCAATTTTATCATACAAAAAAAACATTCATTAATAAAATTCAAATCACACATTTACTTTTCACTATACTTTTCTTTTCTTTCTTTTCCTTTTCTTTTTTTGTTCTTTTTATACATCACATTACAAATTAACAAAATTCAACACTAGAAAAAAATTACATTACATAATTTAAAAATTACAAAATGGTCCCTAAAACTCCAGAAATTGCAGGAAGGACTTCTGCAAGCCGGAACAGTGCCGCAGGAACAGTGGCGGCGCGTGGGTTCACGCGCCGCCGCCGAAAACTCCAAAATACAGGGGGTCAGTCACGGTTTCCCCTCTTTTTCCCCTCACCGGCAGTGAGGATCAATGTTACCTGCAAATAAACAAAAAAAACACACAAGGCAGTAGGTTTTAATTTCTTTCCCCTTGTTTCGGATCTGTCTCTCTTCTTCTCCGTTTGGGCAGATCTGTTAGTTCCTTTTTCTTTCCTCCTAATTTCCTCTGTTTCAGGTGGCTGCCGGCTTCTTCTCCTGGTGATGGCAGCAGCGGGAGGCCGCTGGAAGGAAGCAGCTGGGATGGAGAGGGACGGCGCGTGTGGCTGGTCTGTGGGTTCTACTCCTCCGTTGCTGTTGATGGTCGGCCAAGGGAGTAGACGGAGTCCGAAGCTACTGGGTCTCCAGTGATGGCAGCGCTGTTGTGGCTGTTGCTTTGGCCGCTGTTACTGGAGGCCGACTGGAGGGAGGACCTGGTTCGGTCGCTGATAGAGAAGAAGAGGCTGAAGTCAGTGGGGACGGCCGGCTTGGTTTCTGTGACAGGGAGCTGCTGCGGCTGTTGTTGAAGAGAGGGAGCTGTCCCTTGTTGCCGGCTGTTGAGGAAGGAAATACCTGCTGGGGGAAGGCTTCGGTGTGAGTGGTCCTTGATTCTGCAGAAACAAAAAAATGGCGATGGCTAGGGGCTGCTGGGTCTGTTGGCTGTGGGAGAAGGAACTGGAGCCAACTGCTGGCTGGTTTCGGGAGAAGGAAAATGAGGAGAGGCAGGGGGTCTTGCCGTGGCTTTGGTTTTCCTTGTTTTTGGCCAAGGGAGGGGGCAGCCTTGTGAGGGAGAAGAAGATAAAAATCTGAGCAGGATGGGGGGTCTCTCCAAGGCTGGCGGCCAGAATCGAAGAAGAGGGAGGGGGGCTGGTGGCTGCTGCCTAGGGTGCAGGAGAGGAAAAAATGTTCAGCCCTTAGGGTTTTTTGTTGCCTTCTTTAATTGCAAAATTGCCCCCCTTGGGAATTCAGTGTAGCATGGTATTTATAGGAAAAGTTTTGCTAGGTTTTCAAACTAGTCCCTCAACTTTTCCTTTCCTTTTCTTTTCCTCTTTTTTTGTAAATTTTGGTTTTTCTTATTTTTTTGTATTTTTTAAAGCGAGCAATATCAACATCAACTCAACAAGAAAAATCAGTGATCATAAAATTTACGCGTTAAAAGTTGAACGCGTTCCAAATACCTTTGAAAATTTAAATTCTTTTGAGATGACGTTGAAAATGCTAAAAACAATGTAAATATATCAAAAATGCATTTTTTTGGGTTTTTCATTGTTTTTTTTGCTATTTTTGGTTTTTTCTGAAAAATTATCAAAACATGGGTCAAAAATTGGGTAGCAACACATGTCATACTATTATTAATGGGACAAGTAATATGTGGAGTTATTTGAAAGTATGTAAAAAGTTTCCTTTTGTAGTTGATAAGAAGCAAAAAAATTTGGTATTAGAACCTAATAAAGTAGGGGGTGAATTAGGAGATCGAAGTGTGGGAACTCTTAAGGCAATAGGTTATGATTATGATGAATGCAGAAAGGCACTAGTGAAAATGGTTATAATTGATGAATTGCCTTTTAATTTTGTGGAGGGTAAGGGACTTAGATTATTTTCTAGGACCTTGCAGCCTAGATTTGACGTTCCTTCTCGTTTCACTATTATGAGAGATTGTTTGAAACTTTATGTTGAAGAGAAGGAAAGATTAAAGAGAGCTCTTAAGGGTCAACGATTATGCTTAACAACAGATACATGGACATCAATCCAAAACATTAACTATATGTCCTTAACGGCTCATTGGATTGATAATGAATGGAATTTGCATGAAAGAATTCTGAATTTTTGTCAAGTTTCCAATCATATGGGTGAGACAATTGGTCAAGTTATTGAGAATTGTTTGTTAAATTAGGAGATTGATAAACTTTTAACTGTTAAAGTAGACAATGCAAGCTCTAATAGTGTTACTATTTCATATTTAAAGAATGTGATGAAAGATTGGCCAACTAATATATTGTCAAATGCACATTTGCATGTTAGATGTTGTGCACACATTGTAAACCTGATTGTATGTGATGGTTTGAAAGAGATGAATGTTTTGGTTGTTAAGATTCGAAATGCAATTAGGTTTGTGAGATCTTCACCCTCTAGGCTACTTGTATTTAAGAAGTGTGCAGAAAAGTTGCATATAGAGTGTAAGAAATCATTGTGTTTGGATGTTCCAACTCGATGGAATTCAACTTATCTTATGTTAGAAGCTGCTAAAAAGTTTGAAAAGGTGTTTGTGAGGTTAGGTCAAAGTGAACCTAGGTATGTGAGTTACTTTTTGGAGGTTGATTCAAAGGGGAATAAAAAAAACATAGAGCCACCTAGTTTGGAGGATTGAGAAAATGCTAGAACTTTACTGAAGTTTTTAAAGAACTTTTACATGGTTACATCGAAAATTTTTGGCTCATTGTATGTTACATCAAATTCTTTCTTCAATGAATTGATTTACATGCATACAAACTTGTTGCAATTGTGTAAAAGTAGAGATAATCTTTTGAGTGGAATGGCGATGAACATGATGAGTAAATTTGAGAAGTATTGGGGTTGTGGAGCAAATCAGAATTTTTTATTGTATGTGCTAACAAAAAAAAGTGAGAGATAATTTAGTGAGCTTGTATGAGTTTTATTTGAAAGCCGATAAAGTGGTGGATGATAATAGGCATAAACAAGATGTTAATGATGTTATTGATGACATGGAGATAGATGTTAACACTTTAGCTCGGTTCAAAAGGCACTTGCTAGAGGAAGATAGTGTGGAAAATAGAAATGAGATTGAGAGGTATTTGGTTGATGGTTGTGAGGATCCTAATGATGATAAATTAGATATTTTGGGTTGGTGGAAGATTAATGCTTCAAAATATAAGATACTTTCGAAAGGTGCACAACATGTTCTGGCTATTCCTATATCCACAGTGGCTTCCGAATCAGCCTTTAGCACAGGTGGTCGTATACTTGACCAATTTCAAAGTTCTCTATCTCCAGCAACAGTTCAAGCACTTATTTGTTGTCAAAATTTGTTGCATCATGGTCCAATTTCAACTGATAATACAACCTTGATGAATGATTTTAAAACCTACGAAAACCTTGAATCAGGTAATGTTTCTTAAAAACTTACACCTTTTATTTTATGATTTATTAATTAAGACATTTTTATTCTAACATGTTTAATATTTTATTTTGTAGAATTTGATGGAAAGTTGCATTTAGCAACGGATGATAATTAGTTCATAAATTGTGATGCATTTATTAAAAACGTATGGTATAAATATCTTCTTATTTAATTTATCATGTTATAATTCTAGATTATAAATTTCAGGAATCAAAGTGCAATGCTCTTGAAGTGCTTTTTTATTGAGACAATGTGCACATGAAGATTTATTTTTTGTGGCTTGGAGTGTTTTACGATAATGTAATGTTATTTGTTGTTTTTTTGTTAAGCCCTTTGAAGACAATGGTTTGTAATTTGGATTTTAACTTATTGGTGTGTGATTATGAGTGTGTGTTATTTATTTAAACTTTTCGGAAGTAGAAAAATATTAGTAAGTTAAAAAATATATTGAACACAAGATTGACATTAATAATTTCATATAAATGAATATTTAGGAGTAAAAAAATTAAATATATTTGGAATCTTCAAAGAAAATGAGACAATATCAACATTAATTGTAAGCCTAATAGAAACCCATTACAAAGCCCATTAAAAAGCCTATTAAAAAGCCCAAATAAGCCCAACATAAGCCTATAGGTTTGTCCGGTTTTTTGGACCAAATAAGCCCAACATAAGCCTATAGGTTTGTCCGGTTTTTTATCCAAAAAACCGGACCGAAACCAGCCGGTTTGGGCCGGTTCCGGTTCGGTTTCGGGTCTCTTTTTTCCGGTTTGGCTGTTTTTTTCGGGTGAAAACTGAACCGAACCGAATTTATTCACCCCTAACTTAAGCTATTAAATAAAATTTTAAAATATAATTTATATCATTTTCTAACATAAATAAAAATATATAAAGCTGGTGGTCCATAGCAAAAACGACATGGACATGTATCATCTGCGTGGTATCTGTTGTTTTCATGTCCATTGCCCCGTAAAGGTTTGCCGCCAGAGGAGGAGTGAGTATAAGAAACAATTTTAACCTCTTTATAATTTTAATTATCACATGCTCTCTCTCATCTATCTTCTATACTCTACAAATATAAAATAATTATAACCCCATAAAGGTTGAATTTCATTACAAGAGGAAAAAAAAGTCAAAAGAAAAGAACCTAGAAAAAGAAGTAAGAGAAGTGTTAATTGAAGGCAACTAACACATGGCGATTGCCATGTGAGAGCACGACACGGGCAGCATGCATCTACCTCTTTACTAAGATTACATATAAATGTATAAATCAAAGCCAAGTAATATATAAGACCGACCATTTTTAGACTGAAATAATTTCATTATTAAAACCCTTAATAATAAAGTATAACATTCAATTCTCAAAGAAATAAATAAACACAATAATTCAGATAAAATATTGTGATCTCTATAGTTACGCGGTTTCCACAGGGGATTGGAGCCTGAAGAAAATCTTCAGCACAGTATATGCCTAATGCCTACTCCCACAGCATAAAAGGCTCTAAATGTTGGGATTCAACCATGATCAAACGAATTGGCAAAGCCTTGATGAATAAAGTTAAATTAAGCTCAGACTTTTTGACTCCAAGGATTATTTATAATTTAATTACTATCTTAATTACTTAGTGAATGTGAGCATGTGAGAATTGACTCGGTTAGATCTGATAAATTTAATGGATCATTTTGCAACCTAATTACTCTGGACAAAAATTAGTTTGATTTTTTTTTTATAAAAATCAAAACGACATCGTTTTAACTTTAAAAAATAAATTTGAAGCGATATTATTTTGAATTGACCGAATCAATATGAGTTGACCTACTCAACTAGTGATTCGTGTCTTGAAATTGGTCATGGACAAAGCCAAGTTTATAACGTGTTTGAGAGTGTGGTAACGATTGCTTTTCAAAGTATTTTTCGCTAAAAAATACATCAAAATAATATATTTTTTATTTTTTTAAAATTTATTTTTGATATCAACACATCAAAACAATCTAAAAATATAAAAAATTAATTAATGTTAAGTAATTTTTTTTTTAATTTTGGTCATCTCTGTTTGGGCTTGCACAACCAAATTAACTTCAAACTTTCTATACATATTTTTAATTGTAGAAAAAACTACATGAAATAATAGTTAACGTAATTTAAAGATTGGAATAACACAGTTAATTTATCTTTGGTGAAGTTAATGGTTACTATGTATCAAAATCTAACATCATCCAAAATTATGAGGGAGAATAAAATAAAGAATTAAAAGAGAATTAAGTAGCTTTTATCTGTATGTGGCTTGATGATATATGTTGATCATAGACTGAAATAAAATACATGACATTATTTGGGATAAGTCGCAATAGATAGAGGATGCATAATCATGGACATAGCTAGAAAACAGATTGTGTGAGAACTTATTTAATGTATAGCTGTTCTCACAAGGCAGTGCTCTTGTTACAACGACAGGTACTTCATTATTCATTCTTGCTTTTATCAGCACTTTTAGTTTATTAATTAAAACTAGCATGGTACGTTTTGTCCAATGACACGTCTTGTTGTGCTAGTTTCTGAGCAATTATTCAAGTAGTGGGTTTTAATAAATCTATTTCGGGAGAGAAAAAAATATTACTTGATAAATTGAAACATATGAATGGGTAGGGTACATCAAAGACTTGTGGACATTATTATTATTATTATTATTATTATTTGATTTGTTCATAATGGAGCAATATTGATTTTAATAGAGGTTTGTTATTGTTTTAAGACAAAAAAGATAAAGACAAGAAACATGTCTTGTTTTTTTTTACATTCTGTTTTGAAATGATATAAATTTATTTTAAGATTATCATAATAATATATTTATTTTATATAATTGTCTTTGTCCTTCCAATTAAACACATTTATATTTTAATTTTTTGTATCTATTTTTTTCTATTCTAAAATGCACTAACCAAATACAAAAATGTCTAAATTTTTTAAAATAGTTATAACTTAGCAGCTGAGAGAAGTCTAATTCATAATTGGTTCATGTTTGATGAATTTATTGTTGTTTCTAACCAAGAAAAATCTAATAAATTTAACTGAAACTTAAATAAATAAAAATGAGATTTTAGTAAATTGCATGCCTTATTAAGTCATAAAAAATTATTTCTGTCATAAATTGACAAAAAAAAGAAGTCCTGATTTGATCCATATTTTAATTTGACTCTCCATCTTGATAAATTAAGATTTTATGTAAAATTAATATGAGTTTGAGTACTATAATTACATGGTATTGGAACTTCATTAATTTATCTATAATTAATTATTACAAGAGAAAATAAAACAAAACTCTTTTAGAGCTCTGTTTTTATTATCGTATGGGACTAAACAATTTCCTTTTAAAAGCAAACAGCTATGCTTAGAAACGTTTTCAAGTCCTGGCACCATGCATATATGTTACCACAAAATCGAACTATATATATATTTACCTATTTCTCAAGACTTTTGATAGGTTTAGCTATTTCTCAAAGTTTTTTAAGCACATAAATTTCTCAACATTTTCAAAACCTAATCTATTTCGTATATTTTTTACATGTTTAGCATTTTTTTTCATATTTTATTTTTGTTCGAGTACCCAAAAAAAATGAAGAAAAAAAAATTATGAGTATCAGTAGAGAGCTAGCTGGAGAATTTTTAAAAATAAAAAAGAGAAAAATAAAGAATAAATATCTTTATCCTCTTTTTTTCATAATCTAATCCTACACTTAATTTTTTTTAAAATCCTAATTAAACATACCCAATTGAGGGTTCCCTTAAAAATCTCTCTCTCTCTCTCTCTCTCTCTCTCTCTCTCCTCTCTCTCTCTCTCTCTCTCTCTCTCTCTATCTCTCTCTCTCTCTCTCTCTCTCTCTCTCTCTCTCTCTCTCTCTCTATATATATATATATATATATATATATATATATATATATATATATATATAACAGGGTAGCTGACCTCTCTGACTCTTGGTATAGAATGACGTATTTTCATAGACAAAGATTGGTATTCATATATAGATTTTTCTTCCATGATTAGGTTCTTTATTGATTGTTTAATTAGTGAACAATATTATACGTTTTACAATTATATAATACAATTGTAGTATTTTGCTTCTTAATATTCTACCATGCAATAGCATAATGATAGTTTTTTTTTTCATGGGTTGTATGAAAATTTTAGCTCCATTATAATGATATTATCTTCAATAACATTCCTCCTAACCTTCAAATTTATTTTGTCATGATACGTCAAAGTATTGTTTTATAGTTGAGGATCAATTCCAGCTCTTTAGAGCTTAATATAAAAAATGTTTAGCAAGGAAGATTTAGTTTTTTATGTTTTTTTGTCCCCCTAATTATTGCACTCCATGTTTCATGCAGTAGCTATAAGTTAGATTATTATCTTTATAACTATTTTCTTAATAAAACTTTGGAGTATTACCAACAAAATAAATATATTCTACCCTTTTTTATAATTTTTTTGTTACAACTTCTTTTATGTATGGTAAAAGAAATCCAATTTTTTTGTCAGTTGTTTTAATTATAAGAAATCAAAGGATGGAATAGACAATATTTGATGGAATGCTAATGGTTTCATGTATATAAAAAAAATTCTTATTTAAGCCCATCTTCTAGTATTTTTTTTCTTTATTATAAATAAAGTTTGAAAGAGAAAAAATAAACTTGAGTTTATTATGGATATTTTTTTTATTAGTACCATATATCCCTAAGGATTGGCATAAAATGGTCTAATTAATTGATTAATTAATCCATTATAAAATGAAATAATTGCACTCTTTAGAGTTTATTTCGTTTTATAACAAGGTCATTCTTTAGAGTTGATGCTTCAATTATTGGTTTGAACCTTCCTCAGTTCCTACCCGTAACACTCTTGCACTTTTTTGTTTGACATTGATACAAAACCCACCACAAATCATAAAATTAATAAGAGAAGGAAAAAAAATTATGTATAATAATTAGTAATTAGCAACATTTCTTTTTTAAAAAAATTAATACTTCACAACAATCAAGGGTCTATTTCTTGATTTTATTAAAAGGTTTTACAAATCTTGCCACAAGCAAGGAATACAATTTAAAACCTAATTTGAGGTTGGTTAACTCGTGATATGAGAAATTTGAGGTCTAATTTCAATTAAAAAAAAATTTATCTATTCTGATCTAGTAAAAAATCGGGTTGATATAATATCTGAGTAATCTAAAAAAACTTAATCAAAATTTGTTAATTTTTTTTTTAATTTTTTTAAAATAATATTATTTTAATTTTTTATAAAATAATAAAAATAAAATTAATCTAGTTAACTCGAGTCAACTTATTTGTGACTTACAACTTGTCCAAACTAACTTGATTAAGATTTAAAAACTATGGATATAATATATCTTTCAATAAAGAATCATGTAATGAGACAAGTGAAATGAATTCTAACAACAGACCACTGATTTGAAACTTTGTATGCCGGTGCCTCCCATGTTGATGAGATATATTACTCTTTAGAATATACATTATCAATATTTTAATATCATTTTACAAGTTAACGTTTCCTCCTGAAAAATATTTTCATGGAACTCAACTTGCAATAGCTCCTCTCATTCATCAAAAGGTTCAGATTATATAACCTTCTTCTTTCGAGGTTATGACCTAAATGCCTAGATATTGAAATTCCAAATCTCAACTGTCTTTGACCCGAAATATGTGTGTGTGTATAATTGTGAATTGTGAGTAGAAGTTAATTTCGTACTCGAATTTTATTTTATTTTAGTATCTCAAACTATTTTTGATAAAAAAAAAAAGAAGAAGTATTTCTATTAATGTTAACCATGGGCAATGATTTAAAAACACGACATGTGCTATCCACCCTACATCAAGCATTCTTGGGGAGGTGTTGTTCAACATGTCACTCTACCATTGGACAGACTTAAATACGCTCTAATCCAAGGTTAACTTCACCACCTCCCTAGCCAAGAATTGTGAACCATGAACATCATTCCCTATATATATAGAATCACGGACCCTCTTCCCAATTTGCTCCCTTAGTGGACTACAATACTACAATTTCCTTTCTAAGTGATTAGGGATGACAAATATTTGTTCTTTTAGCAAAGCCTCGCACCATCTTTGTAGCTCAACTTGGTGTCTAATGTCATGTTTCTACCGTCTAATCCTTGTTAGAGTGAATTCTTTTTGTATTCAACTTTGCTATTTTCTCTCCGTTTCTTTCTTTGGTTTTGTTGTTCTGAAGGTTTTGAAGCCAAGAACCCATGATTCTTTTAAGCCTAGGAACTTAGATCTGTTCTTCACATCCGTGTCTGCCACCACAGTTTCAAGTATGTCAACTGTTGAAATGGAAGTTTTCTCCAATTCCCAACTCCTTGTTTTAACCATTTTAATGCTCATTGGTGGAGAAATCTTCACTTCCATGGTTGGACTTCATTTCAAGAAGTCTCAACTTAAGAAAATGGAAAACAAAATTTCTTCCCTTGCAAACAATGATCCTAGCACCTACCAATCTGGGTTGGTAATGGCAGAAAAACAAGATTTTGAAAATCTTGAATCAGGAAATCATGAAACTTCATTAGATAGTAGTGCAGATTTCTTGAAGTACAAATCAATCAAGTTTTTGTGTTTTGTGGTTTTGGGATATTTTATAGTTGTTCAAGTTCTAGGAGTTTCACTAGTTTCAACCTACCTAGCCCTTGTTTCTAGTTCAAGAAATGTGCTAAAAAACAAGGGGCTAAACTTGCTAACATTTTCTATCTTTTCTGTTGTTTCAACTTTTGCCAACTGTGGTTTTCTTCCAACAAACGAAAACATGGTGGTCTTTAAGAATAACTCAGGCCTCCTACTCATCCTCATCCCTCAAATTCTTCTTGGAAACACCCTGTTTCCCTCTTGCCTAAGATTCTGTGTTTGGTTCCTGGGAAAGTTTTTCAAGAGAGTAGAATCAAATTACCTCTTGAAGAAAACAAGTGAAATTGGATATTTTCACTTGCTACCAAGCCAGCATTCTTCTTATTTGGTCGTTACTGTTTTTGGGTTTATCATCACTCAATTTATAATATTTTGCTCCATGGAGTGGAATTCAGCTGGATTAAGCGGTCTAAATTCTTACCAAAAAACTATAGGAGTATTATTTCAGACCATGAATACAAGATATGCTGGAGAAACCATCGTGGACCTCTCAACCATCTCCTCAGCTATCTTGGTGCTGTTTGTGGTCATGATGTAAGTGTTCTCTTTCCTCTCTATCTAAGTTTAAATAACGCATAAATTGATAACCTATAGTTTCTATGTATTTTGTCTATAAGAAAGGTGGCATTTTCCCCATTTTCCTTTTGTTGTTTTGGTAATTGGTACACAGAACAGCCTCATAATCAGAAAATGTCCAAATTAAATAAATCATAAAAAAATGTGAGGAATGAACTATCTATATAAGGAGTAGATTGAGTTAGTCCTCACATGCAATTCATTTACTTTTCTTTTTATTATAAAGTAGTTTCTATTCATAATGTTTTTGTTATATTATATATAAAGTAGTTTCTATTAAACGGAACAATATAGTGATTTACTAACCTAAAATTTGATCTAAATCAATTTTAAATTAATTCAGATATGAATTATCCTAGCTTATCGTACGTTTTAGATTGAAAATAAAACCAACTAGCCTGAATTTAATAACTTTGTATATCTTTATAAAATAGCGTAACATGACTTGGAAAATCGTAATCAAACTTGAAAAGCCAATAATGTAACCTAGGATACGAATCATCTTAGGATTACTGAAGTAGACTTTAATCTAAAATTTTATATGACTTGAAAACTCCACTTCTGACCTTACCAAAAGAATTCATATTTTATTTTCATTGTTTACTTCATAAAATATTATTTCTCATACTAAGAAAATAGAATATATACATTGAAATAGCTTTATATATCCATTTTATTTTTCAGGTATCTTCCTCCCTATACTTCTTTCCTCCCCATAAAAGATGACGAAGAAATATATAAGAAGAAAAGAAACAGAAGGGGAAAGCTTTTGGAGAATATACTGTTCTCTCAACTATCATATTTAGCTATTTTCATCATCCTTGTATGCATCACAGAGAGGCAAAAACTGAAGGAAGATCCTCTCAATTTCAATGTTTTGAATATTGTGGTTGAAGTAGTCAGGTACAAATATTTTTGCCCTTTTCTCCTTGGATCTTGACCTCAATTTTTAATATAATTGATGAAATAAATGTGGTAATTAGCTAATTAACATCTTTGATATTGATTTTCTTTTTTCTGGTGCAGCGCATATGGAAGTGTAGGGTTTACAACAGGCTACAGTTGTGACAGGCAAACACAACCTAATAGTAATTGTGTGAACAAATTTTGTGGATTCTCAGGGAAATGGAGTGATGAGGGGAAGATTATTCTCATAGTGGTGATGGTGTTTGGAAGACTTAAGAAGTTCAATATGGATGGTGGCAGAGCTTGGAAACTCTTGTGATCATGGAGACATGGAAATACCAGCAATATATATATATATAGTGGCGCCATGCATGTTTATATATATAATTAATTAGTCCTCGAAGAGGCATAATTATTCTTCTCTTCTTTTTTTAGGAGAGAGCAGGTATTCAACAAAATACATAATATAAAAATGAAGCAATTATTTAGTGTTTTTAATTAGAGTAGTTGTACTCCTTGTTTTTATATGAAAATAAAATTCAAGAATATATAATTGCTATAATTAATGGATTTAAATTTTATACAAAACGAGGAGTGCTCCTCTTAGAATATCTAATAATTCTCGTGCAAATAGATATTTAGAGGTAGGCTAATTAGAGATATAGTTTTCATACTTAACTGGAGAATTAACTTAAAAAATTAGTTTGTTAAATTAACTAGAATTAATCATGGTTTTTTTTTCTTGGTTATTGAGTTAATTAGATGAGTTTGGTTAAGCAATTGAATTAATATTTTGTTTGATTTAATTAAAAATTAAATTCAAACCAGTTCAAGTTTTGGATTTCTCATTTAATCTTATTAAATCAAGACTAATAACTATAATATATAATATGAAGTTTGGTTAGTCCTTTTATTGGGCTGAAACCTGATGCTCCTTTTCCGAGACTAATTGCTTAGGTTGGAATTTTGTATTATCTTGTGCCTTGTGGGATAAATGCCTCCACGTCTCTACCCTTTTGGGCTCGATGCCTTGTTACAATTATCTTCCAAATTTATAATAATAATAATAAAAAAAATGAATATATTTGTAAAACTTGACGTAACCCCCACAGGATTACCGGTGACTTGAATTGTTGTCATAGATTTGATCTCCGCCTGGGATCAACCCGAGACTTAGTTGATCTGGGATTATGATGTATTTGGTTTAGTTTTTATGGTTGAAGTTATGGTTAGGTATAACTTAATTATGCATAAAATTCAACCATAAAAGCTAATATTTCTTGTTTTTTGTAGTTTTTTAATGGGTTCCACACCCAAACTTCAACCTTCACCTCTAAAATAAACACATACTAAAATTAGATCGAGTTGAAAAAAATAGAGAATGGAAAAACTTGACGACCAGGTTGACCCGACAAGACCAAGTCAAAAACCCGGTTGTAACTCGTTGATTTTTTATTTTTTACTAAAACGACGTCGTTTTGATTTAAAAAAAAAAATTGATCCAGACGACCTGGTGATCAGGTTGAAACCCTGAATCCAAGCTTTAGACCAAGCCGGCCACCAAATGAAGTTTAAAAAATTATAGGTGAAGTGGAGTTTCAATTAAAATAAAAATAGGATTGATATAATATAACCTAGTAAAAAACTTGAATTAATCTATAATTTAGTTAGTTTCAGGAAAATTTAAATAAAATGCAATCAAAATCTATTAATTATTTTTAAATGATATTATTTTTAATTAAAAATTAGAATGGTTTTTTTATAGATTCTAAACTTGATTTAGCGGTTAATTTATCTAATAAAAAATCTTTGATTTGATCTAAATTGATATAATTTAAAAATTATAAAAAAATTTAATAATTTTTTGCCCAAAAATAATTTAAACATTAACAAAATATTAATTAAAAAGTAAGTACTAGAATTTTAATAACTACACTAACATAAAATTCATTTATAAAAAAAAATCCCCACCCTTCTTGTTAATTTTTTTCTTTAAAGTTTAATTTATCAAAAAAATAGATTTGAGAAGGGCAAACTTTGCATATTTAAGAAATACAAGGGGCTAATTTCTAGCTCAATTTTTCTTCCACCAAGGGTAGAGAAGTCATTATAGACAGCACTGGTCTGCGCTTACAAAGATTTTTGCTTTCGCACGTTTTGAGCTCAAGTGGAAGAGTTTAATGGCGAAGACATGTTAAAGACTTCCCTTCAGACACTGAAATCACTTCCAATCACTACAAAACAACAGACTCGAAGATTTACTAAAAACTCAGTTGTAATGGAAGCTCAAAACCACAAAGTCTATGTCCAATATAACCACACTGATTCCTGCAAGTTTTCAAGGTGGACTGCCAGGTAAAACCAAGAAAGAAATCATCTTTATTACAAATTTTCCTTCTTCTTTTGAGATTTTATATATTTCTCGAACTGGGTTTTCAATTTCAATCAAGTTAAACTTGGTTTTCTTGTTTTTTGATTATTTGGGGGTGTTAGGGAGAGCTTTGAATTCATGCATGCAAGGCCTTGGCAAGAAGTGGTTGATTTTTACTCCAAAAGTGTTAATGGGCAATTGTCATTGTGGGAATTGTTTGGAACTCAGGTATTTTTCGCTATGGAACTTAAAAAAGTTTGGATTTTTAGCATATAAATTGTGTTATTTGTAAGCATCCAGTGTGGTCTTGTAATTTTTTGTTGTATGATGCTAAAGAATTTTGTTTGCAGGCACATGATGTTCATTGTGATAAAATTGAAGAGGTTTCTAATGAAACTGGATTATTAGAGGGTGTTTCAAATGTAGATAAGTCTGGGAGGTGGGCAAGGGTAACATTCAAGATTGTGCTTTCATATCATGGAGGTTCATTTGATGGTTGGCAAAAGCAGCCTGGTTTGAATACCGTTCAAGGGTGAGTTGCTTGCCAGTTTCAAGTTCTGAACACGGAATATGTGATGCCTCATATCTTGCTCCTTTTCTCCACGACTAGTAATGAGGTTCTGGGGAAACAGGCATCTATTATGTCTCAAAGGAAATCTGTATGATATGAATACTGTTAGAGAGACTTTTACTCTAAATTACACTGTTTTGCATTCAAATATTTGATGGATGCAGTTATCTGGGTATGTTTTTATGTTGTGCCAAAATACCCCAATATTTTTATCTTAATTTCTTTGGATTTACCTTCTTCTTCTTTTTTTCCTTTCAAATGATCCAGGGAAATTGAGTTAGCGAATTCATAATTTATTTTTTATTTGGATTTGTTTTCATGTTCTTCTGATCACTTCTCCGTGTCTTTCAGCTTAGTGGAAAAGTCTCTTGGAAGATTTGTTGATGAGAAGAAAGCTCAACAGCTAAAAGAACAATGTAAGCCATTAGAAGGCTGTGCTAGTGTTGCTGGGCGCACTGACAAAGGAGTGTCAGCTCTTCAACAAGTTTGTTCTTTCTGTATGTTAATGCCCTCTTCTTTCTGCAGTTCCTTATATTTTACAATACATTCAATGTTTTAGTATTCTTATTCATAAGGCCTGTTTCTTTCACTACTTTTTGTGTTTCCAAGCCACATCAACAAATATTGTGTGCTAAGTTTGTGAAACTTATCATGTCAGTTTTCCACCCATTTATGATCCTTTATTGGTTCAATCCAAAGCCTCAAATTTTCCTGTGATGAAAAAGTTCTGTTGACATTTTTTGTGGATATAGAAGATTAAAGTTGAGCAGAATTAGTTATTTTTTTTATGGGTGATACAAGGATGATGCCTCAAAAATATTTACTGTGTGGGATTTCACAGTCTGTTTCATCACTTGTTCTTTTTATTGATTGGATTTTAGTTTTTGATTAATTGTATGTCCAGATACTTGGAGAAAAGATGTTAAGCCTCATGATATTGAAGATGCCATCAATGATGTGGCACCAGGAAAAGTCAGGGTTGAATCCATTTCTGAGGTATCAATTACATTAAACTTCTAAATGCCTGATTTCATCCTTGTTCTAAACAGAAGCTAACTGTCTCGGTACTGATTAGTTCTTTAACTTGCTGTAGGTTTCACGTGCATTCCATCCTAATTTTTCTGCCAAATGGAGGCGTTATTTGTATATATTTCCTTTAAATGATGGAGAAAATAGGGAAGAGATTGAGGGTGAGGGGGGTATTGAAAATTTTACTTCTCATGAAAATTGTGAAAAGCAAAGAAATGAATGTGGTGAACTGGCCAGTGAGGAGAATGTTGAAAATTCAATAATCAGTGATGAGGATGAACTTAAAGGTGCAAAGAAACCTAGGAGTTTCAGTGTATGCAGGGTTAATCAGCTTTTACAACAACTAGAAGGGAAGTTATTATCCTACAAAATGTTTGCACGTGATACCAAAGCTTCGAGGAATGTGTAAGAATAAAGAACAAAACGAAGACTCTCTACTTTCATGGCTAGGAAAGTGCGCCTTTATGCCTTTGGTCAATGAGTTGTTCTGGTCTTCCGATAAATGAGCTTTTGTTCCTCGTGGAGAATATATAAAGGGTTTATCTGTGTCTATCCTTCTTAAAGTATTCTTCAGCTATTGAATTTAGGAATCAAATTTTAATCTACTGGTTTGATCTTTCCAGCAAATTTATCTGTGTTTATGCCCTCATATATGCAGAGTGCACAGGATTATATGTCAACATCTTATAAATATACCTTAGATTCTTAATGAATCTTCAGCTCCTAGATATAATGCTGGTTAAATGAGTTTTGTTCATCAGAACCATCTCTGTAGTGAATTCCTTATGAATCACATTGGTACTCACTCATGCATCCTGTTTTTGGTTAGCTTTGGTTAGTCATTTGAAATACCTAAAAAAGAAAAAGGTTATTCTTAAATTTCCACTTTCTCAACCTGACTTTTTGGGTTAATGCCAAAAAATGGTGTGGGCATTGTCATATCTATGGGAAATTGCTGTTATTTCACTTAAATGTTGATTTAACAATAACTGACGAAATATGCAGTTGTTTTAATTTTATCTAAGAAGCCTGTAATTTGATTGCTAGTGGCATTTTTCTGTTACAGGGGTCCTCCAACAGAATGCTTTTTATATCATGCTCGAGCCATGGAAACCAGATTGCCTTCTCCTGTAAATTTTCTCACCATAACCTCTCTTGTGAAACTCTTTGTTTCTCCCTTTAATCACATCGCTTTGATTCTAGTGGATGGGTGGGTGAACTGGTATGCTTTGTGCAAGCACATGTTAGCAGTTTTGTGGAATCTATGAGTGGGAATGAATTCTCTTATCTCTTCCCCCCCTGAACATAGACTCCTTTATGAAGTTATATTTATAACATTTTTGAATATTTAGATGCATTACTAATGATGCTACTTCTTGTATAGGATCATGAGAAAGGGATAAGGGTCATGTGTGTTGAGCTCATTGCTAATCGATTCCTACGCAAGGTTTGTCAGTTAAAATTTCATATCTATCACTAGGGAAGCATTTGTTTTTAGAATTTCCTGGCAATAATAGAATGAATCTGTAGATTCACCTTTAGAATTACTATAAAGTTCATGAGTTTGAAATTTCAGCTTGCAAATCTACTTATTAGTTTTTTTTTTTTTGGGGGGGAAACTCCACTTATTAGTTTACTCTGATGCAATGCATGACGATTCTTTTCAAGTTAGGCTATTTCTCACCCAATCCCAAACACCACATCGGCCTCATGCTTTAACATTATCAGTTTGTTTTGGATCGTATTTGCTTTGCTTAACTATTCATAATTTAATTACTACCAGATGGTTCGGGTTCTTGTGGCAACCTCGGTAAGGGAAGCAGCTGCAGGTGCACAAGAGGATGCACTGCTAAAGCTGATGGATGCTACATGCAGACGTGCAACTGCTCCACCTGCACCCCCAGACGGCCTATGTCTTGTTGATGTAGGATATACTGAGTTTGACCCACGAAACTGCCTCATTCCCTAGATCATATCTCATGTCAATTTCACATTAAGTATTGCTTTCAGCCTACTTTCGAGCGGGTATGTTATGCACATATGAGCTTTGGACCATCATAGGATTTTGAGTGATCCTACATGAAAATTTTTGTTTCCAGTGACTAAAAGAAAGGAAAAGAAAAGAAAAACGTTACATGCTATTTTTTGCATATCTTGTTCTGTCGTTACTTTTTTTTCTTTTAAATATACATGTTATGACTTCTATAACCAATATTGTTTCTTTGCGAATTTTCTTGAAATCTTAGTTACGAAAAAGCCACAACTTATAGCTTCTTTTAAATCTAATTTTTTCAAATAAAAAAAGCAATTACAATGCCAAATGCAAACTCATATTTTTTAGATTTTGGTTATGTGAACTATCAGCTGCTTTGGACATAGAAGAAAAGAAAAATGAATAAAAACCAATTGTCTCCACCAGAAATTGTGTTTTAATTCTTCAGAGCAGGCATTTTATAAGGGAGGAAGACTTGGATTTCGGAGGAAAATAATGGATAATGTTATTTAAAAAAAAAAAAAAAAAGTGTTTTGACACAAGTGAAATGCTGGACAGAAATAGGAAAGGAAAGGGCTCAGCTTGGTGTCTAATTCAAGGTCAGACCGGAGATCTCTGGTCTAAATCCATATCTCACTCGTGCGTTCTAACAAAGAGATCTGACTTTGTCAGAACTTTATGCAGAACCCTTCTTTCATTTGCTTATTGTAAGACAACCTATGCTAACCTCTCCTATTCTTAGCAAACCAATTCTCTTCCTCTCTCTTGTCTCTCTCATATCTTTCTTTCTATGCCATCAAAACTTCTTCACCTTCCCAAGCTTCCTCTCCACCCCCTCCCACCCCAGCATTATAGTCCTCGATCGAAGCCATTCATGTCTGCAATGGGCGCGCATGCCCCCTCACCAGTGCGCGTCCCACTACTCTATAGCATCGTGACTTCTAATCATAAAACCTCATTTGTTCTTGTCTTTCTTCTTGTATCCCTCCATTTTGTTGCCTCTTTGGGACTGACGGACTCCGAAATCCTCCTCAAGTTCAAAGGTTCTTTAACGAACGCATCTGTGTTGTCGGACTGGAGTGATAAGACCACACCATGCACGAAAAATAATGCAACAAATTGGGTTGGTGTAATTTGTGTTGAAGGGTCCCTTTGGGGGTTACAACTTGAGAATATGGGATTGGCTGGCAAGATTGATGTGGAAATTCTAAAAAGTTTGCCAGATTTGAAAACATTCAGCATCATGAACAATAACTTCGATGGTCCCATGCCAGAGTTCAAGAAAATGGTTACATTGAGATCGATTTATTTGTCTAACAACCATTTCTCAGGGGTGATTCCACCGGATGCTTTTGATGGCATTTTGAAACTGAAGAAAGTGTATTTGGCACAAAATGAGTTTACAGGTGCCATTCCTTCCTCATTGGTAGCCTTGCCTAAGCTTTTGGTTTTGAGGCTTGAAGGAAACCAATTCAGTGGGAAGCTACCAGATTTTACACACAATCTCCAATCATTCAGTGTGTCAAATAATGCTTTGGAGGGGCCAATCCCTACAGGCCTCAGTAAGATGGATTTGAGCTCCTTTTCAGGTGAGTTGCCCTCTTGATCTAAAGATCAGTAATGGCGACAAGTAATCATCTTTACTTAAGTTTTCTGAGACTTACAGAAAGTAGGCTAGACATTGATTTTCTGTCATAAAGATTTTTAGATCATTGGCACCTCGAGCACATCAATTAACCAAAACAAAATTGAGTCTTAGTACTATTTTTTCTCAGATTTCTGGTGACATTGCCAATTTGTTAACTTTTATAGCTTTTTTGGTTGAGCAGGAAATAAAGGTCTGTGTGGACCGCCATTAAATGAATGTAATACCACAGACAACGATGGCCATGACTCTGACTCCAAGAAAACCCCAGTGCTACTGATCGTGATCCTTGCTGCAGCTGTGGGATTACTAATAGGTGCCATCGTTGCAGCTTTCTTATTCCTTCGTCGTCGACGTCAAAGACAAGCATCAGGCTCAATAGAATCACCTCCACCACCAATACCATCAAACCTCAAAAAGAAAACTGGTTTCAAGGAAGAAAACCAAAGCCCATCAAGCTCACCGGACCACTCGGTAGGGAGCAGGAAGGGTGAAGGTCCAAAGCTGTCCTTTGTGAGGGATGATAGAGAAAAGTTTGATTTGCCAGACTTGTTAAAGGCCTCGGCTGAGATATTAGGAAGTGGTTGCTTTGGGTCCTCATACAAAGCAGCACTTAGCTCTGGGACAATGATGGTGGTTAAGAGGTTTAAGCAGATGAATAATGTAGGGAAAGAAGAGTTTCAAGAGCATATGAGGAGGCTAGGGAGATTGAAGCACTCTAACTTACTTCCTCTTGTGGCGTACTATTATAGGAAGGAAGAGAAGCTCTTGATTACCGACTTTGTTGAGAAAGGCAGCCTAGCTGTTCATCTTCATGGTATGCTTCTAGAACAAAATTTGGACAGTCGCCAAACATACATGGTGATGCTTTTCATCCATTGAATGTGTGCTCCACCATTGATGGACAGACATAATCGCTCTACGCATGCTTGCACAAGTGTCCATAGCATTCCTCGTCTTTTTCTTTCCATTCATTCATATAATGTGTGACATTTCTGTATTCTGACCTTGCTGCTGCCATCTGTTCCCTTTCAGGTCATCAAGCTCTAGGTCAACCAAGCCTTGGTTGGCCAAGCAGATTGAAGATTGTTAAAGGAGTAGCCAGGGGTCTTGCATACCTCTACAAAGACCTTCCCAACATCATTGCTGCCCACGGCCACCTCAAATCCTCCAACGTTCTTCTCACTCAATCCAACGAGCCAATGCTTACTGATTATGGACTAGTTCCTGTTATCAACCAAGAGAATGCTCAAGAACTCATGGTAGCCTACAAGTCCCCTGAATACTTGCATCATGGCCGGATTACCAAGAAGACAGATGTCTGGAGTCTTGGGATATTGATAGTTGAGATCTTAACAGGAAAGTTGCCAGCAAACTTCGTGCCACAAGGCAAAGGAAGTGAGCAGCAAGATTTGGCAAGTTGGGTCAATTCTGTTCCTTATGAAGAGTGGATTAATGTGGTGCTCGATAAGGATATGACTAACGTGTCAACAAAACCCAATGGTGGTGGTGAAAGTGAGGTGATGAAGCTATTGAAGATTGGTTTGAGTTGTTGCGAAGCCGACGTGGAGAAGAGGTTAGACTTGAAGGAAGCTGTTGAGAGGATTGAAGAAATAAAAGAGAAAGATAGTGATGATGATTTTTTCTCCTCATATGCCAGTGAAGGGGATATGAAATCTTCAAGAGGGAAGTCTGATGAATTCACATTCTCTTAAACATCTCGAGTATGGTTGAGTTAAAAATTGGATCTCTAATCTATTAGAGTGGGGGAGGGGGGAGATAAATAAGATTTTCTGCATTTGAATGAAGAGCCATGGGGATGATAATGCATAAGAAAATGAAGAAGAAGAGGGAAAAAAGAAGGAAATAGTCTTTGCTCTTGCATGCTTACCTCTCTATATAACTACCATGAAAACAAATAATACACTACTAAAATTCTTATATTAAGAGATTGTACTGCTATGGTAGTGTGGAAAATTTGGTGTATGGATTATTTTTACAACATCCATGAAATAGACAGTCCAAAATTCATTGAAATAATATATATATATATATATATATATATATATATATATATATATATCTCCAAGACCAAATGAGCTAGGGTTTGACAGCTTTTTCTTTCTCCTTGGTAGTACAATGGATAGCAAGAACATTCACACAAAATGGATTCACTTGGATCAGAATTATCTGATTACTTAGTGTAATGGATGCTGTGGCAAGTTTCTGTTAAGCAATTGGTTAATTTAGTCCATATAAACCATTATTGTAGCTCAATACTAAACAGACTATGGAAAGTCAAAACCTAGCTAAAGACAGGATTTCCTAAAAAGAATAATCTAAACTGGCCCTTCCCTGCCTTACAAGCAAGTCTCTTGATGTATATCATGGCTGCCGCGGCCATTTCCAGCTCTGATCAGCAACTTCATGATGGATTCTGAGTATTGTACAAGGCCCTGGAATGGAGCTGTTGCTTTGGAGTATCGGCCTGATTGAATAGTCATTCCATATTGTGACTGCATTTCGGGAAAATCAAGTTGGTCCCGTGAAGTGAAAGTGGTCTGTTGAACAGCACAGGAAATCCTGTGCCTGCTGCTGAATCTGCTACTGAGAAATAGGAAAATGTTAGGCTAACTCAGGAATAGAACAGTGTGTGATCCCTGCCTCTTGGAACTCCTGACTAGGTCCATTGCCACCCTCTTGCCTTGTTCCCATGTTTGTTGTCGCTGCTGCTGCGTTGAGCTTTGGCTCCATACAAATGATCATACCTGTCCGGTTTCCCGATCCCCCATGCCTCCGCGATCGCCCACAATTCCTATCTTCTTTTGTGAAAACCTTTAAATCAAGTTATTTGATTAAATGCTTTTGAATATTAGCTAATCAATAGTTGTGATGTAGGAAAAGAGAGAGAAAAAATCATGAAAATACAAGAATCAAAGTAGAATAGTAATAAAAAAAATCATCAATGAAGGAGAGAAACCCAATCTCGAAGAGACCAAAACAAGAGTACACACTTAATCTTGCATAAACTCTGAGTTTCAATTTCGATTAATAATTCAAAAATCAAAATAATTGATGTCTAGGTATTTATTTATACACACCAAACCAAATAAAATAATAAATCTTAATTTAATAAGAAAACTAAATCATAATTTAACTACTAAATTATAAATACAAATAATTTTAAATAATAAAATCTAAAATAATCACATAATATCAAAACTTTTAAATAAATAAAAACCAATTCTCTTTGCTGTCCTTCATTCTCCGCAAGTTGTCAAGAAAACCAAAACTAATTCGTTCTAGATACGAGGATGGTATGCTAATTTCTCATAAATGTATCAGTCTAGACAAGGATAGTATGTAAGTCTATGACCTATGACCATAGATTGATTCGAGTATCGATCTAATGCAAAAGTTAGGTCAGGTTAAATCGGTTAATCTAAATTAATAAAAAAAATAAAAAATTTAAAGGTTTTGAAAAATATTATTATTTTTAAATAATTCAAACCCGATTTTAATCGAGCTGCGGGCTAAGGTTGACCAAATCAAACTGTTCAATTCTGAGTTGATTTTCTTGACACTCAACGTAGGCTAGGAGGCATGTTGGTCGGGTTCGGACGGACTCTTGAATCAGGCTAAGTTTAATACAAAAAGAGTCTTGGTCTTGATATGTGAAAAAAACCGTCAAAAATGACAGGATGTCTTCTTGTATAACGAGAACTTATCGTAATTTGAATTTTATGAGTTTAGTTAAGCACATAAATAATTAATCATTACCTATAATTAGTAAAAGAAATGTTCAGTTTGAAGAAAAATGGATGGTGGCACTGATTAGTTTTCAAAGAGCTTTGCTAATGATTTGGCAACATGTTGAATGTGACTAGCTGTTTCTTTTTGTTCTGTAACTGACAGCCAGCCATGGTGGATTATTTGAGGGGCCAATGTCTTGTTACAACCTCAATAACTACAAGGACTAGACCATTGTTGGGGACAGACATCCATGGGTTAGGGTTAGGGTGTTTCTTGAACCTAGGGCAAGTCTTTCCAATGATCTTGTTTTGTCAAGAAACTAGAAGGGGGAGAGTGCAAGGGGCAGAAAATGTTGAATCTAAGAGAGAATGTTGAGAGGAGGAGAGGAAGAGAGAGGGCAACAGCTGTGGCTATAGATAAGGATAAAAGCAGCCAATCTGCTCTCATTTGGGCTGCTGATAATCTTGTCACCAGAGACCTTGTTTTGAAACTTGTCCATGTTAAAGTTAGACAAAATGCAGGTTAACTCTCTTAATAATTAAGATACATGCATTTATTTCTCTGCCATTGTTTCATTTATTACATCTTTACATGTACATACAATATTGTCTGGACTATAGTCAGATATCTTATAACAGAACAGGCTTTTCGATCATATGAGGCATTCATGATTTCTAGGCCATTGTTCTGCTGTTCCATTTTGAACAGAAATGTTGCTAGGGATGGGATTTTGGTTAAAAGGATAAGTTTGTATGTAATTGTTTCCAAATATTTATGCAATTTTTTGTATTCTTGTTGCAGTTTCAAATGACCGTGATGCACCGGAGGAACAACAAACCGATAGTCAAACGATGGACTTCTTTCTTCCATTTCGATGTTTCTGTAGGCGTCGACGAGTGGGTTTTGGGTGCTTCCTTTATATATTACTTTGTTAAACATCCGAATTCAAATGACAAGAAGCAATGTTTTCAGATTTTGCTTTCTGTTCCTTACTTCCTTCTTTCATGATTTAATTTTCTGCATTAGGTACGATGCGAAACTGTGCTACTTGAGGATTCAGATGTGGCAAGAGCACTCATTGGATATGTTTACCGATATGGAGTTGACACTTTGTTGCTTGGTGGAGGATCAAGAAACGGCCTTTCCAGGTGATTCCCAAATAGTTCTAGTCTATTATAATCAACCTGAAATGAAAATGTGTAAGCAGGCAGGTATTGTTATATCTTACAAGTCTATCAATTGTTTGGTGTTGTTCTTTGAAGAAATCTATGCTACTAGGTATTGTTATGCAAAGATAGCTTCATGGTTATAAAGCAATTTTTTGAACCTTCAATGTTGGTTTGCACAGACTATTTAAGACTGTTGATATTCCTGGCACTGTGTTGAAAAGGGCACCGAATTTCTGCACTGTATATGTAGTTTCCAAAGGGAAGGTCAGTGGTTTGCGAAACGCAACTCGTCCAGTCCCAGCTAGATCTGCAGCTGGAGGGGCACTGCTTGTGCAGCGTAACTCGAGTGTTGATCTACCTACAGCCATGTAAGACTAAATACTTTTCCTGACCTTATACATTGTGCATTCTTAATTTCAGAATCTTTCTAGGGGGTAGCTTTTGTTACATGTTGATCTTCACAGACCAAGATTTTGAGATTCCCAGTTAAGTTCAGGATTCAGGATTATTTTTATGATTCTTCCGACTGTATCTTTTTGCCTAATTGCCCATGGTGTACCACCAATTGCCTTGTTCTTCTCTGGCTAGTTGCAGCCTGGATAAAGTCTCTGCAATATCTTTGAACTATAACTATGGTGGTGGATACCACATATAGTAGATTAGATTGTCACTTATCACTTGTACCTATATGCTAATTCCTATGAAATAAGATACCAGTTAACATTTGATAATCATTTGTGTAGAGCGGAAAGCTGGTATGATGAGTTCTCGGATTACCCTGATAGCCCGACTGAAAGTTCCGAAAGGCCTAGCACTGATACCACATTCTTTGCTTTCTATGAAAATCTGGGGAATGCTGAACTAACTGAAAACTTGCAAAAGGACTTGTATATGGATGATAGAGACTTCGAATCAACACCTTCCGGGTCCAGTTCCCCAGTTGAGCTTAGGGGTATTCCTGAATTTAAAAATTTTGACAGTCATGCAGAACCATGGTTGGAACTGAATGAGGTTAGAGTGCTACATAAGTCACTTTTGATTCCGAAAATCAAGTTTCAATCCTGTCTTAGTGCAAAATTGTACAAGGACAGGAGTTGGAAAGTAATGTGTACTTTGCCAACAATTTTTCATATCTTTCAGCTGCACTTTCTTAACAAATGTTTATTTACAATTCCAGGAAGGCCATGAAGATGAGGTTAGAAGGCTAAAAAAAGAGCTCAAGCAAACAATAGATATGTATCATGCATCCTTAAAAGAAGCACTTGCTGCAAAACAAAAGGTATTGATTAGAACATGTCCATTTAGTGACTTTCATTTTCTGGATTTTGCTTTAAGCGTAGGTGATTTGTCGAAATATCTAATACTACTGTAATCTTAGCCTGTGATACTTTAATGATCTCCAGATCATCAAATCTTCTCCAAATTGCAAGGTAAAGTTGACTAAGATCTTAATTGGAGACTGTAGAAATTTAGCAGAATTTAGCTAGCGGAAGAATTGTTAAGAAGCTGAGTTCCACTTTCCTACCCCACTTAATGCCACAGCTTTAGCAAGTCCTAACCTTCAGTGTTCTAACTGCAGGTAATGGAACTTGAACATTGGAAAATAATAGAGGAGAAAAGAATACTGGAGGCGCATCTAATCGAGGAAACTGCATTGAAGATGGTGGAGTGGGAGAAAGCAAAGAGTAGGGCTGCAAATGAAGCAGCAGAAGCAGCTCAGATGCGTGTTGAGATAGAGGTACAAGAGAGAATCAAAGCTGAAAAGAAAGTTCTCAAAGAGGAAAAGAAGAAAGTTTTAGATGCTTTAGGACAATCCCACATAGTTGTCAAACATCAGAGCTTGTTCCACATGATAGTCGTTGTTCTTCTGTTTTACTTTTACTTCTCTGTATTTAAATGATATTCTTTTGAGGTGATGTCCACCATTGATTTGTGTTGTAATCTCTAACTTTGTAATATGATTGGATTTCTTATGGTTTCCTATAAAACAACGTTACCGAATTTCTGTCAATTCTTCAGGCTACTCCACAGATTTCAGTGATTCAGGCATGGTTTATTTTTCCCACTTAACATCGTAAGAGATTTGCATTGCAATGTAGATGGTGAGAGTTCATGATAAATCACAGGAGAACATCACAATCATCACACATAATCAATCTAGCTACAGCAGAAATGTACTCGATTCAAAAATTTATAAGCTGAAGCAGAAAATTTCTTGATTAACAATTCAATGCAAGAATTCTAACAGGGTTTATACAGCATCTACTCTCTCCATTACACTAATCTTCCCATAGTACACAATCAAATCAGATGAATAGTAACTCATCAATAAAAATCAATCAAGAAAAGAAACTTTTGGCTTAGAAGGCAGCATTACAACTCTGAAAATCTTGTGAACATAAAAAAAAATATGGATAACCTAAAGAATGAATGACCAGTCTGGAAATAAAGAAGTACATCAGTAATTGATATCAGGATTTTGGGCCGATAAGAGAAGAATCTACATGAGTTTGTAGTAACAATTTCTTCCATAGAGAAGAATCTGATAGCCTTCGCCACAAGAGCACTTGAAATGAATAATCAAGCATTCCCCAGTTCTTTCCACTGTCACAGATTCTTCACAATCTGTCTCTGAATCATTCTGCATCAACCAGAAAGTAATTTAAATGAAAACCATCCACTAACTTTGACATAAATCATCAATCAAACAATCCATCAAACAGTCAATGTATCAAAATTCTTAATATGAGGATCTTCAAAATTTGGATCTTTGAACACAAAATTCACTCCAAGGTAAGGCCAATACAGTAGCTTTGGCACAATGAAACATAATTACAATCTAACTTTTATTTTGACCCAAATTTTTCTTGGAAGTGAAAAGGAGTTGTACCTTGATAGCATTAATATTCTCTAGCTCAGTGCCCTTATCATCTTCTTCATGATTTTTGCACGGTGGTTCTTCATCTGCAGGCATAATAATCTCATCCCACAACTGATTGATCTCCTTCATGTTGTCCCTCATCTTCTTCAGCCACTGTTTTTAACCATCAATTCACAATTTCACATTATAATCTGTCTCAATTATCTTAAAGAATAAGAAAACCAACCCAAGAATCCCAAAAATGTAAAAGAACCACATATCTACTTTGCACAAAGAATTTCAAAAAGAGAAAATCCAGTTTTAATGTAAAAGAGAACTATTTTGAAGTCTAAAAATCAAAACCAATAGTCTCAAGAATCTTTGTAATTATCAAAGATAACAATACGATTAGGATTGACAATAAATAAGTAGACCTTAAAGCTTGACGACCGTGAACAGCTCTCGTTTGGAGATGGGTCTAACACTGACCTTCTCAGTGCAGGCTGTGATGGCAGAGACACTGCATTAGTCCCTACCATCTTGGAGCTATCGAATGGTGATTGCAGAGCTAATTGGTTGGCCACTGGTTCAGAACATGGATCAGAAAAGCAACGGTGGAAAGAATTAGGATAATTTGCGGTGGTGGTGGTGGTGTTTTCTTGGGATCCAAGAAAGGGTTTCTTGAGCTGGTTCAAGGAGGGAGTCGTGTTGAGGTCAGAAGGGCCGCGTTTGTTGTTGGAAGAAAGGGCTCCTTGGTAGCCACAGGCATTGAAAAGATCAATATTCATGGTTTTTTCGTTTCTTCAGTTCTTGATTGATGCAGAGATTTATTTTGTTTCTTTTCTTTGGCAATCTATAAAAGGTTTGGTTTGGGTTTGTTTATAAAGAGGGGGAGAGGTGGGCGTGGCGCCAGTTTCAGAATGAACAAAAAAATCAGTTATCTTCATTGCCTTGTGGGCCTTAATGTAAAATCAGTTATCAAGAAAAATTGTATTGTTAACTACAAAAATCTTCATGTTAAATTATATATATATATATATATATAAAGTTGAATTTATGATACTAGCTA
The DNA here is from genome assembly GCA_007827005.2 of Populus simonii. Lineage (NCBI taxonomy): Eukaryota > Viridiplantae > Streptophyta > Magnoliopsida > Malpighiales > Salicaceae > Populus > Populus simonii. The sequence continues at coordinate 13,750,853 of CM017481.2, forward strand.
AATATAAAAATATATGAAAAATAATGGAAAATTTGTGAAGGAAAAATATAAAAAACTTATAATATATTTTTCAAATTCAGTACAAATTTAAAAAACTAATAAACTATTTTTTCAATTTTATGAATAAAAAAAAATATTGTATTTGAATAAAAAGTTTTAATTTTCTTTTTGTTGACTATAGTTTTTCACAAAATTGGAGTATTATCAATTTCTCGAGAGACCGTTGCCCTTCATGAGCCACACCACTTTGTAGAGGGAAAAAAGAAAGAGTGAGAGAACAAGATCCTTGTAAGGATGATAAACAAATTATATAAGGTAATTAGTACACCTTTTTAATGATTTATATCTCATTTATGTAAATTATTACAAATAGATAATACTAATATTAGAAAAAAAATGAAAATTGTTTTGCAAGTAATCAGGTGAAGGTGCCTATCATAATCCAAAGAATCGGGCACCTCATTCAAAATCAAAACCAACCCAAATAAAGGTTTGTCTACCTGTCAAAGAAAAATGACAATTTTAAGGACACTCACATGAAATATGTTCTAGGGCTAATTCATATGGTTGATCTCATGGTATGCAGACATTTTCACAATTTGGATTTGAGGATCTCTATTTGTTAGTAAGAAATTCTACAGGGCTGGGGTGGATACAGATTCATAAGAAGAGACAGAATACATGAAAACCCTAGGTAAAGTTGCTCAATCTAGTTTCTGCAACTAACACAAGGCTACTCTGCACAGTGTGGCATTACTTGGCTGATTTTGGGAGTTTACCAGCTCATTTTCATTTGACCCCCTCCTTGCATGGGATTTACACAAGGTAGAAACAGCAGAAAAATCTCCTTGACCTTCTCATCAGGAAAGAAAGGAAAGGGTTTGAAGGTTAGTTTCTGAAGAAATCTCTTTGTTCTTCATGTTTATCAAGATGGTGATCATATATTGCTACGGTCTTAATGCATATTTCAAGGAGACAAGGGGCTACCATTGAAGCTTTGTTTGTTTGTTTGTTTGTTCTCATATAGTTTAAACTTGCACCTAATTTGATTTTAACAGAGACAGAGAGACAAAGATGGCCAGAAGGAATGGAGAAAAGAAAGAAGGTGATCAGTACGATGCTCTTAATTGGCCAGGTGGAAACAAATTTGACAGCCAAGCCAGAGAGTTGTTCCTTCCATTCCGTTGCTTCTGCAAAAGAGAGGTAATTTCAGCTGCCTGTTCTATTTTCAAATCCCCATTTCATTAGGTTAAACGTTTGGTAATGCAATTGAATTTTCAAGTGCTACACGTAATTTAGAAATAGAGATTACTGGGGTTTCTTTTACTTCATTGATCTCACTGTTGATGTTTGATGCAGATAACATGCAACGAGGTTGCTCAATAGAGGTGTATTGATCTTTTGCAGTACCAGAGAGGTTAACATGCACACTGCAAGGCCTCCAAGAAGATATGGAAATCAAGTTCGACAGATTAACTTCTCTGGGGTGAATAGGTATAAAACAATGATGACCATCAATAATTCATAATGGATACAGGTTACTCACAGGATTTAAAGTCTAAATGGATGGAAGTTTCTTCTCATTCTCTTCCAGTAACAATGGCAGGCAGTGCTATGTTCTTATTGAATTATACTCTTTGAACTTGACACAATTTGATACTTCTCTTTTCAAAGCTTGATAAGAAATCTAATTAGCATTAAATCTATTAGCATCTTTTGGCCATGCTACGAACCTTTTTTTTTTGCTGTTGTTGCTTTGCTCGTATCACTAGTCCCAGCACTACTGCTTTCCTTCACCAACTTTAAAGACAAGTCAAAGCAAAGCCATAATATTTCTCACAACAAAAGCTATGCCGTCCATGCTCACTTGGCTGACATTTGACACAAGCACTGATAACGAGACTGGTTAAAAGCACCAGTAGATCTTTAAGCAGAGACTATTTAAAGATGATGGAAATTTCTGATTAGAGACTATCCTCGTATCAATGAGAGGACAAACCTAATAATCACTGAAACAGATCACCATTCACTAGAAGAGGTGGACTAGCCAGATATGAACCCGTTCCAGGTTCTGACATATCATTTGTAAGCAGCGGAAGGCCAAGCACTGATCGCATGTTTCCTACTTTCCATGACGGTTTAGAAACTGGAATGGTACCTCGGCTTTCAAACCGCTCAGATAATGATTATAGATCCTTTGGGTCATCAAACTCAGGAAATAAATCAATAGATGTGAGTTCACAGTATAATTTCTCATCAACCTAAGAAGAGAGTGGCACATCATGGTCATCTTCACAGAACATGGTAAGGACATTAAGTCCCAGAGAAAGAATGGTTAACAAATGCATAAACACCCACCAACATGCATCAATTTATGTACGATCCTGATTGAAGTATGTTCCCTGGCAATGAAAGGGGAAAGCGTCCCAGTAGATTTCTCCCATTTTCTTTCAAACCCATCACCTTCTTTATAAGTTTTTTTTTTTTTTTTTGGGGGGGGGGGGTGTTTCCCCACACCTTTTTCCAAAATGTAATGGTTCAATAATAGTTATATGATTACCATAGAAACATAATCATTCATAACATGTAATCATAGAAAAAGCAGGTTGACAGGGCGACAATAATAAACGTTAAGGAAAAAAAGACACACTCATGTAGCGTAAAATGATTCACATTAGAGTAGATAGAAAACAGAAAGCTAATGCATGCTTCATTCAAAATTTATAGGATGATATGGAAGCCGAGATGTGGAGGCTCAGACATGAGCTCAAGCAAACAATGGACATGTATAGCTCAGCATGCAAGGAAGCACTAACAGGAAAACAGAAGGCACTGGACATTTCAAATTTCTTTGAGCGGAGTCTAAATTTTGTTAGTTCTTCGGTAAAAAAAGGTCCATCCTTCAGAATGAAATTATCAGTACATTTAAAACTATGTGAGGGGCATGGCATCATTCCATTATTTATTATTTATGCTCTCTTTTCATTTTCTTCTCTTTTCATTTTCTTCAGACAAGCTCCTTGTAAATTAGTATGTTACTCAAACTTGAAAGTCAAAATAAACAAATAGCTCAAAGTATCCAAAAGCACCAATGGACACACTAATAAAGGCATGCCTAAACACATAAAAGTAAAAAATCAAACCTTGAGTTCAAATGCAATTTGATTGAATTCTGATGTAATTTCATTGCAGGCCAGGGAACTTCATCATTGGAAATTGGAAGAAGAACTAAGGTTAGAAGAAGCATGATTAGCAGAGGACGCAGCATTGCAACTGGTAGCAAAGGAGAAAGCTAAGTTTAAAGCAGCCATTGAGGCAGCTGAAGCAGCTCAAAGGATCGCTGAATTAGAATTACAGAAAAGGCTAAATGCAGAAATGATAGCTCAAAAGGAATCTGGGGAGAAGAAGACAGCACTAGAATCCATTTCAAACAGTGATCTTCGGTATCAAAAATACACAATTGAGGAGATTGAAGCAGCAACAAATGAGTTTTCAAACTCACTCAAGATTGGAGAAGGAGGTTACGGGCCTGATTACAGGTGTTATCTGGATCATACACCAGTCACCATTAAAGTCTTACATCCAGATGCAGCTCAAGGAATGTCACAGTTTCAGCAAGAGGCTTGGAACTCTGTCCATCAACTGAAATTAAATAAGTAAATACACCGAAAACCTCCATATATCCATCAAAACTTTCTGGAATTAAACTAATGAAACTGAATTCAAAATGATGAAACTAACATCCTAGCAGAAGCGATAAACAAAGTCAACATGAGGAATTGAATTGGGGAACTAGTAACTTCTCACTCTTTTCTTTAGAAACCACAAAAGGAGAAACCAAACCTAGTGATTTTTGAAATGTCAAAGAGCTGACTAAAAACTAATCAGATTTATTCAGCCAGTAATGGTCAAGCCAAAAAAAGTCGGATGATTTTGAGCTAATCAATTGCCTTCCTCCAGGTCGTAAAAGTTGAGCCACATGTGTTGGATTTAAGTTTCTCAAACACAAGCTGTTTTTTTCTTTTTTGCTTTAGGAAGAAAACTAAACAAAATCCAGTGAAATGGCACTGCCCCTTCTTCTTCTTTTTTTGTCTTCTCTTTTCTTTCTTTTTATTGTTATTATTTTAACTTTTTTGTTCTATTGAACAATTTGTTCTAAGATATTCTGACAATTTCTATGCAGATTGAAGTATTATCCTGCATAAGGCATCCAAACATGGTTCTCCTCCTTGAAGCATGCCCAAAGTATGGTTGCTTAGCCTATGAGTATATGGCTACCGGAAGCTTGGAAGACAGCCTGTTCCGCCGAGGAAATAGTCCACCTCTTTCTTGGCAACTAAGATCCTGGATTGCTGCAGAAATTGGCACTGGCCTTATTTTCCTCCATCAAACCAAACCAGAACCACTTGTGCACTGTGATCTAAAACCAGGCAACATTTTGCTTGAATGCAACTATGTAAGTAAGATTGGTGATGTTGGCTTGGCCAGGCTTATCCCTCCATCAGTAGCCAACACAGTTACTCCATATCGCATGACATCAACAGCTGGAACATTCTGTTACTCATTTGGCATCCTGCTTCTACCAATAATAACAGCCAAGCCACCTATGGGTTTAACTCATCATGTTGAGAGGGCCATTGAGACAGGAACTTTTGCAGAGATGCTTGACCCAGACGTTCCAGACTGGCCCATCAAGGAAGCCATGAAATTCACCAAGTTAGCTCTTCGATGTGCAGAACTGAGGCAAAAAGACAGACCAGATCTTGGATCAGTCATGCTACCTGAGCTTAAAAGATTGAGAGAACTTGCTGAAGAAAACATGCCTAGCATCATGCTTGGGGAGAGCACAGGAAGTTCACCTAATCACAGCCAATTTTCCACAGTTCAAGTGATTTTTACACGCTTCCAAGACTTCTTTTTTAACTGAAAAGGGAAAAAATCTGCTTGTGCAAACTTCAATTTTTCTAAAGATGCAATGTTTACTAATTCCATAGCATATCATAGATCCCACAAGTACAACCACTGCAAGCTTTGCCGTTCATTTATTTCTGATCTGTTGTCAGGATGTCATGATTCAAAGCAACCTACAATCTGGATGTGATAGCCCAGGAAGCCACACAAGCACAGCGTCTTATAAAGGGAGAAAAGATAGAGTGCAAAATGAAAAACACTTCACTGTAGCAAAGATAGATAAATTTGGCATTTGATGTTACCTGAAGCTTGTTTTACATTCTTACATAGCTCGCAGATATTGGTATGTAGTTGAGTATTAGACCAGCTACAGTGAATCCAACAGCACTCATTCAGATTTCTCCAGTATTTACAATTGAAACTGACAATTTATATCTCAACCATGTCCAATTTCATCTTCAGCCTCTGCAGGGGTAACCATCCTTAGATCAGCAAGATTTGAAAAATATTCTAGAATTTAAGATGACAGGGGACATCTTTTGAACAATTAGTCTAATCATCAGACATGGAATTGCTATTAAGCAGAGTAGACATCTGAAGCAAAAATCATCATCTTTTCCAACAAAATACAAAGTAATAGCTCCAGGTTGCATAATGACCACAAACTCTAGGAACCTAAAAGAATTCTACATGAGCATACTTCAATTTTCAGTCAAACCAACCGAGATTCTACACAGTCACATATGGCCAATTGTCAGTAATTCCAAAAGATATGTTTACTTCTGTGTTGTTTCCTGAGATAAATTTTAATGAGCTCTCTGTAAGTCCACTTCCTCTGCCTCTTAAATTCCATAAATGCCTCTGAGCTTGAATGGAAATCCCCTTTCCCGAAAACTTCAAACACAAAAGGATCTGTTGATAACACTGGAGAATTATCCACATGCATCTTGCTGAGAGCAAATTCCAAGTTTCTAACCAATCTTCTATCCAAGTATGCATCAACAATACAACCATAAGTCACAAGATCAGGAGCAACCTTATCATGTTTCATATGTTCAAGGCCAAGATGGAGATCCCACAACAAAGACATTCTTGAAAAAGCCAAAGCTCGTATATTAAATGTAGTAAGATCAGGATGAAATCCTGCTTCCAACATGTTCAGAAATTCCCTCTGCAAAGTTTTCATCTTAAAATTAGCAGAATAAGATAGAAGAAGAAGGTTCCAAATAAGGTTTCCCAGATTTTTCCTACCAAGACCTACATCCCTTAAGAACTCGCTTAGCCCATAAAATTTTCTTTCCTTTATATACGCAAATGACATTGCTCTGATTCCTTCTCTCTCTATGAGGAGTCTAGACCTTTTAAGGCGATCATAAGCAGCTTCCATCTCTGCCAAAGAACCGTGAAGACTATAATAAACAACAAAAGCATTGCCAGTGGCAGAGTCTACCCAAAAACCTTTCGAGACCATCTTCTTCAACGTATCCTCCATCAACTCAAGTTGACCACCCTTTCCAAAGCAAGAGATGGCCAGTGAGTAAACCTGAGGTAAAAAGTCAAAAGTTCTCAAAGAACTCAACTGATCAAGAATTTTGATTACTTCATCAAAAAGTCCACTCTTTGCATAAATGTCAATTAAATCCGAAATTACTTGAACACTAGGCACAAAAGAGCTATACAACATTTCCTCCCATATCGCCTGAGCTTGAGGTAAAAGCCCACTATCAGCATAACAAAGCATCATAGCTGAAAGGGTACGGTTGTCTGGTAAAAACCCTTCACATTTCAACTCTAGTAAAAGCTCCTCAGCTAGATGAGGCCTTCTATGCTTACACAATGTCTGTATTAATGATGCACAATCGGCACAAGTTTCCTTTCCAAAAACACCCTGATCCCTCTTCCATTGCCGTATCATCTGCACGAAGCAACAATAAAAACAAATATTTATATAGATACGCTCAAAAAAATTCAAATTCCCTGGACACAAGCCTTCAAACTAAAACCATTTAACAAAAAGTTAAGATCTTTTCAAGAAACTCAAAGAACTAAATTCTAGCACGAAGTACCATAAACTAACACCATAACTCTAACTCATACAAACTAATCAAATCCCACTAATATTAATCCAAAACCAAAAGTGTGATTCCATTTTTGTTTCCTTGTTTTATGTTCTCATGCAAATAAAGTCCATGCCTTCAAAAGGGAAGGAAAGAAAGCACAAAAAGAAAAGCTAAAAAGTTAACTACAATGTGATCAAAGAAGGATCAGGCCCATATGAAATTCTAATCAAAAGATTGAATTTTGCATCGGTTAATCCATACACAACCATGAACACAAAAGGATTTGTGGGAATAATCGTACCTTTTGAGCCAAAGCTCTCTTTTTTGGGTCTCTTTTGATGGAAAAAATAGCAAAACGCTTAGGTTTATAAGACCCAATAACGTTAGCATAACATGTAGTTGCTGCTATTACTGTTTTTGTTTCCATTTCTTACACTTCTTTGAATAATCCTCGAAACACAGAGACACAGACTACCGCTGGTTTCAGATAGACAACTTTTGGTCCTGTTTTCTGCAAATTTTCTTGTCATCTTTGCCTCATTTTTAAAGAAAGTTATATTTTAGTCCCTGTTTTTTTAATTAAATTATAATTTAGTACTTTCTATTTAAGAATCAATAATGATTTCCTTGACTTTTGTAGCAATTTCTCTTTAAAAAAAATCGACTGGTAACTGTCTAAGAACATAAAGATAAACATGTGGTTAAAACTTTTAAAATAGAAGTATAAAATAAATTTGATGAATCTCTTTTTAAGATAATTTTAAAATAAATTGTTATATTTTTAAAATAAAAAATACAAAAACATGTTTTATTTATCCTCATTGCCTCAGTCTCTTTAATCCATTACTAATCGGTATATTTTGGGTTAAAAAAATTAAAAAACCAGACTTAAGAAGACAACAATAAAAAAAATCAAGTGTCTAAGTTACAGGTTTTCAATAAAACTTGTTTTCTATTAAAAAAAACTAAATATTATAATTTTGTTACAATTATATCATTTCTTCGGGAAAATATCATTTATTTTTAGTATATGTATAATAATATAATATAATAATAGGAATTGCATTATACATGTAATTATAATTATAATAAAAAATTAATTATATTATTGCTTTAGACTTGATTTACAACTTTTTTTTTCTTATTGTGGAAGGAATTATGTTATATTTTCTTTTGGGGATTAATGGAAATTGCATTACACACATAATTACAATCAAAATTATATGATTTCTTGAGTCTTGCAAATACAAGAAACTTGAAATTGTGCTCTTTTTTCGTGCATTTTCTATTAATCTCATCGAGGTTTGATACAATTAATTACTCAAGGGAAGGTCTTGCAGTGCAATTAATGCTGTATAACACTGCCAATCAAAATCAATAAAACCTGCAAGTGTTTGAAAGTCGGAGAATAAAAGTAATATTTATAAGTTGATTTCACTTTCATTTGAACCAAGACAGGAATCCATGTTAGGATCTCATGCAGTGACATTAAGTGCAAGAGATTCTTTTGATCCACTTCTCCTGCCTGCAGCTGCTCCTTGCCTACGAAAACCAAGTTTTATTATAGCAAGCACTTTTTTTTCTTTTCAACATCTTGACGTGTGGATATTCCTAGGAGCCATTCCTTCACAACAGCAAGCAAATGGTTTTGTTGTAAAGAGCTGTAGAGAGAGGAGGGAGTAGAGGTTAATAATCAAAGCTGCTGATAAAAAAGTTGACAGAAAGAGCAATTGCAGAAGTTCATCCGGCGTTAGAAAACAAATTTAGCGGTGAGTCAATTTTCAGAAAATGATATCTCATACCATCTGGCGATAAACATCCTGCAACTTAATTGATGTAGAGTGGATTTATAGAATATCTCATCCCATTAATTTGGTGACAAATTAATTAACAAAGGCATGATGTTTAAGAACAAGATCCATGTCTAGAGATTGCATCTGGGATTGTTTTGCTCCACACACGCTTTGGCCCACTTGGAATTTGGTCAAGAAAAGAAAATAAATACACAGACGCAAGGAAAGAAAATTACTCTCTCCCCTTTTATCTTCTTGTTTCTATGTCCAGGGTGGAGCTAGAAAATGAAATTAAGGAGTGCCAAATTTGGAAAATTATTCAAGAAAAAAAATTATATCCATTTTTGTTTTATACTAGGTTTAGTTTAGGGTTAAACTGTTTTATCAGTTTTAAGCTTGAACCAGTTCAATCAAGAAGGACTGAATTGCTTAAAGTAAGGAGAATTTATTGTTTTCTGGCTTTAACTTTACTTATATTTTGAATAAATTCAATACCAAAAAATTAACAAATACAAATAAAAATATCAATGAGAACTTTTTATTGGTAAATTACAATGAATTTTATTGATGAGATCAGTTTTTAACAACTGATGTATTTCATTGATAAATTACAAAATTCTGATAGTGATTCTTCTTTTATATACTTGTTTATTTTATCGCATTTGGCTCTTAGTAGCTCGCAAATCTAGGACCTAGTTTAAAGTGAGTTTCAAATTAAACTAGATATAAATTGATTTAATCATATTCGATTAATTTAGTTAAAGTCCAGTTTGAATTAAAAAAATAATGCAAATTTAACTTTTAAAAAAAATTTGTAAAAAAATCATTTTAAATTAATCCAAGTTAACTTACCCAAGATACAACCCTAGCCTTGGACCAAACTTTGTCACCAACACAACCGAGTGGAACTTAAATTTAGAGACATCCCAGTCTATCAAAGAAACTGTTGCAAATCATCAACAGTCGTAAGAGGGACTACAAAAAGTTGGAGGAGCAAGTGGAATATCCAAATTATACAGATAAAAAATCAATTAGACAATCCATTAGCTGGAAAAAAAGAAGCTATTTTTACTCAATAAAATGTGTGATAATGTAAAGAAAACTTTTATTCCAAATTCAATAGAATTTAAGCTCAAATTAAAATCAAACAACAGGAGCCTCTCATGTTGAATTTATAGAGCAACAGGGACTGTCAACACGTACGGGTGCATGCACCAATGGTATAAACACCAAATTTGTCAACGCAAGCTTGAGCACAAGCCAGCTTTGTGCACTTCAAAATTTTAATACGAGCAACCACCCTAGCTAGGTCGCCCACTGATCTAGTCCTTCAACTGCTCCTAATAATAATCATCCATTGAAATAAAATATAGAGTTAGGAGAACAAAATATGTTCTCCTAACTCTATATTTTAAGGGGGGGAGAAAATTACCATATGAGAAGACCAAGACAAGCATGGAGAAGACTGCGAGTAAGCAAGAAATGTCTACTATATTTGTGACTCTCGCTTTTATAATTGTTGGTGGGCCGGATGGTTCATGTTCATACGAGGAACCGATCCATTTTTTCGGTCTTTGAGTTAATTCATTACAAACAATTGAGAAAAACTTCACTTACACAAGATTAGACTTGTTAAGAGCATCAGAAAGTTTGCTAAGTTGGTCTGATGAGTCCTGGATTTGTCTTTTTGATTGTATATCTTTTATGTTTTGTTGTTGTCTTCCTTCTCTCGTTGATTTTATTCTCTCTTTGTACATATATGTTCTTGTAACTTTTAATTCTAGCTTGTCAAACCCTTGCAGGTATTAAAACTATCTTATTTGTTATATATTCTATTTATTATTATTAAAAAAGGGAAATACATGAGCCATGTAAGGAAATAATGGATTTGAATCTTGTCAGTTATGTTGGAGTTGAATATTATTGCCATTTATTTTTTGAATTTCATCGTTGATTCTGAATTTAATAATTTAGATTAGATAAAAAGCATGTTCATAAGTAAACATGATCTAAATCATGATTATTCAATTTAAAATCAATTATGCTATCTTTAAAAAATATATATGAAGAAGATCTTACCTCTTAATTAATACTAGATTTGGTGATGGTAATAATTTAAGAGGTTTTTAAGGTGTATGGTAATAATTTGTGTTGAGCCACTGTTGCAAGCAAGATTTTTAAAATCGAATCGGAAAAGGGGCTGGCAAGGGTTAAGGGTTCTACTACGAATTATCCAGGGTTGAACCAAGGTCAGTAAAAATAAGTATTATATATATTTAATGCTAAACAAAGTAAAAAAAATAAAATAAAAATCGATATATATAGTTCTTGTATATAAAAAGTTTGTGTTTTAGAGATGAACAAGTCATTATAAATTAACAATAGGACTCCCACGTCTCACTGCAAGAAATTTCAAGAGAAATTATAACCCTAAATTTCATTCCCTACCATATATATATAGATATAGACTTAATTAGTACCTTAATTTGTCATGATTTCTATTAATTAATGTAAAGAGTTATAATTTCCTTGGTTAATTTTTCTTTCTATCCAAGTGACTGGAAATTAAAGCTATGATTGTCAATGATTCAGTAAAATTATATTTTGTTTCTTAAAAGACGTTTCGGCCAATTAAGGCCTTTTGTTCCAATCTTGGTGGAGGAAGTTTTTGTGCCCATTAATTTCTTGGCTCATATATATGAGGTCTCACGAGCTGATAATGGAGGTGCTTGTTGCTTCTTATGGTAGAATTCATCATATGGCTTCTTTTAATATAATTGTTAATTAAATTAACCATGAGTCATTGGGTTAGTCTATAAATTCTTTTTCTTTCATTTTTTTATTAAAAAAATATATATTTGGAGTTGGACAAACAAGAATTCACGAACATCCACACGAATGATTACTATAACAATTTAGAAGTCAAGCACACAAATAGAGCATACAGTAGTAGCCTTTATTATTATTATTATTATTATTATTATTATTATTCACACTGAAAATGTTATAAAGGTGCATTTCACATCCTTATTTCTTTTCTATGGTTCACAACAATAATAATAAAATATTTAGAGTCTGCTGGAAAAGTTGTGGTTGTGAATGTATATAGTGTATGCGTGTATGCCAAAATATTATTTGTCAAAAATTTAAATTTTTTAATTTAAAATTAATTTTTAGATATTTTAGATTGCTTTGTTATGTTGATATTAAAAATAAATTTTAAAAATAAAAAAATATTAATTTAATATATTTTTGAATAAAAAATACTTTTAAAAATAACCACTATTATAATATCGATCAAACACACTCTAAGAATATAAAAGAAATATACATAAAGAGAATAGAAAAAATATAAAAATATTTTTGTAATAATCATTATTTACGGGATCAAATATGATTTTCTCTCTTGTTTTTTTGAATATCTCTTTCTTATACTGTGGTAAATTAATATCCAGTGATTATTACGTACAATGTGAGCAATATCATAAAGATTTTTCGTGCATCAACTTAGTATCTATAAACAAGCAATAGAGTAGCTAATGAATTTATTGCTCATTAATTAACATAATTGTTTTCTTGTTCTTTGTAATTTATTAATGAGAAGATCAATAAATGGAATTGGATTCTTTTGTTTCGGTTACAAAAATACATGCATGGTGTAATGAGATGATCAAATTCATGGTGACATTTTCAATTTCCACACATTTAATACATAAATGATATATTTGAAGGAACTAATCATATATCTTATTACTTTTTTTATATATATTAAATGATATATTTGAAGGACATAGTTTAATTGATAAATCATTTATTAATCTCATATATAATTATTATTGATTAAATCTTCTTCACATGAAGGGTGAGAAATTAAGGGATTAAGGGGGCGGGAACTCCTTTGTCTACAAGTGCAAAAATTGACAGACCTTCCATTAAATGAAAAATCAAAGTGCTATTTATTTGATAATTTAACTGTTTGCAATTAAAGAGATGAAATGGATTGTTTCTATATATTTTGAGTAACTAAGCTTCTCTTAAAAGTAATGTCTTGAACTCCATTAACAACAGTGTATATATATAGATATAGATCTCAACTCTATATTTAGTGATGTTTATCATGTGATTCGGAAAGCTAGCTAGAGAACTAGCTATGCTGCAAATAATTTTCCCTCTGTAAGAAGGAAGATAAGACCCAGAGGCATGTCTGGGGAAATATTGGAAGGTGATGGTTTAAATTCTTCTAGGGTTGTATTCATATTTTATATACGAATTATCCTTGCTCCTGTCCCTAATTTTTTGTATTATCCTAGCTCCTTGCAAGAAATAAATAAAAAAAAAATAAACAAAGTTTTGACCTCTCCCAAGAAATTATCCTAGCTCCTGTCCCTGATTTTTTGGTATATAAAATCTAGAATAACTCTGCCTTATTTATATAAGAATCGAACATGAGTTGCTCGAAATGAGCAAATATTCGAAAGTTCTTATCACTTAATCCAGCTATGGCTCAGGAAGGTTCTGTTATACCTAGCTCCTTGAGTTTTCAAATTTCGAAGAATGAAAATAGTATTTAAAATATGTTATTATTTTGAATATATCAAATCTATATAATATACCTCCTTGAGTTTTGGTTTTTTCTTGATACTTTATACTATGAGGTACTTTTTCTTGATATATGTCTATAATTTTACTATATAACAAAGTAGTAGTGAACGCCATGACCAAGTGAGTATTTTTCTTCCAAATTTCTTAGAACTTGAAACCGATGAAAGCGTCAAAAGCAAAAAAGCAATTTGTATTATAATTGTAAAACTAGGGCTACACTGTCAGGGAAACTCATGGTCCTGAACAGTTTGGATTGAAGAAAAAAAATCAGTTAACCCAGTTAAAAACACGGGTTGAGTTGTTGGCTCATTCAACTCGATCGAACCGGTGTTTAACCTATGAACAATTTTTTTATTCGAAATATTTTTCTCAAAACGAGGGTGTTTGATCCTTTTAAAACTGTTTTTTTGGATGGATTAATGTTTATCTTTCCGGCTCAAGGTTTGTTTAGGATTATGACAGTAATTGTAGTAGTACTTTTTGTTTAGAAATATATTAAAATAATTTTTTTTATTTTTTAAAAAATTATTTTTAAAATCAGTATATTAAAACGATTTAAAAAAATAAAAAAATAATTTTTAATAAAAAAATTAAAATTTAAAAACTTATTATTTTAACCGTATTTTCAAACACGGTATCAAACCCGACCCGAAGCTCTGTTCTGGTCCCCCACCGAGTGAGGTCGCGCACTCGAATTGAAGAAACTAAGTTAATGATTGGCTAAGAAAAAGGAGAGTGCCTTTTCATCACTTTGATCCTCCGAAGCCCCACAGGAATGCCTTTTTCTATGAAAGAGTCACATCACAAATTAAATAATTGAATCATGAAAATATAGTTCATACGATCGATGTTACATGGCCACATGCTATATTAATTATTCATTATTAATATTGGGCCATATTTGTTATTAAGGAAAACCATGTGGTAAACAACTTTTTAATTGCTTTATGCATTTGTGCATATGCTAACAAACTATAGTGTAAAATAATATACATTAGCCGCTCTTTGAATAGGGTCTCTACGTTATTGTTTTTTACTTTTTTCTTAAAAAACTTGGATTTACTTACCTAATTTTCATACTAATTTACATTAGCCAACACAAAATCATTAACAAAGAGCAAATTCTATTATCTACACTTGAATACAGCTAAAAACCACTATTATTAAACTTGATCCACGAGTTTCACTTTAGTAATATATCGATAAAATAAATAATATAAATAAGAATTAACTTGATAAAACATGATTAATTTATTAAGTTAACTTATGATTTAATCAAAATTTGATTTTATTTTTTTCTAAATGATGTTATTTTAATTTTTTAAAAAAATATTAAAATTATAGTTTTTAGATTGATCAAGGTCAATTCAGGTTAACCACATATTTTTTTTAATAAATGTACTAAGTTGACATGAATATTTTATTTAGAACACAGATAAAAAATAATTTAGATTGATATATAAAAAATTGATATAATAATGACATTGAATGGGAAAAGCAAGGTTGTATATTTTTTTATTATTAACAATTGTGGGGCCGTGCACTTTATGTTTAAACTTTAAAGCACAATTTTCTTCTCGAAATTGCTCGGTGTAAACAGCATGGCCGGCAAGAAATACAGTGGAAACTGTGCTTTCTCTTTCGGTGTTGTCTCCTCATCATTCAAAAAGCATCCCCTGTTTTCTTCTATTAAATTTCTTCCAAAGTTGGAATGATCTTTCTCGAGATATATTTCACTTTCAGGAATTTTATTTATGAGCTTTATTTACTAAGAATTAAGTTGTTTTCACTTTCTTTTCACTTACCAATAAAAGAAAAATAAACTCTCTTCACCTCTTTTTTTCCACTTAGATACTGTTGTTAAACCAGGCTTAGAATGTTTTATAAAAAAATTAAATGAGAATTGATCTGATTAAATTTGAGTGATTCGGTAGGTTAATTTGGTTAAAACCTGATTTTATTTTAAAAAAAAATCAAAAATACATCTTAATTTTTTATAAAAAAAATTTAAAATGACATTGCTTTAATTTTTTAATAACTTTAATTTTAATACAAATGATTGGTTGAAAGATTCAGTCTCAATATCTTTTCTAACTATATAAGTAACATTTCGTTATTATTTTGTAATAAAATAGATGAAGATTGATGGGTAGCATTTCATTACTATCTTGTAATAGAATAAACAAAGATAATAGAAACACGAGGACTTGTTTTCTTATACTTCTTGTTTTGAAAATATAAAAATTTATTTCAAATTATTTTTATAAATATTTATTTTATATTTATATTTTCATCTTTTCAATCAAATGTATTCATATCCTCACTTATTTTCTTTGTTTTGACATGCTAATCAAACACAAACCCAAATACATTATATAAAAAAAATAAAATCCAAATGAGGCTTCTTAATTCATCTCCTGTTATATAATGGTTTATTTGTCACCATCACATGTATCACTGTTATTGTCGATGTTGAAAAATTGCCGAATGTTACAAAACAAGTAGAATTCAAAAGAAGAAAATCACAAAGAAATTAGGGTAAAGTTTGAAAAGATTTCAGTCTTAAGAATCACAAATCAGGTGTCCTGTCGAAGGTAATACTGAGTCATGAAATTACTGACATTTGGAGTTTTGTGAGTTAGGTCAAGACAAAGTCAATGCAAGTCCATGCTGCCCTTCATTTTATATTGAAATTAAACAAGCCTAAAATGCTCAGAAATTGTACTCAAAGCTACTTTCATAGTTTACCACTTTCTTTATAGCTAGACTATACTAATTATGAAAATCTTCACTTAATTAACCGTATTTTTTAACCAATGCAACGTATGCATTCAAGATTTTATGTATTTAATAATGCGTATTTTTTAATTAAAAATATATTAAAATAATATTTTTAAGATATTTTTTTATTTTTGATGTTAGTATACCAAAACAATCAAGAAATACCTGAAAAACATCAATTTAATTTTTTTAGATTTAAAAAAATATAAAACACATTTTAAAAAACATGAGTTAATGTATTACCAAACAAACATTTCAACTTTAAAAGAATATAAAAAAATAAAAAAGTTTCTTTTGGAAAATAAATAAAAGGAAGTTTTTATTTTTAAATCTTAAGTTTGAGTCCAACCCTTGTTATTTTTATATTTATTAAATTTAATTTTCTTGATTATATTCACAAAGATTTTTAAATTTTGACTTAAAGAATAAATATCTCTTTAAACATGCATATATAACTAACTTATCAATAATTGGATTCTGTATTGGTGGAACATATATGTTTTTATATATGATGAATAATAATGGTGATTAACTAAGTAAAATAGAAAATAAAATGATGGATTAAGAAGGATTACAGTAAAATGAAAAATATTTAAGGAAACATTAGAGAATAAAAAAAGGTAGGAGGACCTAAAAGCAATAATCACTAAATAATAATAAGTTGTTTAAGTACAAACAAATTATTATAATTAATTAATTAATCAAAATAATTATTAGTACAAACTGTTTATATTCCCCTCTCCACTGAAAGCACAGGCATTGAAGCCCCCCCTCTCTCTTCAAGGTAAGCAGAGAGCTCTCTTTCTCTCTCTAAAAAAATCTTCCCCCATAAATCTAGCTTCACCGAATCTCTCTCTTTTGCTCTTCACTACTCTAAATTTAGCAGTGGTGTCTCTCTCTTTTTCTCTCTCTAAAAACTCTTGAGTTGTTGTAATTAATATCTCTCCATTTAAGTCTCTCTTCCATGACATATATACCTGGAAACACTCCAAACCCTTTCTTTCTCTTTACAAGAGGAAACCCTTGTCTTGAATTTTGAAGAATTCAAGATTTGAGAGTTGCCCATGTCTCAGTTTGGTCTGAAAATGGAGACAAAGAGGCCAAGAATCACTCTTTCTTTGTTTACAACCTTAACTGAGACCTTTTCAATGGCTAACAAATCACCTAGGAATTTTAAGAATGGTGTTAGTGCTGTTGGGTTGGGAATTGTTGCTGCAATGGATGAGTCTGATAAAGTCTCTGACTTTGCTTTGTCACCAAGATCCAGTCCTGTCCCTGTTGTTTCATTGAAGAAACCTGCTTCATGTTTCAAAGAAGGAGGCATTGGGGTGTGGAATTTTGATAAAGGTGGTGTTGTTGTTGATGAGAATGATGAGAGTTATACTTGTGTGATTTCTCATGTTGGGAATAATGTTATTAAGAAGAGTGTTTATTATGATGATAAGGTTTGTGTTGATTCAGTGAGTTGGTTTGATGTTGGTTCTGGACTGCTTTATGCTGCTTCACGACCTGTGATGATGCCCATTGATGTTGCTGCTGCTGAAAGGAGGGAGTTTTGGAGCAAGGATTTCTTGAGTTCTTGCCATCTCTGCAAGAAGCTGCTTGAGGGGCTGGACATTTTCATGTACAGGTACATAAAGGATTGCTTTCTTTTTAATTTTAGTGGTTTAATTGTTTGGAATTGTGTGAATTCTGATTGACTGATGATTTTTCTTTTTTGAGCATGGATTGTTGCTTGGTCTTGAATTGATATGAAATTTTTTGTTTGGAAAGTGCAAATTGTTGATTGGAAATAGATTAATAGATGTCGATGGCTTAACCGTCAATGGATTAGTTGGCAAATCTGTGTTTGGACAAAATATTGCTTACTCTTGCTGTTTCTGTCATGGCTGCATTGTTATTCAAGTAGATTACCAGTTTTGACTTAAAACTTCCACTTAAAAGATGATTATTTTGGATTACTTTGTCATGGAAAATGTGGACATGACACGGGATAGCTTATGTGATCATACAATCGATCGGGTCTTCTGTTAAGTTCCATTTATGTAGAACATATTTATGTTCGGATTTCTTTGTTCTGAAAAACATGTGGACTAGAAATGGGTAATATGATCGTAGTTCGATCAAAGATGCCGTACAGTTAGAGCATTAATTGATCTCGTTATCTCTTTTGAGTACTTGATGTTATAAAAGTTCACTGGTTTAAACAAGTTCAATTGTAGCTGCTTCGTTGTGGGGTTTAATAGCAGCTAATTCTATCTTTTTATGTTTAATATCAGGCCATTCAAAATTAGCGATTTGAGCCTATGTACTTTATCTCAAAGAATTAGATTCAAGATGGTGTATCCAGCATCTTATTTGGGGTTCCATTGTTGTCCTGAATCTCATATGTTTTAGGCTGCATACATGAATTCTGAAAGAATTGTTCATAAGTGATGCTCTTTTCAATTCGTGCATGAATTTGGACTCGCTGACTGTTTGGAATAGAACTTTGCAACCTCATTTTGTATTTCATTTTATTCATACAAAAATGTTGAAATAGAACACTGCAATCCGATAAGTGCAAATGATAAAATAAAGCAATGTTTTAGTTGATTTTATCTTATTAAGCTGCCTCTAAATGATTATATACACCACAATTCAGTATGAAATGGGTATACAGCAAGTTGGATGCACTTTTCTATAGGACCAACTATTCCCGAGCAGAAGAAATGCCATTTTGGGGGGTTTCTAAATTGATTATGGTTGTCAAGAATGATGGTGATGTAAAACCAGAGTAGGGGTAGAAAAGTTGTCATCTTACTTCTGTCAACTATATACACTGGTTTTTCTTTTCAAATTAAAAAAATCACTGCAAAAGCACCTTGATGGCTCTTTATCCCTACGTTGCAGGACTTGAAATTGTGTAATAGAGTCATGTCATGGGATGTTTTACAATGAACTGTGTTTGGTTGCAGAAGTTTGGTGCTAAAGGGCTATAGCAATTGAACTGTGTTTGAAAGTCTAGTTTGATTGCTATAACCCTTTAACACCTCAGAATGCAATAAATGCTATAATTCGAACAAATTATAAAAAGAAAGACAAGTGCTATATAGCCTTAAAAAGATTTGAGGTTGGACTATAATTTGCGGGGGTTTGGATGAAAAATTGTAGTTGGTAAAATGCCATTTTGTTATTCCATTCCTGAAAATAAGTAACAAGTTCTCACTTTGTTTGAGAATTGTGCTGCAGTAGAAATACCTAATAATTGACATTTGCTTCTGCATGTGGTTCCTGATTCTTTTAGGAAGGCTTTGTTAGAACATTTTTTTTAACTTGAGCCTTGAGAACTTTCGGTTCTCATTCTCTTATCTCATATCACACACTCCTTTTGCGCTACTAAAACAGAAATGGGTCCTTGTTTGCAGGGGTGAAAATGCATTTTGCAGTCCAGAGTGCCGGGATAAACATATCAGAATTGAAGATTTCAAGGAGAAGTCTGGGTCTGAAGCTCGGAAGAAACAAGAGTGCTCTGTAACGCCCTGCTCCTCTCCTCTGTTATTTTTTGCTGGAGTAGCTGCAGCATAGAGTATTTTACAAGACGCCAGTATTCAGTAAATAAAAGGTAACTAAAGAATATGAAGGATATCCTACAAATAAATTGCCATTGACGGTATGGAGAGACAGTAGACCAGAGTTTTTAATAGGGTTAAAGCAGGTGGTCTCCATACCCTAGATTGCAAGAAAGATTCTTCTGGGATGGGATTATTTCAGAAAGAATTTACAAGTTTTTCTGAATCCAACTTGGGTATCATATATAGACTTGAGTTTTTCAATTTTATTATTATTGCCCCATGGTCCATGGGTGCAAGGCAATTTAGTTGAATAGTTGCTCTGAACTGAGTGTATACAAATTCTTCAAGCATTATTCAATAGAAATTATTTTGAGATTTTGATATGATTTATATATTTTTTTTCATTTTATTGATATTTGTTTGGATTTGTTTTCATTATTTAAGGTCTATAAGATCTTGACCAAATTAAATTATTAGGTTGAGTAAAATGATTGAGATTTGTTACCTTGATGAATTTGCACTGAATCTCTAGCTTATGCCTACAAGTCTTTTTATCATACAAAAGTTCCCAAACTTTTGGCATGTAAGACCTTACCTATTGGCTGCCAATCGTACCGTTGGCCCACCTTGATCCTCTTTTAGGGACATGAAGAAGGATTATGCACTGAAAGCAGAAAGGGGGGATGACCTACCAACTCATCATCTAAAACATACTTGGCCCTAATGGAGTATTTGGTTAATGCATGCTCTTTGTGCTGTATGTCTCCAACTCTTGATATAAAATGGTGTCCAGTTTGTTGACAATGACAGAGAGAAAGGCCATTCTCTCTTCATTACCTCCTTGCATTTGTTTTTCTTAACCTTCACAACGTCTATGACTATACCCTTTACTCCCACAAAGCCATAAGTTTGCGTTTGATTAATGTGCAAGGATAGAAGAGAAACGTCGAAGACGGATCTTCATAAAATTTATCTGAGATAAAAGGTACTTTGGTATTTGCCTAGTAGTCTGCACTGTCTTTTTAGCTTTACCCTTATAATGGCAAAAAAACCTCCAGCCATGTAATGGCCAGAAAACCACGAAGGATTGTCTCTGAAGTGATTCATCCTGACTCAAATTCCTCGCCATTCACAAAACCAAATGCTTTCAAGAATAGGAGTAAAGGTGGCACAGTGACGATGGATGTCAAACACACCAAGCTAGTGTCAAGGACATGAGATCTTCAAGCACGATACCAGTTCCAAGCACGCTACCAGTTCCGTTTATCAAAGCAATGAGAATGCGTTTTGCATGACTATGGCCACCTGCCTATAATTGTGATTTTGGCTCAACAAAACTACAGAATTGTTGCTGATGAACTGGAAGGTTATTATGAGCTTCATCAAACCCAAGAATTGATTGAGTTAAACGGTTCGAACACAATCTCAGTGTAGAAAATGAGGTTTTTCCACTATATTATTGGAAGAAACTTACTGAGATTTTAGTTTTGCTTGTTCGCCAGCTTTGCTAGTGGAGTCTACAGATTTTCAAGTGCTGCTCTGTTTCCAATAAATTGCTTATTTTACAATCTAATGTTGCGCATGCTTCGGTGTTAAGTATAAACATAGATTTCTTTTAATCAAAGTTGTGTGTACCTTCTTAGATTCTATTTGGCAACGTGGCTGCTGTCCGTTTGTCAAAAAAAATTGATTTTTTAAAATTATTATGTTTTTATTGTTTTAATTTGTTTATATCAAAAATAAATTTTAAAAATAAAAAATGTTACAATAAACTTAAAAAAAACATTATTTTTTATTGTTTATACGCAGCCAAGGGCAGTTCAAAATGTAATTGGCCACGTAGACAAATGGGACTTGGTCATCAGGATTTAAACCTCATACTAAAACCACTATGTTGTGGAGCCAGTATAGGCGAAGGTAGACAAGGCCGAGAAATATGGGGATGGGGTTTGGGGAAAGAGGAGGGTTTCAGGAAGGTCGGTGGTGGAGTGGAGGGAGAAGAAGGATGAGAGGAATGTGACGGGGAAGAAGGAAGAGGAGGGTTTTGGGGCTGTGAAGAAGTTTTGCCCTAAAACTTGAATGCCTCAACTAAAACATAGGCCTGCTTATTATCCAAGGAAGAATGCAGGTCGTACATATTTTTCCAGAGAAAGCACACCATTGAAAGGGAACTTCTGGATCTTCACATGGTCTGAGTTCCAAAACTCATCAGGATCCCGATAGAAAGAGAGGGCTGACAACAGAGCATCTTACAGTGGAGAGTGGAACGTAGAACAACCTTAATTCGACCTCTGCAAAAACACTCCAATGGACTAATTCCTTACCTTGTCAAGATTACCATCACACACATATAATCTCTTTGTCTTCAAGAAGAATTACAGAAGCTCAGGATGCAACCTTTACAGCTAATTCAACCTTCTCAGGCTTCCAAGGCTGCAGGATCATTGGCAAGGCACCTTCCGACGCATGGATAGCTTGAACATCTGAATCAAAAGGCTGTGAACCAACCCACTGAGGAACTATATATTTACCCAATCCCGGAGTCCTTAACTAGAAGCCCAACCTGATGCTTCCATGAATCTTCAATGTCATACATCAAACCTTTGTATGCTATGCAATTGGAATCAAAATTCAGGGCTGTGATTAAGATATCGACCGCAAATTTTAGGCTAAGAATAATCACTTGTGAAAATAATACTAGCCAGTTCATGCAAGATTTCTCAGAGTATGACTCTTCCAAAATATTGGGTTGGTGCAAAATTGCTGAAAGGTGACATTTTCCCAATATTTCCTTTGTATATTGTGCTTTGATGGGACTCTTAAAGGTTTCTAGGATCCATTCAACTCAAGAAGAAAAAGAAAAAAAAATGTGGGATTTGACGCATATGGTCAACAAAGACTAGATCTTCCTCTGTTGCTTTCTTAATGCCATTGAAAGTAAGATATTGGAGGAAACCAAATCATATGGTCTGTGCTCTACAAGAAGAGTCAACCTCCATGGTTTAGCTTCCTTCAATTCTCACTTTCAAGATCCATGATGACTGCCATTCCTAGAATCATTTGTATTATTTGATACTTATGAACCATTTGGAAAAAAGATATTGGAGAAAATTAAACCATATGGTCTCCACAAATGCTTTAGTTTTCTCCAATTCTCACATCCAAGATCCATGCTTTGACCATATGGGAAACTAGCTAAAGAAGGATAGGTTCTATTTTCGACTTCAACTCCTCTATACAAGAGCCAATGAAGGTAAGATATTGGAGGAAACTAAATAACATGGTTTGCACTCAAAAGATGAGGCAACTTATAGGGTTTACTTCCCTCCAATTCTTACATTCAAGATCCATGCCAGCTAGGGGTAAGAGGGCCCCGCCACCCCCGTGATATATATATATATATATATAAAATGAAGCAGCTGATAGATTTGAGAAAAGAGTTAGCTTGTTAGCAGTTATATTTTTTATATTTGTGCTGTTAGAGACTTTATTTATAGATATGTGGTTGTGATTGCTTTTTAAAATATTTTTTGTGCTGAAATACATTAAAATATTTTTTTTATTTTTAAAAATTATTTTTGAGATCAGCGCATCAAAATGATCCAAAACATATCAAAAAATTAATTTTTAACAAAAAAAATTTAAAATTTCACTTCATCTCTTCCTGATAGGTCAACCATATATGGAAGCTCCAAAAATACTGGGTCTACATCAAAAATTAGTTATTAAAAATGTTAGGGTTTATAATAATTTATGAGTTTGTTGAATTAATGTGTATGGGTAATAATATATGCTAATGGATATGAATTGAAATGAGTTTTGATGAATTGATAAGTTTTGTTATGAATTTCATATGAAAAATGATAATGATGAATTTATTAAAAATGAAGTACAAGACAACTAAAAAAATTAGGGATATAATAGATAAATTAAAAAAAAACATTTAATATTTATATTTAATCTACTTGTACAAAACAACAAGTCAGCAAGAACAACATCAATTTGTGACAATTCTTTTAAGCTATGATTTTAGATGTTATGTACCATATGTCAGTATATAATTGTTGTCAACAACTTTGCTAGTCCTTGGAAGATTTAGAAATAGATAAATGAAAGTTTGTAGTATATATTGAGAAATATATTTTTAATGAAATTAAAAATAAAATTATTATGAAGCAGTTTTAAAATATAAAATCTCGAAGAAAACAATTATAATATAAGTTTTTTTCATTTTAAAAGTATTCTTAAATTAATTTTGCTTGACTTGAGTTGGTACATATATTTCAAATTAATTTCTATATATAACATATATATGTATAGCATATAATATTAAATATTTATTAGTAATTAATTTGTCTCCTCATTTAAAAATTTCTGGCTCCGTCATTGCATGTCGTCGCCACCCTTCTTCTCAATCTTTTCTTTGGTTAATGCTCACCATGAACCGTTGAAAGTAAGATATTGGAGGAAATTAAACCATATATAAGACTTTGACAACGCATTAATTAATTAATTAGCAGACTAATGCTTTAGTTTCCTCCAACTCTTTCTTCCAAGATCCATGCTTTAATTACCTCGTGGAAAACCTGAGTGAAGGTTTTAGTTTTGGTTGTGAAGATGAATGACTTTTTTGCAAATAGCATGGAGACGCGGTTTGTTCCTATTTATAGACCTAGACCTGAAGAAATTGTAGTCAAATTTCTGCTCTAGCATATTATTTGCATTCTTAACTTTTCTCATGCACTTCCCGTGATAGCCTGACATTGATGAAGTCAGAGTAGTTGCAAGGATTGCTAATTAAGGGATGAAAAATTACGATAATCACAATGTAGGATCAAAATGAAATGAAAACAAAATCCTGGCTCACTTTACATTTTCTATCCCGTTAATTCTCATATCTTCCGAGCAGTGTTGTTAAAATTAGCTCGATGAATTAGGTCAACCAGGTGATTTGTTAATTCAGAATTTCATTTAATCTAAGTTTTAAATTAAATTATATATGAATTGACTTGATAGACTTAATCAAGTTAACTCATAACTTGATCAAAACTTAATTTACTTCAAAAAAATTGATATTTTTATTTTTTTAATAAATTATTCACCCAATACCTGACATGTTTAATAACTTTGCTCACAAGTCTCAAGAGTAAATTTTAAAAATCCCTAATTTTGAATTTAGTTATAATTTGTTCCTTGTTTGAAAATATATAAATTGAGGACACAAGTTGTAAGTTTTCCTAAATTATAGTGTCATTGAAAACCCAGGGACTAAATAATAATTTACTCCAAATTCAAAGCTCATCCAGCAAAAAATAAAAAACTATATATTATACAAAACATGGAATATGGTTTTGATAAATAATAACTTTGTAAGAGGACAAAATCCTCCAGCTTTATATGAAAAAAAAAAAAAAAGAAGGAACAAACAAGAAGCATTAAGAATAAAATGTTGCGCCAAAAAGTGATTGGTCGAGGTGGTAACAGCCTCCATCCTCCCTGAAAACACACTTGTTGAGAGGACTTTACCCTGGGGATACCCTTGTTCCAAAAAAAAAAAAAAAGTGTGATAAATTAACACCAGAACTGCTAATTAACCATCAGCAATCCTCCCAGAAAATTCTTGAAATCAGATTAATTACATGAATAAACATATGTTTCTTCAAATTATCAAATCATACTACAATCAGGCACCACACTGGTAGGAGGTGTTGAAGAGTGCTTCTCTGAAGACTGATCCTTTAAGTTTTGCGAAGTTGTAACCCCTTGTTGATCAACAGATGAAACAGACAGTGATTGAGGGTTCAAAAACCGCTGCTCCTCAGTAGCCTGTTGAAGCAAATCCTGTTTCGCATAATGCATGGATGTATTTCCTTCATTTGATGGTGTTTCTTGCCAAGGAATTAACTGGATTCTGCTGCAATGTCAATTTACTTGTATATTCAGAAAGAGGACTATTCTCCTGCACTCCATAGGGATCATTAGCAGAACTTCGCCTCTCAAACTCAGGGTTTCGGTGATTAGAAACACAACTGCTACCACACATAATAGTCTGTGGGTTCTCTATTTCTTGCAGTCAAATTGATTCTTGATTAACAATGCTGGAATCTCGCAAATCGATGGCAATGCTTGAAGCAGTCTGCAATCTGACTGTAGAAGGAGGGCTACATCAATTCTCTTGGCTAAAATCACTAGCTTGAAACTGTAGCGACTGGGATTGGTTTGGACCACCTGCCTGCATCGCATTGCATTACATTACTAACAGAACTTTAGCCTGAACCCTAACATACCTCAATCACCCCTAACTGAACAGAACCCTCCTCTAGCAAAAGTCCATTATAGTATTCACTTCCCTTTGCCTGTGATCGCACTTCTTGTACAGCCAACCAGAGAAGCTCATCCACTACAATAAGAAGAGAATGAACTTCCATCTTTCTATCAGTATCAAGAAGGTGTTCTCAAGAAAGCGTCAATAACCCAAATGGTATCGTCTGCATGTTTTTCTTTAGCTCCTCCAGCTCCATGCATCCTCCTCCTTCACCTCCCGGGGTCGGTTTCTTTTCTCGAGGGTTACACTATTTTGCATTTGCTCAGAACTTTGCGTCATCACACTCACAATCCCAGTTTTTCTTGTTTCATCGTCTTGGAAATGTTTCTCACGTAATGATACGATATTATCACCATGTTCTTGGTTTTTGGATTTGCTACAGTTTCTAGGGTCGTTTTATTGGAAACAATAGAGTAAGAGGACAGGAAGAAACATGGAAGGGTGAAAATGCGAGCCATGGTTATTTTTCTTTGGGCTTCATCATTACTTTCTTAAACTAATTATTTCTTTTATTTATCTTTCAATGATTAAAGAGTTTGTTGAAACGAGGGTTAATTACACCTATTTATATTTGTGCAATTTAATTGAGTTCTTAATTTAATATATGTTTAATATAACCATACCTATAATACTCAAACCTGCTAGAAGAGGAAAATATCTTCAAGTTGAGTGGGGATCAGTAAATTAACCCAAATTTTTTACGGGATTAATTCAGTTTTTTTTTTAAAAAAAAAATCAGACCAATTCAAGTTCTAGATCAACTGAATTTTAAATCAATTCACTTGGCCAAACCGCGTTCTACAACTATGAATGTAACTACAATGATTTTTAAAATGTGATTAATTTGTGGGCCATGATAATTATTGAGCTAAATATCTCCCTTCATTTGAACAATTTTGCATGTCTGAACTCTGAACTAAATACATCCAGGATTATGCAAGCAAGGATGAGTTTTAAACCATTTCAACCCCAAACTAAAAGGAAAACATCCAAAATACATCAAAATTTCGTGACAAATTCTCACGCAATCTACAAGTTCTAAAAGAAAGGGAATGCATCCAAACACCACAAATGAAATGAAAGCTTCCGGCAGATTTGCAGGAAAACTCTGGCCTCGTAACCGCGCTCGAAAATTAGCTGAACAAGGTTGTAATTTGAGAAGTGATCTATTTATGCAGATGAATTGGCTAGTATAAGTTGTTGAGGCTGCAGGCACAAAAGATGAAAAGTGGATTTATTTGAGAACACCTTGAGCATATATCAAGATGGAAATCAATACACACATACACACACACACAACGAAGAAGAAGCTTATATCTAAACATGACAAGGAAGTTTCATGGATGTGGAGCAACACGGTCAAAAGGCAACACCATAACCTGAAAGGAACTAGGGGAAAAAAAGGGATGACAAAATGCATTTGTTCGGGAAGTAATGCATGATTCTGAACTGGATGTGGAAACCTGAGAACCAGCATTTAAGAACATGCTTTGACTCTATTATCACACGCCAGAACAGAAAAGGGCATGGAGGTCAGTTTAACGAGTTTGTTGTAGTGAAACTGTGAAATGGGATTCTTATTAACCGAAAATGAGTGATTTTGAACCAAGATCACCATAATGTCTCGAGTCAGTTTTCAATGAAAGGGATTATATCAGCTTCTTACCGCTGCTAACTCCTGTTCATGCTTGGGTATGAAAGCAGTATCAACATTTCCATTCTTGAAGTCCTGTCAGCAAGGCCACAAAGGAAAAGACAACATAGATCCAATCAGCTCAAGTTTCAAACTAGAATACATGGGTTTTTTCAGTAAGTTTCATAAATAAAAAGTGTAAATTATAGTTGTTCTAACCTCAATGTCAAGGATAAGCTTGTGGTAATCTATTGTTGTTGGGACTCCTGGATAAAGAAAGTAACAGGGTTTGAAAAATTAAAGAATATATAGATTCTAAGAACAAAAACAAATTGCAACCATGGCCAAAAATTTAAGAGATGTTCTTGATTGACAGAAAAGCCACAAATGAGTCTACCCTGCTGCAATTAGCAGCGAACTGGAAAAAAGAATTTACACCAACCCTTTTGTGGATCATGGCTCACAAAACCAATTGAAGGATGAGCCTCACAAAAGGTTTGCATTTGCATGTGTCAAAATCAAAGAAAGAAAAAAATGTGGTTTCGAAACTCACACTCCCTAAACCCACTGTGCTCTTTCCATACAGTCAATGCATTGCCACTATCTCAAGTTGAGCATTAAAAAGAAACATGGCCACCAGTGTGAGGCACCTGTTGAAAACTTGGATACTTACCAGTAATAACAGTGTCATCAAGAGCCCTTTTCATGCGCTCAATTGCCTTTTCTCTCGTTGGAGCCCAGACAATAAGCTGCAATAAGTTCCAAATTTCAAACTAATTAAAACCATGCTGAAGCCACTTGTTTTCAGTAGTCAGATGAGCAGTCATACATGGTGGCTTTAAACTACAAACAATATGCATCCGAGTATCAACTACAAAATTGTGATGAAGCAAAAGCTATATGTCTACCAATAATAACTCTTCATTATGTCTCTTCTACATTCTGAATCACTTATTTCCTTTGTCGTCACAATTAACACTCCAATTGAACTCTCATTGCCTAGACTGCTTACAAAAAAAAATTAAATTTAAAACTTATTTATCATCAATCAAACACTTCAACAAACCTCGCCTTCATGATTTTGATCTTTTGTGCAGAATGTTATTTCCCAAACTAGCGAAAGAACTGCTAGAACACCAAACACAAAAATGTGGCCCAGCAGAATCACAAAAAAAACTTGTGAAGACGAACAAACTTCATAGACAGCAAACAAGTCTAATAATGGGATAATAATAACAATGGCTGGTTATGTTATCATGTAGAATCCAGCAAAAAAAAGTTTTAACCTAATAGATGGAAAACTTTGTTCGTTATAGAAGTCTGTGCCAAACTTTGTTCTCGGGCAAAATGGGGTTACTGAATTAAAAATGAATGCCATTCTTTCATGGGCATACAGCTTATATTAACGGATGAGTAATTCAAGAAAAAAAATATTTCACCTTAAATTGATAAACAAAAAACCTAAGCATCTAGAAGTAAATTTATCCATGTAGAATTGTTGATATGCACTATTCTAGAAGATAAAAGGATGCCAAACCAGACAAACATGAGGCTGTGTTATTATGCCTATGGAGTAAACATCAATGCATTTTCATTAGGACAGATGCAACCAAAGAGTAGAAGATGGCAAACATATATGTGAAGTATGCAAAACTAAGGAGAAAAAAACAATCACATTGAAACACAATGGCTTGAATCTCTTGTCACATGGCCAAAAACGTACACAAGAACAAGAAATGTTTGACAAACCTTTCCAAGTAGGGAATCATAGCTTGGAGGAACCACATAACCAGGATAAACGTGGCTATCCATTCTAACAAACGGACCTCCAGATGGCAAATATGCTGTTATTCTCCCTGTTAGTTCGGAAGCAAAGGGGCAGCTGGATAATTAGTAAATAAGCTTCAAGGTTTTTGAAAACATATCCATGGAAAAGAAAATTAACCACAGCACGATGAATAAAATTTTGATGATTTTACCAGAAGCAACACCAACAAAATCAAGGAGTAACATGAGATGAACCAAACACTAAATAGAAAAAACTAGCAAAGGCAATAAACCTCATGGCTTGTCACCTTAAAAAGGATTAGACCTTCAATGCATTCAAATGGTACAGATAAAACATAATTTGGCTGGAAAAGAGCTCACTCAACATCAACCAGAAAAGAAGTAACAAAGAGGATCAAATAGCAGCAATAATTTTACAAGAACATAACATTCAGCACAATGTACACATACCTGGCCCTGGTCGGAATCCCTTAAAAGCATCTTCTGCATTGATACGGCACTCAATTGAATGTCCCCTAAGAACAATATCTTCCTGCAAGTCGGAATCCAGAAAACAAATTCAAATAGATGTAAAAGCGTAGAGCTTCTTCTTCATTTTTTTCTGTATCCTTTCCTCCAATACCTGTTTGTATTGAATTTTCTCTCCCATGGCTACACGAATTTGTTCCTCAATCAAATCAACAGAAGAAATCATTTCAGTTACTGGATGTTCCACCTGCATTTTAATTTTAAAAGAACATTGTGAATCACCATAATAGGGGTTTTATAAACACATTAGCAGAAAATTAAATCACTAATCATTTAAATTTAACCTGGATTCGAGTGTTCATTTCCATGAAGTAGAAGGAACCCCTTTCATCCAAAAGGAACTCAACCGTTCCAACACCAATGTACCCTATGGATGCTGCAGCTGCAACTGCTGCATCACCCATGGCCTTTCGTAACTCAGGAGTCAAAGCAGGAGATGGTGCTTCTTCCAACAGCTTTTGGTTACGTCTCTATACAATGGGCATATTCAACAAAACCTATATCTTCAATACACTAGGTTTACTGCTAAAAGTAAATGTGAAATAAGACAATCAACAATGACAAAAAGAAAGAGATAAACAAGAGGGGTATCACTCTCTCAAAACATTTGGTAAGAACTTTCATGCACTCTATCTTATAATTGAGCATGACTAAGCTGAAACCAACTTCCTTGAAATTATTGATGCTTATGAAGGAATTACCAAGATTTAACAAATTCCCTTGGTTTTTAAAGTTGAAAATGGAAAGGTATCTTTTTCCCATAAATTCATCCAACACTCTCTCAGGAATAGATTACAAATGGCCACACATTGAGATAATTGTAAAATAAGAAAGTAAATAATACCTGAATGCTGCAATCTCTCTCACCAAAGTGAACAACATTACCGAATTTGTCTGCAAGAACCTGCAAAATCAAATGATATACTAGAATGATGCAGAAAATAGCACATAAATGTTGACAGTAATTAGATGTAGAAAAAAAAAGGGAAAAAAGAAATTCAGTATTACTGAACTGAACTATAATATTAACAAATCAAAACTCAGCAGTGTTAGAAGTGTTATATGGAAAGCAAGACTATATAAGAATGTACTTCAATTTATAATCTTGAAACATTCCTTTTGGCAAATTCTTTTATCAACCTGGTTGAGTCAAGTCAAAAGCCAATAGTGTTTATACTAATCAACTAAGAAATTGTTCCTACCTCATACAAGATTCAGATTCTCTGCCAAGCAAATTAAAGTGCTTATTTTTCTGCATGTGCAGAAAAGCATTGCAGCTCAGGAATTTAGATTTGGAATTCTACTTATCTTCATCATACAGCATATTACATTTGTAGATAGGAGACACTATGCTGAAAATGCTTGATAAATGCCTTTTATCCACAGTAAAAAGATAAATATAATGTTCAAGAAACATTTTTAGATTACAAAACTGGCCTCTTCCTTCTCTTTTTGTGATAACTTCTTGTACAAGTTGTCTAAGACAGAAGCAGGTTCTGTCCAATGAGGTTTACATGTTGATTGAATCAAATCTCATTTGGTTGATTCATTCATAGCACTATGTTCTTATAGCTGGTAATTCTACATGACTAAGAATAATTGATTGCCATAATCAAACACTTGATAGTAGTTGCCCCCACATTTGCATTAGAAAGGTTTCTGACATTCCACTTTCAGACTCCACTTTAATGATCTTCCAAAATAGTTCTTAGGAACCTTCATTACAAATACTCTCTAAATAAACAAAAATTACCTGGAACTCAATGTGTCTTGGATTTTGAACATACTTCTCCAAATAAACTCCATCATTTCCAAATGCCGCAGCAGCCTCACTTTTAGCTTGCTACAGAGCAAAGAAAGTGAACAAAACTCAATTAAAGACAACACACTTTAACCAAGGTAAACATTGAATATTACAATGAACGGCACCATACTAATAGTGTACCTGTAGCAGCTTTACAAACTCATCAGGTTCTTTGGCAAGCCGCATTCCACGTCCTCCACCACCTGCCGTTGCCTTAAGAACATAGATTTTTTTTAGTAGAAGTTTCTATGCTTCTCAATTTATGTTCATTTGCATGGTATTAGAAGTTAGAACTGGAAGAAGAAATCTCAATCTCATAATAGCCAGTCCAGACCCCCCCTATTGTCATGAAATTTCACAATTTTCGTTCTATATATTCTTCAGAAACCAAATGGAGAAATGGTGAAATATACAATTGAGGATAGCTTATTACTGACACAAACATGTAATTCCATACGATCCAAGTGATCATTTTCAAAGAATCCCGATTATTAATGATTCTAAGAATATTTTATTTGATTGCAGTTTTAATGCTTGGCACTACTGTGCAAGGTTAATTGGAGTGTGTTTTAGCTTACTTCTGTATGCATGCACATGCACCCACATACACACACATGAGCAGATTTCCAGTACATGTTGTAGAGAGCTCAATAAACTGCTTGCTGTGTAGCTGAGTGAAAAAAGAAATTAGATGGCACAGATGTGATGAAGCTAGAAGCAAGGAAAAAACACTATTCCATCCTTTTTATATAAATCATAATTGCCATTTGTCTGGGTCTGGAAGGGTCAAAATGGTGTGTTTTAGCTTACTTCTGTATGCATGCACATGCACCCACATACACACACATGAGCAGATTTCCAGTACATGTTGTAGAGAGCTCAATAAACTGCTTGCTGTGTAGCTGAGTGAAAAAAGAAATTAGATGGCACAGATGTGATGAAGCTAGAAGCAAGGAAAAAACACTATTCCATCCTTTTTATATAAATCATAATTGCCATTTGTCTGGGTCTGGAAGGGTCAAAATGGTGTTTATTGCAATTTCAATGATGTAACAGCCTGCATAAATGATGCCAATTCATATGAAAGAAGATTATTTACCTTGATCATCACAGGATAACCAATCTCACTGGCAAGCTTTACTGCTTCCTCGGTACTCTAACAACAATTGGTGCACAAGAGTTTGTCAGATAACATCAAACTACATCTTGTTATATTAAAAAAAAATGGGGATAACCAAATAAAAAACCACAGAACTTGTAAGCCATGCAATAGTTTTCATGCCAATTTTTGGAATCATATCAAACAGATAATGACCAAACATGGCACCTGTAACAAGCCATCACTTCCTGGTACAGTTGGAACATTTGCCTTCTTCATTGTTTCTCTAGCAGTTGATTTGTCACCCATGACTCGTATGCTGTCAGGCTGCCACAAAGCAAAACAAGAATTTGCATATCATAGTTTTTGCAATTATGCAAGTGATACAGTAACAATAAACATGCTTCATAGTATACTTTAACCAGGTAAAACTTCAGCCAATTCTAAATCCTATTACTTTAAAACATGCCAGTGGAGTGACTCAGTCAATTTCCCCATTTACAATACAGAAAAATATAGGTTTCAAACACAAAAAGGAAATAACATCAAAATAAAAGAAAAACAAGAGAACGCTTTGCTAGAACCATGTATGCCTGGGTGAAAACATTTGGCAAGTTGGCTTATGAAGTTGAAGGCATGAATCAGCATTCTATGAAAAACTTGTGTACACTGGTTATGAGCTTGGAGAGACAAGTAGCATTTTTTCCACTGTTCTTGTGCTAGAACTGAGAATTATGTCAATTTTAACCAACATTTTTCTACTGCTAAGCCACCTGAGTGTCTGAAACCACTTTACAAACTAGAAAAATGCACTGAATAAACTACAGCACAAGCTGAAATGGAGCAATATGTACCCAATCCTAAAACTTGCCCAAAATGGGATTTGTGTAAATAATCACATTCCATGCAGAAGCAATCAAGATTGAACTTCAGGGCCAACCCTTCAGTGGCAAAAAATGTATTTCACCGATATTTGATGAAAAACTAAAATTATAATCTACTCTATAATCACTTAGCATAAAGATAATATATCTTCACACTGTCCTCAACATACTTTTTCCTGCATGTCAAATAACTAAGATTATCAACAAACTTTGATAATCAGCATCATACCATGCTAATGAATGACATCTATTTACAAAATGATAATATTCACTACAGGATTATTTTTTTTCAAAAAAGATTATGATAAGCAACTGTTACCCATAACCCCTATTCTGGATCATACGAGATTGAATTGGCTGTTCAAATCTGTGTGATAGTCAAAATACAGGATTTTTCACCCTATATGCACCATGATTTCTGAGAACATAAACAGATGTTGCGATTGAGAAAGAACTAATTTTAGCATCTAATTCAGGGCATACAGAATTAAAAAGAAAATAGTTGACATGTGATTAGCCAAGATCAAGTAGATATCGCAGAAATCTCACTTTTTATTATTATTAAGTTTCTTGGTGACTACTTACATTAGGCCCAATAAAGTTTATTCCATGTTCTCTGCACATTTCCACAAAAACAGCATTTTCAGCAAGGAAACCATATCCAGGATGCAGCATTGTGCATCCACGACTGATAGCAGCAGATAAAACATTTTGAATCACTAAGTACCTGTGGAAAGACAGGGGAAACATACACATAAATCCATTATATTCCACATCTACAACTTAAAAGCATTGTTCATTTGCTGCTGAGGAATTGAATGACTGCCCAGAAAATCAGAAAACAGTAGGGCAATGCTTTAATGAATTGGACATGAAGTGAAATGAATAGAGTAGTAACAACTGTTAAAGTGAGAAGAATTGTTTTAGATCACTGACCCAGACTCGGAAGCTTTTCCTAAACTTTCCCTTACTAGTAGCAAGGAAATGTCCATGTGTGATGCATGTGACTGATAAAGTAAGGATATTATAAACACTTACGATTGGTTGCTGGGTGCTTCACCTATGCAAACCGATTCATCAGCCAATTTCACATGAAGTGCATCCTTATCTATGGTTGAGTAAACAGCAACACATGGAATCCCCAACTCATGCGCAGTTCGAATAACACGGACAGCAATCTCTCCTCTGTTTGCTACCAGAATTTTTTCTGCGCGACATGTAACCCCAAGAGCTCCTCCATTCTTCTTAGCACAGTGATTACCTTGGGTAGCCTGAGTTCTTTGTCTAGGAAAGTTAACCTTAGTTCCCACCATAAAGCTGCATTGAGAATTCCTGATTCCACTATTTCTCTTCATGAATAAAACCTAACGCATTGAATAATCAAACTATTTCAGCATCTATAATCCTAGCAAACAACCACAGACCTGGGCAAATTAAGGATACAGTGAAGCTTTTCTTTGAACATAAGCATCAATAAGGCTATTTCACCACAAAACACAACCTCATAAGACTAAAAATGCATGACATAGCAGCACCATTGAATTCGTTTAAACATACAATCACCATGCATGCTATAATGCATCAGACACATACTTGCTATCATTTATCTTCAAATCCCAACAAAATTTTTAATGGAAAAAAGAAGAAGCTTTTAGCTCATCAACCCTCCCGAATGATCCTCATCAATTACACCACACACACTGGCAAAATCACAGAATTGAATTAACACCACATAACTACAATTCATGTAAATCACTGAATACTTGTTCAAAAAAAAAGAAGTAAATCACCGAATTGGATTCAATTCTCATCCCCACAAATGCAAACCAAACCCAACACTAAAAATCCAATAATCAATACCATCCACTAAACAACAAAACAAACAAAACCAAGATTCATTTCCTTCCAGTGAACATTCCAAAGCAAGTACATTACAAACCAAACAAAAATAACACACATTTCTAACAATTCAAACAAAAAACAAGTCACATTACGCAAAAACAATTAAATCAAAGAATAGAAAACAAAAACAAGATGACGACAACAACAACTTACAGGAGTAGAGGTAACAGATTTGCAAACAGGCAATGTTGCCTCCATTTTGGAACCCAAAAGGCCTACAAAATCAAAAAAACAAACAAACCCCACTTCAAATAACACAAGAGTCACATTACTTTCAACATGAACACAAACATAACTAAATGAGATGATGATCACTATAATTACCTTGAACAAGAAATGATGGGTTGTTTAGAAACAAAGAAAGCACGGGGAGAAAGAGAGAAAGAGAGAGAGTATTTAAGACAAAAGTGAAGGAAGGAAGAGATTTGTTGGGACTTAAGTTTGGATTGCTGTCTTGTCGATAGAAACGAGGAAAGACGAAGAGTGTAAGAGAGTGTGTGAGATTGAAAGTTCCGCCTAGTTGAGTTTGGGTTGCCAGACCAAAGCTAAGAACCTCTCTTTACTTTTTCTTTTTTATTATTATTATTTCCCTAGTCAGCAGCCAGGAGGGTTAATTCAAGCAAACCTGGAAACGGGTTGACGGCCAAATTTTAACTGGATTAGACCGAAGTGAATAGAATCATCAAGTCAAACATATTTTTTACTTTTTGTATTGTTTTTCAACCTGGAATAGTCTGAACAACGGATTAACAAGCAAGATGGATCGATCTAAACCTTGGATTAGCATGCAAGAGTGTGTTTTTTTTGTTAGAGGTAAACCGACTCGATAAATGCTAATTTGAACCGATTTGAATGGATTAGTTTTTAAAAATAATTGTGCTTGTAGATGATTAATTGAGAGAATATGTCGTCTAATGGCCAGTTTAAATTGATCATGTATAATATTTTATATGTTCAAGTTTTTTTTTTTTTAGAGGTAGAAACAGATCCTGAGGATGGACATATTATAATGCGAGTTGTCAAATCAGGTGGGATGGACAATTCAACCCCTTATATTGAAAGCATTAATGAAATCCGCAACCTCCTGCACAAAACATGAGATGGGATGAACAATTCAACACCTTCAAAGTAGAAGATGATGATAGGATTCTTTGATTAACTCTAGCACCAGTAAAAAGAACAAGGCAAGCACAAAGAAAAATAAGAGAACAAAAGATTTTGGCCCTTTTTTCTTTTAACAGAGTGCATGTGAAAAAGAATTGGTTTGCTGAGTTGTTTATAGGGAAATATGAAGTTTTTCAGATGATAAGAAACTCATGAAAAGATAGAGAAATCTTAATCTACAGAATAAAATCTTAATATTTGTGTTGTTTAGATTTGGATATATTATTAAAATCTAAACCTTTTTCTTTTCTTCTGAACCTTTTTCTTTTCTTCTTATGAAAGATCTTACTAATATTCTTTCAAGAAAGGGAAAATGAAAGAAAGATGGGCATACATAATTAACCAACGCCGATATTCAAAGTGTCATCAACATGGAAATTTGATTTCTCGACTTGCTCTTTCTCTTTCACAAAAACAAGGAATTTTGGTTTCTCAAACATTCAAACTTATCTTCTATCTCCTAAAAACAAAGCCTGTGGCTGTCTGGGTCAAGAAGTTGGGTTCTGCTCAATTTCTAAGAACCTTAAATATATTTAGCTAAAAGCCGTGTGTCATCATAAAAGGTTTTGTGTTGAACAAATTAAGAATTGAACCGTTTAAACTCGTTCGACCTGACAGATTAATCCACGAACTAAGTCAAAACATTCGGATCATTAACAAGGCTTGGCAAGCACAACCCAAGTGTCATCATAAAAGGATAGTGCTTCACAAACCAAAAATAAATTCTTAGTACAACAAACTCTCAACAACGTAAAATAATACAATAACAAACACTCAGACGAGAGTCCTATCCACGTATTAAAGTTATTTCACGACACATGTGTCTAATACATATAAATATGAAATGGTGTGGCCATTTAAGGACTGGTAGTAGACTGAGGTGGCTTGATGTCCTTGGGAAGAGCTGGTATGGTAGGTGATGTGGACTTTGGAAGCTCGGGGAAATGGGGGAAAGGTGGTAATTCAGGCAATTTGGGAACTTCAGGTTTTGGCAGCTCAGGAAATTCAGGTTTCGGTAATGGTGGAAGTTCAACCTTAGGCAATTGTGGCAGCTCAGGCAATTCAGGCTTGGGGAGCTCAGGAACCTTAGGCAATGTTGTCTCCAAAATCCTGCGCGCTTCTGTCCTGCCTGTGTTGTCCACCAATGAAAAAATGATCAGCAAGAGTGGTGAAATAAATGTCAGGAAACGAAGAGAAGCCATGGTTTTGGAGATGGCAATTGAGAGGACTTCAAAAGGAATTAAATAGAGTCGTATACTAAATGCAAAGCTTCTCCAATCACTTTGGTGTATTGATTTCACTTAATTTGTATTGGGGGTTTTATAGATGTGGGATGTGGAAAATAGGGCAGTTTCAACGGAGATTTGGTGGGAAAGCTTGAGTCTTGGTAGTTCAACTTCTGGGATGTAGAGAATAGGGCCGTTTCAAAGAGTGATTTGGAGGGAAAGCTTGAGTCTTGGTAGCTCACCTATACATAATACTTCCACGATTATCATGACAACTGTGAGCTTATGGTTGATCATTGTATATTTGATGCATTATCGGTTTAAGTTAATCCTATTTTGCATTTTCAGATTTTCTTGTGGGGTGCAACCAAATTAATGATGAAGCACTAGCTAGGCACGTCTTGCTAGATTTTATGAATGGTGAGGTATATTTTTCCAGTTAAAGACTAATGAAAAACAGTAGTAAAAGGAAAAGGTCTTGCGAAGAAGTACAGGTTTTCCTGCCATAACTCCCTATTATTTTCCCAGGCTATGACATTTACTGCTATAATTAGATTCGTTTTGAGACAGCGGACCTTTTTGTGCATAAACTTGCTTGGATAAGATCATTGAAAGTAGCATAAATTATTCAATTATTTATGCCTCTGTTTTTCTAGTTTTGTGTTTTTTTACCATCTTAAGTAACTTTTCGGGGCCTTTTTTCTTGTTGTTTCTGCTTCGATTTTGCAGATTGACTAGTTTTAAGTGATATTTTTAATTTCAAAATTTATCTTTTTTGCAAATTTTTCAACCTTAGTTATTTAAACCCAGCCTGTGGGCTACTTTGAGTATTTAGAGTATTATTTAGAATTTCTATCCTATGGTGTGAGCTTACAATAATACTAACGGCTTTCTCAAAACCCTTTTCATTTTTTGATTTAGTTCAGGCTGCGTCAAAAATTCTTCCATTGATGGGTGCTTCAGGACATGTTCCTGCGGACACCAGCTTCCCATCAGAGTTGTCTGTTTAGACTCTTCAAGAAACTCAGGTGGAAAAATCGTAGATTCACCCCTGACAAGATCAGGTCCGATTCACAAAAAGGTTTTCTTGCTGATAGCAAGTCCCCAAGCAAACTCTACAAGTTGTTGTTGTGTCATGACCGTGATGTTACCAAAATTCACAGCAGTTGAATATAGCAAGAAGCTCACGAAATGGGGAGCTTGAGATAGAGTGACAGAGAAACGAACTGGCATCAGCATCAATCAGAGGGAGAAGACCATCTGGGATAGCTTCAAACTGAAAATCAGGCATGCCATCAAGGGAGCTATGGCCTCAGGATTTCACAAAGATGGTGTGAAAGCCTTTGTGATGTATTAATCTTGCTAGTTTGAGCATGGGAGTTCTGTGATCTCGAGCTAGCAGGATATGGAAGCACACTACATGTGGCTCGTTTGGCTTTGAAAAGGAGCCCATCCCTCTCACTCTCTAGCACATTCTGTGAGTTAGAAATCTCCCATCACGATTCTACGAATTACTTTGAACTTTTCTTTCCAGTATTCAAATTTTCAAATCACAGGCATTTTTTTCTCTTTTATTCCAAATTTTCTTTCTTCAAATTAAAATCCAACTCATTGTGCTGCTATTCTCAAGATCAACAAAAAAGAAACTCAATAAGTTAATCCTAACAAAAACTGATCTCAACGTCAACAAAGAAAACCTCCTACCTCCAATCTTTCCTGACAATCCTTTCTCAAATTGATTTCGAGTGGAAATGAAACTATACCATCTCCAAGCATGATGGTGTGTGCACCAGAAGGCAAAACGCTGTATGCATTGGAGTCCACGACATTCAAGCTCCTGCAAGCATCAAGCTCGAACTTGACCTTCTCAACTCCACCAGCTGGAACAAAAACCCTCTTGAAACCAATAACTTGCTCAAGATAAGTTGCCTTCTGGTGGCTTTGAATAAACAATGGCTACTTCACTTCCGTCTATGCTGCCCACATTCTGAACTTCAACTTCAAATTGATAATTGCAATCAAGGTCATCCACTCGAATTGCAGGACAAGGAGGCTTATGTGAATCATTTTCCAATTTGATGTGGACTGATCTCTTCGAAGATGTTGGCTTGTAACCAAATTGAGTGTAACTGAGTCCATAGCCGAATGGATAAACAGTAGAGCCGTTAAAGAAGTTGTAAGTCCGACCAGTGGAGCTGTTAAAGAACTTGTAAGAGGCTGTTTGAAGTGTTTTTACAAAACAATTAAAAAAATTATTTTTTATATTGTTTTGAGGTGCTAAAATTAAAAATAAATTTTAAAAAAATAAAAAATATTACTTTAATATATTTCTAAAAAAACACTTTAAAAAAATTATTATTATAATAATAAGCGTGATTTAATTCCGACCAGGGTAGCCTAGACTTCATTGGTAACTTATCGGTCCTACACGTATATAAAATGAAAGTCAATATTAAAAAAAACAAAACAAAACTTGAAATAAATAAATGAATAATAATTACTTAACCCTTATCCCTTTTCAACTACCGAAGAAATTATCATAAAATTGAATTTTAAATTTTCATTCTTTAGTTTCCTCCAGCATTTTATTTTTATACCTCTAACAAAATATAAAAATATTTAATTCCTTAATTGTATATATAGATTTGATTTTGTTAAGAAAATATAAAGAATTTTTACTTTAATAGCCTTGCAGAATTTATCCATTTTTATATATAATAACCATGCAAATTTTATTTTATTTACCAATATTTAATTTTATTTTCTTGGAAAAATAAGTTTGATAATACACCAAATCTATAAAATCTAACACTGTTTTATCAAAATTAGCCATTAACAGATAACATGTCGTATCTACAAAGAACATAGTTTACGCATCCAAGTTCTTGGCCTGGCGGTCTTAGTAGGGAATTTCCTGCCTCTGCACTTTAGGTTTGAACTTTTGTATGCACGTCTGTCACCCTCGTGATGTATTATCTACTTACTGGGCTTGCAGGGTATTTAATGAGTTCGAGAATTAATCGTGGTGCCCGTAAATTAGCCCGAATATCCCGGGTTACAAAAAAAAAAAACACGGTTTACAAGGATGACAGACAACATGCAAGATAGGTCAAAAGTTATCAAGCCTTATCATTTATCCAATTTAATTCTGTTTATACTCTCAATCTAATAGTTCTAATTGAAATTTTATATTAATTATAAATTAGTTAATTAAACATTGGCAATTATTCTCCAAATGGAGATTACAACTCCCACACTAGCATTGTTTTCTAGTTTTTAATAGGAAAAAAAAAAAAGATGCTCTTCCTTGTCAGAAGGCAACAACATCATTTGGCAAACTTTTTTCCTAAAAATGCTTAAAAATTAATGAGGTAAAAACTATTAAATCGGTACTAATTCATGACTCAAATTATAGGTTAAACAAATTGAATTGGATTAATTAAAAAACTATGTTTTATAAAAA
Source organism: Populus simonii (assembly GCA_007827005.2). Classification (NCBI taxonomy): domain Eukaryota; kingdom Viridiplantae; phylum Streptophyta; class Magnoliopsida; order Malpighiales; family Salicaceae; genus Populus; species Populus simonii. Next base: position 13,792,370 of record CM017481.2, read on the forward strand.
AAATTAAAAATAAAATAAATTTAATAGGATCGATAAGTCATACCGTGTCGATTTTCATTTAATTTTTTCTAAACCCGGCTTGAAGCAAATCTAAATCAATGAAATCATGAGTCAAATACTGAGTCAACCTCTCGACACAGATTAACATGAGGAGTTGGTAGGCAAATCTTGAAGACAAAGAAAGAGCACATGTTGAATCTTCTTCACCAACCAACTATAATGCTGACTTTTGGAAAACTGTCAACTCTTTCCTACCTTGAATTTGAGGAAGCCCGTGGATTCTCTCACAAAACCATTGGCAATGGCCACCTACCCTCCAACCCCCATTCCTCCACCTCTATATAAACACATATCCCTCCTCTCTTCTCTCAAAATCATACCATTTCCCAGCATCCCTTCTTCTAACCATGGCTTCTTTTGTTACAAAATCAATGGGTTTCACTCTTTTAGCAGTAGCATCTGTTTCATGCATAAAGTTTGCATGCCCTAACCTCTCCACATATTTCTCACCACTACCCATCTCTGTCATCCTCCCTCTACTTCCACTAATCGTGTACCTGTTTAGCTCCGTTTTTACCAAGTCTTCAACTGGCGACCTACCTCCTGGCCCTGTCTCGTACCCAATGTTTGGCAATTGGCTCCAAGTTGGCAATGACCTGAACCACCGTCTTCTAGCTTCTATGTCACAAACATATGGTCCTGTGTTCCTACTTAAACTTGGTTCAAAGAACTTAGCTGTTGTATCCGACCCTGAACTAGCCAACCAGGTCCTGCACACACAGGGTGTTGAATTCGGGTCTCGCCCACGTAACGTTGTCTTCGATATCTTCACCGGCAATGGACAAGACATGGTGTTCACGATCTATGGTGAGCATTGGAGAAAAATGCGTAGAATCATGACACTACCGTTTTTCACCAACAAAGTTGTGAACCAATATAGTACTTCATGGGAGCAGGAAATGGACCTTGTGGTCGATGACCTTAGAGCCAATGAGAAAGTTAGGACCGAAGGGATTGTTATTAGAAAACGTCTGCAGCTGATGTTGTACAATATTATGTACAGGATGATGTTTGATGCAAAATTTCAGTCACAGGAGGACCCTTTGTTTGTTCAAGCAACAAGGTTTAATTCCGAGAGAAGTCGGTTGGCACAAAGTTTCGAGTATAATTATGGAGATTTTATCCCTTGGCTTAGACCATTTTTAAGGGGGTACTTGAACAAGTGCAGGGATTTGCAGCAGAGGAGGCTAGCTTTCTTCAACAACTATTATATTGAGAAAAGAAGGTAATTAATCACTAATCTTCTCTCTCTGATTTCTAGCAACATTCCTTTTTAGCTCTAATTTGACCTTAAATTTGTGGTTTTACAGGAAAATAATGGCTGCCAATGGAGAGAAGCACAAGGTAAGCTGTGCCATGGATCACATAATACAGGCTCAAATGAAAGGAGAAATCAGTGAAGAAAATGTACTGTACATTGTGGAGAACATTAATGTTGCTGCTATAGAGACAACATTGTGGTCTATGGAATGGGCCATAGCTGAACTGGTCAATCATCCGACTGTTCAGAGGAAGATCAGAGATGAAATCAGAGCCGTCCTAAAGGGAAGTCCAGTTACAGAATCTAACCTGCATGAGCTACCATACTTGCAAGCCACAATAAAAGAGACATTAAGGCTACACACCCCAATTCCCTTGTTAGTGCCACATATGAACCTTGAAGAAGCAAAGCTAGGAGGGTTTACCATTCCTAAAGAGTCAAAGGTGGTCGTCAATGCATGGTGGCTAGCTAACAACCCTGAATGGTGGGAGAAACCATCAGAATTCCGGCCAGAGCGATTCTTGGAAGAAGAACGTGACACAGAGGCCATCGTTGGTGGAAAGGTTGATTTTCGGTTCCTACCATTTGGCGTGGGTAGACGTTCCTGCCCAGGGATCATACTTGCAATGCCAATCCTAGGACTGATTGTTGCAAGACTGGTGTCGAATTTTGAGATGATAGCTCCTCCTGGGATGGAGAAGATTGATGTGAATGAAAAAGGAGGGCAGTTCAGCTTGCACATTGCAAGCCATTCCACTGTCGTTTTCAAACCAATCAAAGCATGATCTCATCACAAGTTCAGCTTCCTAGGCATGTATCAAATCACTAGCTTGGTTGTTTGTAAAACCTCGCTTTACTCTTCATTATTCTCGAAATTGTGAGATTTTTTTTTTTTTAATAAAGCTTTGAATATGTAACACATTGTCTTCTCTTTTACAAAATTGCAGACAGAAATAAGATTAATTTCTAGCAGTCTGCTACGCATGGTTATTTAAAACTTCATCAATCAATCGAAAACAATTCGAAAAGAGAAGGCATCAAACACTGTTGTTATCTTCCCTAGAAAATTGATACATGAAACATATCTAATCTGCATTACATGGATTGACTAGTAATTGTAAGCACCTACATAAGCTTCTGATGTCTGTCAAGTTATGTCTCCAAAAGATTCATGACATTTCTGAGGCGTTACATGGGCATAACTTTTCATCTCCATGTCACCAACTTTGTGTGTATACAATGAAATCAACTGTCAAATATATAAGATCAACAGCATGAATGAAACTCAAAAGTGAAGGAGAAAAGGAGATGGAATCTATAGTTGCCAGTATATAGCACATCTTAAGTGGCCACCACGGTATAATTGTTGCAAGGTAAGAACTTTTGTGCTCATGGGCACCCCACACAACAAATGCCTGCAAAAAGACAACTTGCAGGTAAAGAGAATTTGCAAACATGATACCTCGACAAAGGCTTTCGCTGGCAGCTGCAAATTTACTCTCCAAACTGACTTCACCCACAGCTCGGGCAGCAGCACGCAACTGAAAAGGAGGCAAGTGTTGAAAATTACCCTCAAGCTTCTTGGATTTTTCTGGAAGCACTTATTACTTGTGTAAATGATTCAATATATATATAAACAGCTGCAAAAGAAGGCTTTTATTGTTTCCATGTTCAAGTGATAGCCAGCCTGGGCAGGATGGATAAATCCAGAGAGCATACTGGGATTTTGTAGACACTATTTTAGAGAATATTGTGTGAGGACCACCAGATGAACACACGACAACTTTCTCTTTGGTGAGAAGTAGCACAAGGACAGCAAATGATGTTTTAGAAAGAATATTTCACAAATAACCTGGTTCAAAAATTCATCTAGTCTTCTTGAACTTCTGATAACGCTACCCTCAAAGATGTCAGTCATTTGCATCACCTCTGAAAAACTAGGTCCCTGAAAAAAGGGAAGAAAAAAGCATTATTAAAAAAAATTGCAAATTCAGTCCAGCTGAAATGCAATCTTAATAACCAAACCAAAGACACAAAAAAAAGTTGATGGCCAAATCCATCAACCAGCCTAGACATTCTGGACCTTAGAGGAATTAGAAACTGTTCAGAAATAAGCATAAGTCATATAATCACATATTGCAGAGACAAACTGAAATGATTGCAGAGAGAGAGAGAGAGAGAGAGAGAGATTAGTGGCTAAACCAAAACGTTTCCCTATTATCAGTGACTCGATAGCCAATTTGATCGAGGTGCCAAACACCAAGTTTGGATGTCAATAACATTACAAAGAATACTACTGAACATGATCCCTCCAGAATTTTCATACTAATTTAGAAATTTTCCCAAACCAGACATCGATCAGGAAAAGAAAAGGGACATACCCAAGTTAACATCCCATTGCCATCCCTAAACATTACATGAAAGCAGCAAAAAAAATTTAAAGATAAGTATAAAACACTAACCTTTGACCAACAGTAAATCACATCCATCAAGAATGGTCTGACTGTTGATTCTACATATTCATCGACATTTATGTCCAATGTGCATTCATATTGTATCTGTAATCATGCAAAAAGACATTTTTAACTATCCTTAATGAGTTAATTTCATAATATGAACAAAATGAAGGCAAGGAGACATAGCAACCTCATTTTTCATGCACTCTCTTGAAGTTGCTGTAATGGTTTAGCAAGTTCTGTTCTCAACTGTATCTGCTCACTTGACTTGTCTACTGGAATGAAGCAACTAGCAAGGGCAGCCACTTGGTGATGATCAAGATCATTGAAAGTACCTGTTAAAAAATCATCAAAGGATATAAATAAAGGCGGATGAAATGTCCCAGTCTTTTCAAGACTCACGATCGGTTCTTGAGTTCTTCACGAAATTTTTGAAGCTGCAAACAATAGTGAATCAAATTAAAAGAAAATGCAAGTGGAAAACTGATGTAACTAAGCTTGAAGACAGTAGATAATAACAAGCTCAACATCAACAAAAGCAAATACTGGAAACACTTTGAATAAAAGTTGGAACAAGAACAGCAACGCAAGTTCGCATGCTTATGCTATTTTTCATCTCTATTCTGTGTGGCTGTATTGTTCAGGTATGAACACCCAATAAAGATTTACAGTCAACACCTCTGGGCAGTCAGCAGATTTTCTAATGTCTCTTTTGGAGTACACTAAAAACATCACAGGATGTAAAGAGGAAAAACACGATACAGTGAGTGAATTTAAACAAGAAAGCAACTACCAACTACAAATGTTATTGCACTCACAACCACATACCTCGCTATCTATTCAAGGAACAAAGCACCCGTGCAACTAATTTATCACTCGCAACCACATACCCAACTATCAATTCAAGGAACAAATTATTTGGCTGACCTCACCCATGCAACTAGTTTATCATGATTTATTTTAAATGCAATTTGATGCTTGAATATGCAATCAAGAGACATTCTTAAAATGACAAGCATTTTCTTCCTTTCCCTTTTTCTGATTAATAGAAATCAGAACTACATAAGTAATTTCATGCAATAAGATCAATCAAAGTTTATTCCACGAGGCATTCTCCTCCATCAGGATTTCAGAAATATACATCACACATGCCGAATCCATATCACAGATAGATCTAACTATATTTTACAAAGTTCAATCAAACAAGCATACAACAAGAAAAAATACCTGGGAATCACGCATTTTCGATTTGAGTTGTTGAATTTCATGATTCACCTCAGCTTTTCTATGAAAACTTTTCATCTGATTCACATCTTGAGACTGCATGCATAAAATTGAATGATTGTGATTGCTAAATACCACATGAAGCACACATTATCGAGAGAATTTTCCAAGAGCAGTAACTTTCTTACTGCCTAACAAAATTTTATAGGAACAATGTGTGGAGGGAAGTTGATTCTGAATGATATGGCAAACCTTGTGCAGTGGATGTGCATGTAGCTTTCGTTCCAATTCCTCAATTTGATTAACCAACTCGACAATTTCAGGATCCTTGATTTTCATGTCCTGCAAATTAATAGAACCATGAGTGACAGCATCATTCTTGGAAAACTAGTCCAGTACATTATCTTTTTGATAAAATAAACATTACAGTCAAATAGAGAAAATATCAGAAGCAACTGAGAAAGAGTGAGTGAAATATGTTCATATTGTTTATGGCACAGTGAAGAGAGCAAGCATCAATAGCAAGAAGGTCATACATGGACTAAGAGCAACTGGAAACTGAATTGATCATGTATAATAAAAACAGTTACAAGTCTTTATATTTTTTCAAGCGGGGAATAAAAGATGGATTCTAGAACATGAAAGCAAAGAAAACACCATCTGTTTCTGCTAATTTTGGCATTTTAAGATAAAAGCTTTGTTAAGACTGCAACATAATTTTCCATATTCCAAGAAGTAAGCTAAATTGTGCCAACTCAAAAAGTAGGTTTGAAGTTTGAACATGGGTTAGTGTTGTAATAAATTGGGTGGCATTTCCGATTCTTGTGCAGTGCACCAAAAGGTTTGTAATTTTGTTCTGTGCTTATTCTATCATGTGAAACAACCCAATATTCAATTACAGCAAACACTTACCTTCACAGGGTTAAGCTTAGGGAGGCCTTTAGGAAACCAATTCCCTAACTCCTGCACTGCTAGTAGTATACTTTGTCTTGCTTCCAAAGGCCGAAGGTCGGCAGGGATGGATATCCTTACCTTACTTAGAGCACAAAGCAGGGGCAACTGAACAGGAACCTAAACCAGAAGAGAACAGAAATCATATTATCCAGCAGACCGGTCCAAACACTTTAAGTTAATTACTAGATAACAAGACTGAGAAGAGATAAAGATACCGTCACACTGATGCATCAACATACCACATGCATCTCACCCTTTTCTCCAGGCCGAGGCGGGCATGGTCTTGGCCGAGAGCCACTCTCACTTGGTCCAGGAGAGCAATGAAGTAAAATATCCACTATATAACCACCGCCTTTTGATGGCAATGCTCCCAAACCTGCAGTGGGCTTTTTAACAACATTCACTACAACTCCCCAACCCCAATTCCTCCTTCTCTTACCTTGATCTGCAATACAGACAGCCACTAATAAGAGGACAAAATAATATAACTATCATTACTAAAATTACAAAAACATGTGGAATTTGCAGACACGAAGAATAATTGTTTAGCTTTATCTTTCTCTACATCATAATTGTTTAGCATTCGACATTGTCGCGGAAAGAAAAACCATCTTAATCTCTGGCGGCATAAATATAATACTCTCTTCCCAAACAACCCCTCTTTCACGATCCTTCATATAATGAATCTCATCAAAAATAACCCAAGCAACTTCCTTCAGAATCTCAGAACCCCTATAAAACATTCCTCTAAGAATCTCCGTAGTCATAACCAAACAGCTAGCATAAGGAGAAAGAGTAACATCTCCTGTCATCAATCCAACATCTTGAAACTCCTGATGCAACTCCCTGCTCTTCTGATTACTCAAAGCTTTCAACGGAGATGTATAAATAACCCTTTGCTTTTCTCTAAAAGCCATTGCAATCGCATACTCAGCAACCGCAGTTTTCCCTGCTGACGTATGAGCAGAAACTAAAACACTCTCATTCCTTTCCAAACAAGCTACAGACACCTTCTGAAAAGGGTCAAGCTCAAATTTATAACTTTTCGCCATCTCCCCATTATACAAAGGGTTTCATCTTTATTCACCACATACCCACTTGGGACCACAACTTCATGAACACAGGTCCGTGTCAAGTTCCTCTTCTTCAAAGCAGATTCTTGCTTTTGTAGAGCACCAACAATCTCTGCTTTCTCTTCCTTCTTCTCTTCCTCCTCCTCCTCCTTCTCAGGTTCTTTTCTCTTTGTAGGTGTCAGTGTTTCCTCCATTTATAAATTTCCACCCTAATTCACTCCTAACTTGCCCTAGATTAAGAAAAATTCTACCAAGAATCAAAACTAGTGCGCACTCTTTCAGCTAACAAGAGCAAAAAAAAAATGCATAAAAACAATTAAAGTTCAGATTTTGTTTCAGTATCAGACACCTAAAGCACTAAAACAAATTGACTAGCACCGAAGGAAATCAAATGAAGTCAAGTCCTAGTTATTTCATGCATTTGCTTATAATTTCAGTTCAGAAAACAGAGGTTTTGGCTTTAAAGAAAGTGGTCTCAATTTGTTTGGTTACCGAGAAAACCCAGGAAAATTTGAGCATCTAAGACATGAAAAAAGAAGTACAAATTCTGGGACTTAGTAAATTTTCCCCAGTTTTCTCAGGGACCATGCAGAAAAGAGAAAAAAAAAAACAGTGGGTTCGAAATAGAGCCCTAATTATTATTATTTGGATAATTTCCATGGGTAATTTTTTGTTGGGCTGTATTGGGACCAATAAGATATTATTGGGTTTATGGTTTTTTATTTATAATTTTTAGTTGTGTATTTTTTTAGTTGTTCTTTGCATAGATCAATCCGGACTCAATAAGATATTATTATTTTGTTTTGTATTTTGTTCTTTTCATTTTCGTATGATCTTGTCTGATAATTGAGAGCTCATGAACATGCCTGAGATCAATGTATTTGCCATAGAGATCTACCTCCTTACAGCAACTCGTTTCTGTGTTCACACGAAGGAAAAATTCAAGATATGCTTATGCCTGTCCATCAGAGCCAGAAGGAATTATCATTTATCAGTGGCCTCTAGCTCTCCATTTTTCTCTGTAAATAAGGAACCACGCTATTTTATTCCTTGGCCTTACCCTAATACACACAGATTATTTTCTCAACAATTTATCTTTCAATACCTTTATGATGCTTTACCTTTATGCACAACTTATTTATAGCTTTTCTATGTGATTTTAGACCTTTTGATTTCCTAGGGTTTTTTTAGAACCCTAATATCTTATTTGACTTTCTTTAATCTAATTCTTACTTTAACTATGTATTTTTGGAATCTACATTCATTTTATTCGTAGATAAACAATGAAAAACCAATACATTTTCGTCTAAAAGTTATGTTTACAATAGATGATACAAATACATAATTAGAAAATTGGAAAATATTAGCAAAATATTCTGTTAGCATTTTAAAAAAATTTTGTCGGTATTATAAATAAGTGAGACAACTCGCAACAAAATATTATTATCGAAAAATTGAGTGTAAAGCGCTTTTACCGTCCATTTTATATTAAAAACCCATTGGAATTAGAGTTTTTTAACGGAATTACCGATGAAATATTTTTTATTAATTTTATTATTATTTAAAATTTATTAAAAAAACAAAAAAAGTCTATTTTTTTATATAGTTTATCAATGTTTTCAAAAACAAGAAACATACAATTAACAATACCATAAGAAAAACAGAAATTGTTGCAATAGATGCGAAAGAATAAACAATTTAAGGTAAAAACTTGTTAGATTCCGGATTCTTCATATAGATAAATTTTCCGCATTACATAGTAACTAATGATTATATTACACCATAAATATATATATATATATATATATATATATAAAAGATGAAAATACATTAAAAACTGAAGATAAAAAGATATATCAGATCTTACTATGACCTACCAACATAGATAAAATGTTCTACAAATACCTTCAAGATATCGGAATTTTATAGCATAGCATCAATTAATTACAGTCCAATCATTCTGTGTCAAATGTCTAGTAATTAAGGTTGCTCTTATGAATCAGTTGGGGAGATAATATCATACAAAGAGGTATAAAAACCTTTTGTTTAATGTCATTTTAATGAATAAGCAATTAGTGTTGATTATTGATGAACAATTCTGAAAAAGTTTACTGACAAAGATATTTAAACTTCATTTCCGAGTTTCTTGATGAACAATCATTGCAAAATGAAGGAACAGAAAAATCAAGCAACAAATTTGATGTAGATATCTAACAAATCCCATGGTTATATCTATAAAACATCCAGCCCAGTGAGTTTAACAACATGGAGCTTAAGCAATTAGCGTGCAAACTATACGATATTATAATTCTTCTTACTTGTTTTTTGTTTTAACTCGTAATCTAATCACTCATTTCAAGTTTAATCCATAGATGAACAAGTTAGCATTACGCATCTGCTTTGACATTATCTTGTATGAGTTACACAGAAACTCATATTGCTCGAGATGTTTCAAATCGCAAACACCAAGTTTTTAAATTCTCTTAGATATAATAGAATTTTCAGAAGTGAAAAAAACCCTCATCTATTTCTCTTAGAGGTTGCAATTCCGTTGGAAGTTACTGACATATCAAAATACTGATGAAATTGTTAACAAGACTTTTATTGACTTTTTTTGTTTTTGAAATTCTATCGCAATTTCCATAGGATAATGCCGACAAAAAATATCCCACCACTATTTTCATTAGTAATTATATACTAAATTTTTTTATATTTATATTATTCTCTAATAAATCTTTTCAAGTGAAAATTATTTAGGTTTGAAACTTTCACAGACCCACACTACCTTATATTTATTTTTTATCAAATAAATAGGGATGATAAGATTCGAACTCGTGATTATTTGATTATCAAGACTTTGATATTATGTCAAAAAATCATCTCAACGTAATAATTTAAATAATTAGATAAGGTTTCAGGATATAATTTATATTATTCTTTAATAATTATTAATAAAAATATTTTTATCGAAATTCTTGTTGATAATTATTAATTTTCTAATAATTTTACGAGTCATGATTGAAGTCGTGCAAACTTAACAATGAGAATGATGAATGAAATGAGATCAACAACATCTTTTAGACTTGGAAAGAAGGTGAGAACAAGATCAGCAGACCAAGATCTGGTTAAAAAAAACTGTCGATTTTGAACACACATGCGAGAATGAAGCTATCCCATGTACCATACAAAGAGAACAGGTTTTGAGATGTAAAAAGATTAGTTCCTTGATTAACAACTAACAGCAACAAAAACATGTTAGATTGCTAATTAATAAATGATAGACATAACTAATCCTAATCCTGGGCTAGAACAGGCTAACAATGCCACGCAAGACTCGATTCATGCAAGCTACCATACGACTCGAAACAAAGTTCCAACTAAGATTAATATGCATTCGAAGGTCTGTAAAGAATTTTGTCCTTGCATTTTCTTAGCAACACAATCATACATGAATTACAACCATCTACTAAAAGAACTTGGAAACATTAAGGTGATTCACTGTTCATAGCAACTTAGTCTTTCTTTTTTTTTCTTTTTTAAGAAAATCACTTTTTAATTTTTTTTATTTTAATCTCATTCTTTAATATTTTATTGATTTTGAATTGATCATCGTAATTTGTTTTGGTATATTTTCTATAAGGTTATTGCAGTTTTAAAAAAATATCATTCTAAAAAGTTGGTGTTCAATTTTTGTAAAATATCAATTTTTAATTATCATATCATTAAATAAAAAATAATTTTAAAAAACAAAGTTTTTAAATCCAGTTAAGTCTATAATCTAGGTCGCATGTTTTGCAGGTTAAGTGGCGAAGTCCAAGTTGATTCAATATGTCATCATTTTAATACTAAAAAAGATGTCCTCTTGATTTTTTTTAAAGTCAAATTAGGTTTTCATCGATCATTCAAATTGTCTTTAAATTCATCAAATCAATTGAATTATCTTATGCAAGTTAATTTTAAATATGAGCTAAGTAAGGAGTCAGATCGAAATATTTTATAATTGACCCGTTAGATCGAGATTAATAACAATGCCAAATAGTTTTTTTTTAAAAAAAATCTCATCTTCCAATTATTTTTCTTTAAATTGAATTTTTTTTGGCTTTTTTTTATTAATTTTATTTTTTAATATTTAATTAATTTTAAATTACTATTTATAATTTATTTTAGCTTATCTTCTATAAAATTAAAAAAAAAAACTTCATAAATTAAAAAAAAAAAATTGATTCAACAGAACGTGGAAGTCAGGGAACCAGTAGCAATCAGAAGGAACATCGATAGCAAACAAACATACCTTCGACTTGCTTATTTTTATTTGACCAATTTTAATTTTTTAAACCAAAATCCACAAAGAAAAGCAAATAGACCCAAACACACGAGCCCAGCCCATCAGCCCATTAATACTTCACCTCCTCTCTGACTTCACCAACAAGTAGCTAACACTTGCATTTCTCTTAAAGAGCAAAAAAATCCCCAGTTTTTCTTCAATTTCTAGGGTTTTTATTCTTCCTCCTCTTATTCGAATTATCTCAAATCAATGGAATCACACAAAGAAAATGAGATCAACGGCCCTCATTCCATGGGGACAACCATCATCGGCGTCACCTACAACGGCGGTGTCGTCCTCGGTGCCGATTCTCGCACCAGCACCGGTAAAAATCACAACTTTCTCCTTCTTCAAAAAACCTGAAAGAAAAAGACCAAAACTTTATGACTACGGTTTTTGTTGTGGGTTTTTGTAGGAGTTTATGTTGCAAATCGAGCATCAGATAAAATCACTCAGCTTACTGATAATGTCTACTTATGCCGCTCTGGATCTGTAAATTACTATTTTTTCTTATTTCTGTAAATTTTATTTTACCTTGTTTAGTTTTGTTTATTTTGGGTTTGATTTTATGTAATTTGTTGATAGGCTGCTGATTCTCAAACTGTGTCTGATTATGTGAGATATTTTCTGCATCAACACACGTAAGGGAGTTTTTTTGTGTTGATGAATGCTGTTTCTCTTTTTTCTTTTCTTTTTTGGTGTAAAGTCTTGATTTTTTTGGATGATTAGTTGAAGAGCTGATTTGGGTTTTGTGGGTTATGCGTGTAGAATACAATTGGGGCAGCCGGCGACAGTTAAGGTTGCTGCTAATCTTGTTAGGATGTTGTCTTACAATAACAAGGTTGGTTCGGTTTTGATGCTTGTACTGTTGTGAATTTGTTTCTGATGATGGTGTTGGGTGTCTTACAATAACAGGGTTGGTTTGGTTTTGATACATTTTTTTTGTTGGTTTTTTGGCAGAATTTCTTGCAAACTGGAATGATTGTTGGGGGTTGGGATAAGTATGAAGGAGGTAAAATTTATGGAGTACCTCTTGGAGGGACACTTTTGGAGCTGCCTTTTACAATTGGAGGTGTGTGAAGTGAACTCGTTGGCATTTTGCGTACCATTAGTAATTCTTTCGTGTTTTTTCTGTGATTCTTGTTGATTTGTTTCTTTTTTGGACATGCACTTGTTTATTTATATCTCATCAGCAACAGCGATAATAGAATGTTACTATTATTTCTGGTACTTGTATAATTGTTTAAGGCAACGGTATGGGTCAATGGTGGATTCCTCTCTTGCACCCATCTTTTCAGTTGCCCGTCATGTTGCCTCACCTATACCTGCCTTGTTTGCAACTGTCGATGAAAATGCAACCTGCCCTGAGGAACTTGTCAATCCCTTATTACTTCCTTGGCTGGCAGTGACAATGCTAATTAACCAGTGGCATTACAAGAAGCAATGTGAATGCCCATGGTGTCTTCACTCTTTAAACTTTAGTATGAGAAAAACACCTGCTTGCAGAGACTTAATCTTGTACCGTGAATCTAGTGTTCTTGGGATGAATGATAGGTTACTCTTCTTTTATGTCATCAGAAGGTGGTACATATTAACTGGTTAAGCTTGAGTAGACCACCATTGTCTGATATATTATAAGGGAATAAACCACCATTGTCTGCAGTAGTTGGAGTTGTTACAATTATGTAAATTTTGACTACTATGTCGTCATCCTATGGAAAATGGACTAATAAATTGCATCAGTTGATTAATTGTTTTTATCTGCATGTGGCATGCAGGATCAGGATCTTCTTACTTGTATGGTTTCTTTGATCAAGCATGGAAGGATGGGATGACTCAAGAAGAAGCTGAGGTATGTAGTCTAACCTGTGTGTTTGTAAATATGTGAACATAATAAATTTTTATGGTCTAAACTAGTGGCTTGACTCGATTTAAATCTGTTTCTTTTTTGTCTTGTCATAGTAACAAATTTTTTAGTAGTTGTTCAATAATACTCCATGGTTTCACTAAAGTGTATTTGCCCTTGTTTTGCTGTTGGCTAATATACTAATGATAGATTTTTCTAGAATCATGAACTTTAATTTTTCTTTTGTTTATTTTTTTTCTTTTTCATGAGAATCATATTGAACCTTATTGGATAGACTGTTGGTGCTTGCTTCCATCCTAAATTTTTGCATACTAGAAACATGTTCTTGTCTTAGAGTGATTCTTTCCGAGCCTTATGGTTAGGCAATGGCTAAGAAGTTGCCTCTGGCTTCTTTTCTCCCCCCTGAACATCGTTTTTTGTTGCCTTCACTGTGCCTAGACCTGCTTTTTTTTCCCCCTTCTTGAGCATATTTGCTGTCTTTATTATGCCATTTATTGCCTTGCGGTTTGTGATGCTTGTGATTTCTTGCAGCAATTAGTGGTGAAAGCAGTTTCTCTTGCTATTGCTCGTGATGGTGCGAGTGGTGGTGTTGTTCGGACTGTCACTGTATGTTGTTGATTCTTCTCTCATTCTTCTCTTTCCATTTGCCTCTTCTAACCGTCATATTTGTTCAGACAATCATGGTATTTTAATTAGTAGGGCATGATTGGGATAAATTATTTTGGAAAACAACTTCTCCATCACCTCCCGTTTACTCATTCAATCACCTTAAAAACAAGCTCGTATTAGTTGCACGTGGAACGCGTAGAAAAACTTTTATATTTGTTTCTGCTAATTTTATTTCAATCAAATGTTCGTTACACAGATCAACTCAGAAGGCGTGTCAAGAAAGTACTACCCTGAGGACAAGCTCCCACGATGGCACGAGGAGCTGGAGCCACAGAATTCCCTGTTGGACATTTTGTCATCATCTAGTCCTGAGCCAATGGTCACTTAAGAGAATGCTGCATGATGTTCGGCATCGAATGTCTTGAGAAAATGATGCCAGACACTTGTTCTCTTAAGAAAATGCCTCGTGATGTCATGTACTGAGTGCTGTGAGCGATGTTTTTCTTGTGCATTGTCATGCTAAGAAAAGTACTTTCGCCGATGTAATGACTATTTTTCTGATTTCGCGTATCTTTGTGTTGATGAATCTACCATTTGCTTTAATCAAGGATGACCGTTTCATAAGAAGCATAGGCCATTAAAAATGGCAGATGACACGTTTCATATTATTACTTGCATTATGGTCAGTGTAATTTCATAAGATCGAATGTAATTTGAGAGAGGGAGAGTGAGAGACTTTTACCATAGCACCTTCGAACCTTCAAATTTAGAGGCTATTCTATTGCAAAACTGAAGAACTTTACACATTTAAACTCGGAACTCATAATCCAAATTTATGATTTTGCTTGCTACAACACATTTGAGGGGGAGAATTCTTGACCACTGTAAACATAGTTAACTAAAGGCATCAAGACAGCATCAAGTAGATAGGCTTAAAGGGTATGCACCAAATTGGATTCTTCACCGAGCTGAACTAATCAACTTTTGGACCAAGGGATTGATGGTTCGGGTGCAGAAACCTCTAGTTTCGTGCTTCTGACCTGTGTTTTCTAATGTACAACTAGGCTAAGAGGAAAAATTGAGCTCTAACTGGCCTAGAACAGGTTTGCAATCTCACTTGCTCATTGCAGGTGCCTGGGAAAATCCAGCAGGCAGGCGATGGAAAAGCCCAGATGCGATGGAGTCATAGAAAAGCTATTAACAGAATCCTACAAGTAATACAAGTTCCCCACGTGGAAGAAGAATTGTTGGCATCTTCGTGGGCTAATTTATGCATTGACATTATCAGAACTACTGCCGGCTTGATTAGGAAGGACAGAGTTGCCAAAATCTCCATCCAAGCTCATCTGTTGGACTTCTTGAGGAGACAGGATCTTGATGCAGCGGACACAGTTCACAAACTCTCTGAACACCCAAACAAAAGAATGTAAGGAGGAGAGACTATAAATAGTGTTTGCAGCTTGAAGACATTCCAGAATACAAGAGAGACATTCAAAATTTAAGAGCAAGTCAATATAAATTAGTCCCGATGTAGAGATCATAAGACTTTCACATATCGCTTAATCTATGACTCAGGATCCCCTTCGACACAGAATGGAGAAGAACAATTGCCATCTTCGACAAAAGAAACAGGTGACTTCACCAGAAATTTACTTAACTACATTGAAATTGTTCTTGTTTGGTGTAGTAAAGTCTTCCAAGGAAAAAAAAATAGAAAGTAATAATTCCTATATGTGGCTGCATGGAAAGTTAGTCCTAAAGTAATTCCATCGAGTATCAGATTATATTTTCATTCCAAGAGATTAAATGAAACCCTCCAAGATGAAAATCATTTCAGCAAACAAGACAGACAAAGCCACAAGGCAGAAAAGAGGCTGAATGAATTGAAAATGGGAATACTTGAAACCCTAAGTTTGTCTGGTTCAGTGATTGGAAAAGGGAAACTAGACGGGTATCAGGTGAGGAAAAGCTTCAAGAAACACATTTAAGGCCCTTCTGTCAGAAAGCAAGAAAATAATATTTTGAAGTGATGACATAGGAGGTTCTGCGTGTAGTACAATCTACCCAGCACATTCTCTATGGTAAGTACTGTGAGAACATTTTCATACTTGGCTAGCTATATTTCCACCAAGAGCATAAAGCATACTAAGAAAATACAATGAAATATCATAGAAATTAGAAGAGTTATGAGGGCTAGAGGGCTTACTCCCAAGGATCATCCCCCACTAGCAGGACATCATTCTCGTGATCAGTGTAAACAAGTTTCCAGCCTATCCTTTGTTGATCTTCCAACTGTCCCTCTATACCAAACCTACGAGCCAGATCCTGCTTAAGCTCGTCATAACCTGAATACCGCGTTATGTCAATTGACCTTCCTACAGCTCCACGCTTGTACACCTTTACAGTAAACATCAACCAACTTATAAATAGTAGGCCAAGCAGAAGAAATAACAGGATGACAGATATGAATGTATAAGAAAAAGATACAGCAAGTATAGCAAGTGTGGGCATGCACATTAATGTGTGCATATAAGAAATAGCATTATATGGATGAAAACAACAAACCTTTGTATATGTTCGCATTCGCTGAAACTGTTGCTGTGGAGGAGCCCAAGAACCTCTATTCAATAAGCTACTGTCATTGATTGTTGAGTCAATTGAATTGAATGGCATATCTGGAACTCCAAATGACTTGGAAACAATTGCCGATGAAATCTCCTGTTGAGGATCTTTGGAATTTTCACAATTTGTAAGCATGCCTCCTGAAGAGAGATTATTTGAGAAGTCCTTCCCCAGCCCCATCATGCCCTTTGTTAATAAATGGTCAGAATTTATTGGCATCACAAGTTGGCTATCAATGTTTGTCCCATATAAAATATTATTCCTCGGATCTCCCTGGAGCTCACCATCATGGCTTGCGTCTCTCAACAACACTGATTGGGGATTATATGACAGTGAATTGTTATTCTGCTGCAAATGGACATCATTTTGTGATAGGCAAACAGAAGTTGTAGAAGATGATGTGTCCAAATAATCTATCTGGGCAGCTACCCCATTTAGGTATGTTTGTGAGGAAAATAATCCTGGGTTTTGATTCTTGGAGATGTTCAATGATGGCTTAACCTCAGATTTCTGCAGCAGATCTTTAACTAAATTACCATTAGAGGACACGGTTTCCAATGCACTAGGGCTAAAGAGTGTCACGGCAGACTGAGCCATGTCCTCTCCCATTGCTGTGCTTCGGTGGGCCCAGCCGTTGATCATTGGTTGAACTATGTTTGGACAATTGTTTGTGGAAGGTGAAGTAGAACAGGAAGGAACATCATCAGTGATACCAGACTGTCCTGGTCCAGCTGCTGCAGTCAATATACTGCAACCAGCTGTGGAGAGCTGATTGGCCATTGAGCTAGGCGGAAGTCCCATGTGACCAGCCATTTCTGACAACAGCATGATGCCAGAATGCTGTTGTTGAGGTTTCAGCTGTTGAGGCAGATGTGAGAATCGAGTATTGGTTTGGTTGTTATTCTTAGTCATCTGCTGTGGAATAGTATTTGGCTGAGGGAGAGAAGTGGGTGTTGTTTGAGGGATTTCCAACATTTGGCTGGGTGTCATGGACCTAGAAAAACTCTGGGATGCATCCAGCAGCTGCCTTTGTGAATCTTGAAGCTGTCCAAGTTGACCAGCCTGATGCATAGCAGATTGCTGAGCTGAAACTGATTGCTGTTGCTGCTGAAGCTTCTGCATCAGTTGAGACTGAATCTGATTGTCAGACACTTGCATATGTTGGTTTACTTGATCAGACAACTGAGATTGCATTAGGCTTTGCTGCTGGTTCTGACCCATAATATGTTGCTGTTGATTCTGCTGCTGCTGGTGCAAGGTTTGCGGAAGGTTTCTAAGAAGCTGATGGCTTTGAATAGATGGCTGTTGCTGAAGAATGTTATTGGTCTGGGCAAGAGTTTGAGGCTGCAGAAGTTGGGCTTGAACTTGACTTGAGGGTAGAGTTTGAGCCATCATATTTTGCCTCGATTGTTGAGTGATGTCACCCATCTGTTGCTGTGACTGTATGATGGAACCCAGTGGGTTGAGCAAGGACTGTAGCTTTGGAAGCTGATCAAGCTGTTGTGCTTGCTGAGGCAGCCTTTGGGCATTGAACTGTAAGTTGTTTGGCTGAGGCATTTGAGGTGATGACAAGCCTAACTGGCGGGAAAGATCACCTCCAGGAAGATTCTGCAGAACAGACCCTGACAACGATTGCATATAATTGGGCTGCATTGAGTTTGCCAGTGAAGAGTTTTGCTGCATGTTCATTCGCTGGGCTAGGCTTAGGCCAGGGAGAACCTGGGGATCTTTCATGTAGATATCATCACCAAGCCAAGGCATAGTCCTCTTGAATAGGCTATCTAAATCAGTGGAATCATCATCTGCAAAAGTAAAGGTGACAGGCAAGTCAGGTTTACTCTAATAGAAACACTGAAAATTTGAAAGCCCAAAATCGTGGTCAAGCTTGAAAGTGCTTTGGCATTATTCAATTTCATGAAGAGAGTGAGAAGCACCTTCAAGATTTTAATCACCATATTAGCACATTTGGTCCCAACAGATCACATGCAGAAACCTTGATAGTCAAATTTCGATGCAGAAAAGATAAAACAGTAGAACATATCCTATCAAAGCCTCTCCCACATCATTACTCTCTTGACAATTTGATAGTATCAACCAGATGATGCCATTTACAATCACACAAGACATAGGAAGGATGGATTAATGGAAAGAAATAGCAAACAGCACATGTAATTCAATCAAAATGCCTAGCAAAAGGGTAACCTAACCAAAATTCCTGGGTGACATGGTCAGCGAAGAACTCATATGAAAAACACAAAGCAGAAATGACTAGAAGAGTACGCCAGTTTACATTAAGGCTAAAAATTTCCTATACTGTAAGAAGCTGATCGAAACTTATATTGTACCTGGCATTCCCGGTTGCCTTGGATGCTTAGATCTAAAAAATGGAGGAGGACATATGAAAAATGGAGCAGTCACTGGTTCGATCTCCCAGATTGAGACTCGATTGCGTCTTTCACCAGCAGTTGATTCATCCCAACCAACCTATGAAAGAACATGGAGTGTTTAAATTGTAATGTACTTCAGAAGTAAATTTGGCATGATTAGAATAAATAAATAAAAAAGATGCTACAATCTTTACCTGCAAATTACGCCATTGTGAGTTTTTCCATCTTACAGCATCAAGATCACTGATACCAGTAATGGTGCCCATATGCCTGTAGTACAGATTCATTTTCTTTAACTTTCTAATTGAAGGAGAAAATTGAGATTACCATTTTCTAAGAACAACCGGCAAATTTTCTAGGAATCAAGCACCAGATCAATATGAACAGGTGCCGATCAGCTCAACTAAAACTCTTTCCAGATTGAAATTAATCATAAGACACATCCTAAATTCACTACAACATGCCCTGGGACCTCAAAATGATTCCATTTCAACTTCATAATTCTTGAAATCAATAATGTTAACAAATGACATTTAAGAACTGCAAAGAGATAAGATTGCACCTTCTTGTTCCTGACTCTTCAGTTTCAAACATCATGCGGAAGCGCATGCCAAGTGATATTTGGTTGCTGTACACTGCCTTGTAATACTTGGCTAAAGGGATAACAAATTCTGACGGACTTGCCCTGCATAAAAATGCATCTGGTGTCAATTAATCCAATACACTCACAGCCTATTTTATATTATTACGGTAAATGTTAAACATAAGCATGATACGATGAAAAATAAAATAATTACCTTGGATTATAGTACACGGTAAAGGGGCTATTGTTTGCTGCTGCATGGGCTGCAGCAGCTAGGATCCCAATATGCATGCTATCACTTGACAATACCGATGATGATAAGTTGGTAGGTTGCCTGTTAGCCCTTCTGATGCCCAATAGAAGCTGCTGCTTTTCATCTCTAACCATAAATAGTAAGTATCATTAGGTTGATTAAGAGGGCATGTTTACTGTAAGAAAGTGACCTGAACTTGAAATGCATTCAGACAAGATTTAAGATGCCTCTGAATATGAAATATCAAATTTCAGTAAATTAAGTCATTTTACACATAATTCAAGGAATCTGAATTCATTAATCTTTACCTCATAAATAAAACTGAGTCACCGGCAAAAAGCCTCTTCCCACTGACAAATAAGCTCCACCCAGTTGTAAGCAAGTGACGCTTTGGTTGTCCTGGGTTTAGAGAAACCAGGAACTTACATAAGATAACAACAAATTTGACAACAAACGAATAAGCAATTGTAGGTATAATTCAACTAATTATACTTCATGGGTGCTGCAAAATTAACATACCACGATAGATATGCCGGAAAGTCCAAACATTATCATGCAAATCCCTAGCTACAAGTTCTTGAGCAGGTGGTTGCATGGAGAAATCCTATACAAGGGAAGGGGAAAAGATTAAATATTGCTATAAAGATTAACATGGACACTATGTAGAACTAAAGGAGAACAGCTTACAAGAGGCGGGAATGTCTTTTCAGCTGCACGGCGAGGCACAGAGAAACCTCCATGAGTGCTTGTATCACTTGCTGTCAATGTTTTACAGAAAAACTCTGTCTGTGGTTTATTTGACTTCAGTGCAAGATCTGACCTCAATAATGCATCCTTGTCAAACTGCAAAAGGTTGCTGATAGATTCAGTTGGAGTTAGCAGCTAAAAACATGCTAAGGCCATTTTAAGATTTTTTGGACATTGCATTGGGATCAGTTATAGCCAGTTCATTTGTAGGTGCTTTCCTTAATTAGTCCACACAACTAAAGCAAGTATACTTTTTTGAGTTATTATGAATCAAATCCTTACAGAAGAAACAGGTTGAAGTGTCATCTGAACATAAACTTCATCTGTTTCAGGGTCCGCCTACAAAATCAGACACAAGAACTAAAATAATTGAGTCACCAAATAAAGAATTTTATGATGTTAGAGATGAAGGCCAGAGAAGGTCAGATTTTATACATGTAAGGTGACATTGTGAAGGAGACATAGCAGCTTCGAGGGAAGATTTGGGTAGTTTGGAATTTGCGCATTCACATCCTTCTTCAAAGATGCTGCAACCTGAAATCAGTAATTTTACTCTCAAGTACCAACATGGACTGACTTCTAAAGGAGGAAAACCAAAAGGACATATAAAATTCCATCCACAACATCCATTAAAAACCAATTTATAACAAAGTATTTTTTCACGTTACACCTACTGGTTCTTTCACCTTGTTCAGTGGAAATGGAGTACTTATAGAAGCAGCAAAAAAAATGTCATGGTTAAAAATTACATCACGAGTAAATTGGCATTCAAACACACAGTGACCTGTGAGACTCTTGATAATTAACTTTAATAGTAAAAGAAATGTTGGTTAACATAAACTACAGAAGTCAAAAACTAAAAAACAATCATAAAAGTTTTTCTTTTTATTATTTGATCAACTAATATTACAGTTGCTAGGAAAAAAACTTCCATGGACCACAAGTTGACTTGATAAAAACAAGCCAAATGATCTGATACAATGACATTTTAGTACTTAAAAGAGCACATGACAACCAGGTAATACATACCAAGAGAATGTTTCTATTATAACCCTAGCTAAATTAAGTCAAGTCCCACATAATCTGAATCAAGGCAAAAAGGGTAACTTCAACTTGCCACCTGAAATAGTACCCTCAAAAGTAAATCCGAAACCTTGATCTACTTTTCCTTTCCTTATAATCTACCTATTTATTGCACCCAACTAACCAGTTTAGGTAAAATTCATAAAGCTTAGCCCACTCTAGATCAAAACCCTGACATATCATTTACCACAAACAATCAGCCAATAAATCCAATAAAAGGAGGAGGTAGGTTAAAAGTATTCACATTATTGACACAAAACAGCAACAGAAAATGACTAACCTGTTCACTATGCCCTTGAGGGAAGTAGACCACATGAGTTCCGGCCGCCGGCAAGTTCACTAGTGGTCCTGCACATGCTTGCCATAACTCAGGGTTTATGCTCTTCTTCTCTACCCCTGCATCATCCCCACGTGTCACACAC
Source organism: Populus simonii (assembly GCA_007827005.2). Classification (NCBI taxonomy): domain Eukaryota; kingdom Viridiplantae; phylum Streptophyta; class Magnoliopsida; order Malpighiales; family Salicaceae; genus Populus; species Populus simonii. The sequence goes on from CM017481.2 coordinate 13,814,295, forward strand.
TCATTAGTTAACAAATTCCCCTTCAAAATCCTCATATATTTTCCTCTTCCTTGCACCTTTGTTTGTTTCCTGGGAAAAAAAATCAAACCCGGAAAAGGAAAAGGAAACAAACTTGCAAGACAATATTGTTTTCAAGCACTGAAGAAACAACTACATAAACAAATGGATAGATAAATACACAGAAAAACAGATTCCAAAAATATAGAGACAAACACAGCTCTTACAAACCAATGTAATAGAGACAAAACCAGCACAGAACAACCTTATTAGTTACTTATTTACACATAAATCTCTAACACTTTTTTCAATGCTTTACACACATCTCCTTTAAATCTTTAATAGCAACAAATAAACAAGCACAAAGTAGTAACATAAATTAAGAAATGGACCAGACCTTCACCGTTGGTGACTGCGGCGGCGGCACCGTTGGCCGGTGACTTCATGGTTTCCTTATATAAACTCAACAAAGCAAGAGTCTTTTTGATCCAAAACGAGTTCCTCACTTTCTCATGAGTTTAAACTTTTACAAGCTCAAAACGTGAGCTTCAAAAGAAACCCAGTAAGGAAATTTTAAAGTCGAGCAGATTTTTTAGCTTAGATCAGCTCAGCAAACAAGAAAAAAATCAAACTTTTGAAGAAATGGAATAAAGGGTGGATTTTGAACTGGAAAAAAAATATGGGGGTAGTTTGTTTGAAAGTGAGTGAGCTTTCCCGGCGATAAATTCCGGCGAGGACGCCGGAGAAACGGTGAAGAGACAAAAAAGCAGTAAAAAGGAAGAAATGGGTTTTTATGGGATTGAGAGTTTTTGCTAAGTTTTTCACAGACCAAATGTTGAAGCTTTGCCCCCTTTCTCCCCCTACATTACCCAGACAAAATTCCTCCCTTTTCCTCTCCTTTCCCTTCAATGCTCTTGCCTTGCTTTCTTGCACCTCTCTTTCTCTCTCTTGTTTTTTTTATTTATTATTTTCTCTTTCCTTCTCTCTCTCTCTGTAGTATTTTATATGGATTACCAAAACCTCTCTCTCTCTCAATTACTATTTCTTTATAGCTCTCTCTCACTCTTCCTGTCCTTGAAAGGGGCACTGACTTCTCACAACTAAGCAGTCAACTTCCCTACAGTAGCCTAGTTCACATGTAGGTTAGAAGTAGAGTTTAATGTCACAGATGATATAATATTTCTCAACTTAACCATTGTTAATCTCTTGTTGTTCTTCTCTTTTGTAGAGCATAGGTTTAACCTCCAGACAAAGAATAATGTTAATGTTAGTTAAGATACTTTTGTTTGTGTGATGTTGTCTATATTTTTACCCTAATCACGTAATTTTTCATAGACATTTGCTTTGATCATCACCATCACTCTCCACTAAGAGCACATTCTTTGCACATGGTCAATATCCATTCTTTTCAAATTTCACATTGCTTTTTCCATTGCTCTTCCCTTTTCCTCTTAGTTTCTTGATTAAATTATGATATCGATACTATATTATTTTCGAGAAAAAGTTGCATTCCACAATCTGTCAGCTATTTTCATATAAAAAGTTTTTTTTTTTCAAATTTATTACCAATTTTATCTATAAGAAATACCGAAACAAAGTCAGAATCTTCGAAGTATAGCTATATTTCACATCAAAATTAGAGGTTTTATGGGGATTTTTTTTATAGTTAAAAGGGAAGCATAGCCCTTGATAGAAAATCCTGAATATATACATCATAAATACAATAAAATTAAATGCTAATAATGATTGGTCTTAGGAAGCATAATCATAATCATCACCACGACTATATACATTAATTACTCCTTAAACGGCCATTAAATTCCTGAAGAGGAAATTTGAAGTGGGCATTCCATTATTGTATGAGCTGTGAAGAAGGAGGCCAGCCTCGCCTCACATTATTGCTGAATGGTCATCTCTCTTTTAAGTGGAGATCAAGAAAACATTAATTGCTTAATTACAAATCTTCCCTGAAAACTACCTGCTGATGTGGCAGACAATGTCGGCGTCTGGGACCCACCCTGCATATGCGATGTTGACACCACTGCTTAGCTTAGCATTCTTTTATTTTTTAGCTTTGCAACCTTGCCATGCAATCCTTGTCAAATGTCAAAATATGCCCAAATCTTTATTATTTTACTAAACGTCAAAATGTTATTCATCTATATTTGCTTATGCCCAAATCAAGTTATGAATAATTTTATATTATTTTCTAATAAATTTCATAAGAGGAGAACCTTTTAATTTCGAGACTTGTATAGATTCACTACTATTATGTGTTTTATTTTATTAATTAAAATTAAAATAGAAATTATGAGATTTAAATTTATAATTGGAGGGTCATTAAAATCTTGATATCATATTAAAATACTTCTCAGTCTAAATATTTAAATTATTATATGAAATTTAATAAATAATTTTAAATTAAACCTCACCATAAACATCATTTGAGACACTAAAAACCACACCAAGTCTTCAAGGAAATCACATCTCACAGAAATACACTCCAAGATATCTGCATAAGATAGGATGGAGAACAAGAAGGTGTTGGGTGCGGTTTTCCAAAATTCGAGGATTAAAGTGCAAAGCAGGTAAAAAACCAAGGGAGTTATTTACACTTGTTTAATTATTTTTATTCATTCATTTCTTTATTAATATTAAAAATTAACAATTTTTGTGGCTCCCATGTGCCGTGTTTCCTGGAGCAGTAGCTTGGTAGGTCCTCGGCTTTGATCATCAAACACTATGTGCTTAAATTAAAAACCGACCCCAGACGTGACTTGATCAACGGTCAGTGTTTCGTCTCTCTGGATCTCGTGTTTTTGAACCGATGATTACTCGGCGGCTCGGCTAAGTCAGGTTGTCAACCCCATTGGTCCTCTAGATGGTATATATATAGTGTGGCACGTTCTGGATGAAGCTAGGACCAGAGTCATTCATTACTAGGACATGATGTCTTGTGATAGTCAATCATGACCGTTGAATTTGATGAATAATGAGTCCAACATAGGACCGTCCCTCTTGAAGGATCCTCAATTGTTCCGGGCGTAGTCTTATAACTTCGATTTGAGGATCGATTTTCCTTTTTTTTTTTTTAAGAAAAAAAATCAAAATTATATCATTTAAATTAAATTAAAAAGTCAATGAATTAAAAGCCGTGTTTTGAATGACTTAAAGGGTCAACACGTTTTTTTACTGGATTAGTCAAGTGTTTTAATTTTATTTTTTAAATGAAAATTAATTTGATCTTAGTATATGAAACTCTCGTTACATCAAAATATATGTGACAGTCCCATGAATTTATAATTTAATAATCAATTAACGAGTCATTTTCGATTGCAAGAAAGTTTCTAAAAAAAATGACGCGCAGACGTTCTGGAGTCATTTCTGAATAGTTGGATGTATTCGGAAGCTAAATTATTGGATTTTTTTAATCCAGAATTTTGAAGGCTGTATCATGATATTCAGATTCTTCGATATGGGGTTTCTTTATGAAATACATGATACTATAATTCCTCTCGTTTTTCGATTGGGAAAAATCAATCCTTTAAAAATATTTTATTTTACGGAACTATAAAATTAAAAAGCATGTGAAAATTATAATATTTCATAAACTAAAAACAACATTATTCATAAGCTAAATTACAAGGCAATAAAAATCCTATGGCCCTGGCATGCAATAGCAGCTAACTAGATAATTGGTTCACATTGTATTACGAGCTAGGTTAAAAAAATGATATAAAAAATACACAGTCATTACTAATTTTTTTCAGTATAAAATATAAATTGTGCAGGGATTGATCTAATATGATCCGGTCAACCTATCAAGTCTAAAACCAGCTCGAATAATTGATAAAAACATAGCTTAATCATTTCATTGATACGCTCATCGAGCTCGTTTGAATCTTAATAGGACCTGGGGAAGAAGGTGAAAATAAATAATCAAATGATATTCTCTTTTATAAATACCAAGATGGTAATATATTGGGTTGATTTGGGTGAACTCAGGTTAATATGTTAATTCACATTCCAAATTATAAGATCATGGTAACCTCGTTGAAAGAAATTCAAAATAAACCATAAATCTTAATTTTCAATAAATCTAATATTGAATAATAAAATTGAAAAAAAAATCAATTAGAAAAATGATAAAAATAATGACTAAATCAACCCAATTTAACATGTTAAACCTGTGATCCGAATCATGAAACCAAAATAACCTAGTAAAAAATAAATTTAAACAAATTTAAACAAATCATACGGCTTAATTCATAATTAACCCAACATTAAAAGATAAAACAAAAAAGATCAATTAAAAACACACAAAAAATGACTAAAGTCAACCCGGGTTAACTCATAAAACCTGTGATCCGAATCACGAGACAAGAATAACCTCGTAGAAAGTAAACTAAAACAAATCACGAAATCTAATTCTCAATTAACGTAACGTTGAATGATGAAACTATATATATAAAAAGTAAATTAGAAAAAAAAACTCTAAAATCAACCAAGTTATTTCGTCAAACATGTGGTCTTGATCCTGAGACTAAATAACATTGTAAAAAGTGATTTGAAAAAAGTTTATGAAGGTTAATCCTCGATAAATATAATATTGAAGGATGTGATTGAAATAGAAAAATCTATTAAAAAATAACACAGAAAAACAATTGATCGAATCACAAGACGGGTATAACCTCATAAAAAAAATTGAAACAAATCACAAAGTCTAATTTCCAACCAACTCATTATTAAATGATAAATATGAAAAAGAAAAGGTCAATCAAGAAAATAAAAAATAACTCGAGGCAACTGAGCTCACTTGTCAAACTAATGGTTCAATAATAAGATCGGGATAGTTTCCTTAAAAGTAAATTAAAAAAAATATAAAACTTAATTTTAAATAATACTAATGTTGAAGGGTGAATTTTAAAAAAATAATAATAAAAATAAAGTATTATTCTAAGATTTATGTTCTTGGAAGAGAGTTGTAATGAAATTCCAGTCTTTTTTTATATATTAATGTTTTGCGTGACAATCAATTCAATTTTTTATTTCATGATAATAGATATATATCTTCAAGCTTATGATACAATCAAAACTAGACTTTTTTCCTCAAACAATTTCAAGTACACGTCTCTCTTAATGCATCCAAAAAAAATTCAATAAATTTCTTTAATAATCGTACCAATCCCTCAAGATTTACGTATTCTACTCATCTGAATGCATAAATCTTAGATTTCAAGATATTAAAAATTATTGAATTCCATATCTCGGGAAGCTAAAAGAAATTCATAAAATAATCAATGGACTATCATCTTCCTCGAGAAGAAGAAAAAAGGTCGCAGAGATGATGAAATCGTATCATAAAAAAGAAAGGATGAAATCATGAAAAGGAAGGCAGTGGTGCTGTTGCTACTTGCTAGTGCTGCACCTCTGCCTCTAATTAATCAATTAATTATTAATTTAGTGATTAAAAAGGCTAGTAGGTGAGCACAGTGTCGCTTAGAGCCCTAAAACACGGCAGGTTTAATGGGAGTTGTAATTACCGATATCACAGCCAGCAGCATGCGCATTCTCTCACCTCCATTTAGATGCTTCCACGTGTCACGTCACTTCTTCCCTCCTATTTTTTTTAATTGTTTACGTAAAATTAGGAAGATTTGACACATCCATTATATCGTCTTTTGAATTGTGGATGAAAGGTTCATGCATTATTGTTGTCAAGAGAATTCTCGAGCTGAAGAAAAAGAGAGAAACAAAGAAAGACAGGTCTCTGTGTGTGTCTGTTTCACTTCTCCTTTCATGACCATGGAATCTGTCACAGCTTAGTTAATGATTGATATTGATGTGCAAATTGTTTTATTTGAAAGTTATTTACAAAAATTTATATTAATACATCAAAATATACTAAAAAAAAACATTACCTTAATATTTTTTCATACCAAAATCAAACAGACATAAATAAAGATAAAAATATAATTTCAAACAACCTCTAAATAATTCATCAACCCGAAACTTAATTAGAGTTAGGTTTTGTTTTGAATTGGTTTGGAGATCAACTCGATCAAACTTGATCAACTTGAATGAGACTAATTCAAATTAACTTTATTTTTTAATTTTTTTAATATGAAACAACATTATTTTATTTATAAAAAAAATATTTTATAATTGACTCAACAAATTTATAATCTAGGTTGAGTATGATCTTTCCTTGATCAAAAAAATAAGGGACTGTTTGAAAACGTAGTAGAGATTGTTTTTCAAAATCTTTTTCGATTAGATGTATATCAAAATAATATTTTTTTTAATATCAACATATTAAAATGATTAAAAATATAAAAAATAAATAAAAAATACTTTTTTTTCTTTTCAAAAACACATATTATTAGATCATAACCACAAGCAGGAACTAAAAATCACAAGCCCCCCGCACCTCCTTCACTTTCAAAATTCCAAGACACTTGTAATTGAGAGTATGAATTTAAGAAAAATAAAACGTGGGCATGGGGACAGGGATGCATTCAACAATTCCAACTTCAAAGGCTGCTTTCCTTGCTTTGCTTTTCATGTATACGTGCGTTTCTTGGGATCTGTGTCCAAAATTAATAATAAAGAAAAATATCTTTTCATAAAAATAACCCGACTTTTGGAATCTTCTGCTGCCAACCCACCGTCGTAAAATAACCTTCTTTTCCCCAAAATCAAAGAATATTGCAATACGATAGAGACGAATCTCCTTTGCTGTTCTGTCGTAATAAATATTTTTCTTGCTAAAACTTTTTCTAAAAATAAGATGTTGGAAAAACTTCAGTTTAGTCGCTAGCTTATATAATCATCCCGAGACAAAATATTTTATCAATTAGGTCCTTGATAATGTCTCAAACACTTCTTAACTAACTTCCTTTATCAAACTTTATTGATGTTTTGGGTTTATCATGTCTGTTTTATACAATAAATAACACGTTTTAATAAAATAATCAATGAGATGACGCAATCAAATCTAAATAATAGGATTCAGAGAAAAAAAAGATGATTTTTTATAAAATGAATCATACAAAAATCTCAGTTTTATTATTAGTTTTTTTATATATAGTTTGCTATCAAAATAGAGATTATAACCTTTCAAACAAGCTTTAAACTAGCCATTATAGGACATGAATAATTAGAATACTATTTAAAATAGAAAAATAACACAACTTGAAAATAAAGTTAAAAATCCAAAAATAACTAGAAAAATAATAAAATTCATTAAACAATAACTTTCAAGCTTCGAAAACTTTTTTGATCCCAACTACTCGCAGAAAGTTGACTTATTGTATGACCAACCCTATAAAATTTCTTAGAAAAAATTAAATTTAATACATATTTGTTAACTTATCTACATGATCCAAATATATTAAGTTCATGTATAATTGATCAAAACCTCACATATCAATTTCCTCTAATTAGCAGGGTGAAAAAAAGGATTTAATTGAAAAATATCTAAGATGACTGTAACCAATTAATAAAAGTTTTCATTTTTTGGAACTCATGATTGATGTTAATGTTATTAATGTACCAAACAAGAATATAAATATATATATTTTTCATAAATCCTTGTGAATACACCCTGGTATAAGCACAATTATTAAGGAAAAGCACAGCGCATGAAGATCAAGGGGAAATAATTAAAAACAATAATTCATGATTCTTCGATGCCTATTATATGGTACAACATCCATTATGATTTGAATATTTATCCCATCTATCAAGTGGCCGAATAATCGCTTGTCAAGGTTTGTAAACTTGTCTAAATTATAGTCTTTAAATAGGCAGCAAGGTCCATCTTCAGTCCAATAATCCCACAATGATCAATCTTACCATTGGTAGCTAGTATTATCCAAGTCCAAGATAGCCCATTTTCTTCATTTGAATATCTTGTGATGGTCAAATTTCTACATTTAAATTTCCTAGTAGTTCTCAGGGGAGATAATTTTTTTTTTTTTGCTTTTTCACTACTTTATAGCAATCCTATAAAACCTATTTGTTAAGTTAATCTTATAATTCATGATTTAGAGTCTAAGGTTGTGGTATTGCGTTTTAGAAATGTTTTTTAAAAAAATTGAAATTTTTTTAAATTAATATGTTTTTGATATTTTCAGAGTATTCATAATTTTTTTAAAAATAAAAAATAATTATTTTAATATGTTTTAAAATAAAAAATACATTAAAAAATAACTGCTATTACAAATACCATTTATAACAGGCAGGTTAATAACAAAACCCGATATTTCTTTTATCATTTTTCTAACCAAAATGATGGCTTTCATTATTTTTTCCAAGTTAGGTTTTTGTTTTTTTTTAAAATAAAGCAGGAAATGCTAAAAAAACATAAAAAGGAGAAAAAGCTAGGAATCTAGACATTGCACATGACAAGATGGGGCAAATGGGCATTTTCTCAGGGTCCAGAATTCGATATGATGTTAGGGCAGAGAAAGTAAATGGGAATAGACACCAATCCTATCTTTTGATCATTCATATGTGCAGTGCATGTATAACTTTTAAATTTGTCGTCAGCTTCTTTACATATAATTTATTTGGCCCATGATGTTATTTTGCCAACCACCTTATAGATAATGATGAAATTATATATAATATGCTTTAAAATTCTATAATCATGCCTAGCTGTAGCAAAAGTTATATACGGCGCCGCATGTCCAAGGATACCAATTTCTTAATTTGTCCAACTCATTCTACCCTAAATTCAAAGTCTTATTGTTTGGAAATATTTAAGTATATATATGATAGTTTTCTCCTCAAGAGGCTTTTAATTTTTTTTTTTTAAATAAAAAAACCTATCTCCACTATAAAGCGACTAAAATCTTGAAAGTATAAAGGAAATAAACACAAATCTAAATTAAAGAAAAAATTAAAAAAAAATAACAAATTAAATTGATCCAAACAATATTTTCTTAGCCTAACTTTAGGGATTTGTTGGTATAATAAGTGACATGATGACTTTTCAAAGAAAAACTTCACGGAAAATCGCATCAAAAAATTTGAATATAATCTAATGATTAAATTTTTTATTATTATAATTTTAAAATGTTGACCTAATTTGATGCCATCATATCTAGTACTCTTTAAGTGTAAACCTATCTAACTAGCTTATAAAAATATTTACTAGATTAATTATCCATTACTTGAATTAGATATCCATGTTAAATATATCCTCACGAAAATGATTAGAACTTTCGGCTTCTTCAAGCCGACTACATCAATCTTTATCTCTCACGTTTAGAATTATCATATTCTAGAAATTAATAAATTATCCAGCTTGCTTCTCATGTAACTTCTGAACCACATAAGGGCACGCACATGCAAGCGTAGCATACTCTTCAAAATTCATGTTATTTTAAGAGATAGTTTATTCAAGAAATTAGATCCTTCAACGAATAAGAACATGGTTTTGGTGGGCTATATATCATTGTTTATTTAAAAATTTAGTTTCAATAAATCGATAACGTATATGATTAGCTAGAATATATACTTGGATTAGATATGGTAACACCTGGAAGGAATCATTAAACATCGTTTCAAATGTATGCTTGTAAATATGGTGTATAATAATTAATTTTTAATTAAAAATATATTAAAATGATGATTTTTATATATTTTTTCATTTTTTTTAACACTAGCACATTAAAATCATCAAAAAATTAATTAATATCTTTAAAATAAAAAATAATTTTAAAAATAAATTGAACTGAGAAATAATATTGGGAATAATTATTTATTTTAGTACCCTCTGAAGAGCATACAACGAAGTCATCAAATGGCTATATATTAATATAACCAATCATGTATATTCTAATTAATCAATAATCTGGGTGTTCGTCATGATTTGTACAAGTTGTCAATTTGTTTTTTCTCATTCATTTTATTTAAAAGCATATATACCCCTGAAATTGGTAGGGTACTGGATTAGATTTCAAAGTTAGATAATTTTATGGGATTGGTTTGGTGGGTAAGCAACTATATTCCTCTCTTACTTCTTGATTCAAACCTTGATGTTAATATTCGAGCCGATGTGAGAGTACATCACGAAAAAGACTTAATCTTGGTTGATACACAAACGGATTAATTAAGAAATACTCTTTGTTTTTTTTTTTTTTATAAAAAAATTGAAAATTAGACAGAAAGACTTTCTATATAGAAAAAAAGATATTCACAACACAGTGTTTATAAAGCGCTTCCATAATCGTCGCTCTTCAACAATATTTGTCTAGATTTCGTCTCCCATATTGTAGTTTTCTTCAATTCCTTTCTCCCCTTCTCCGTCATTTGATCCTTTTTTCAGGAAAACACATGCATGCAGGACTGACCATCGCAGGGGGCTCGCTCTCCTTCACTGTGTGGGTAAAGAACAAAGACAGAATAATGATTTTTGCTGCACAATTCTCTCCTCAGAACAGGGTCCTCATACATATAGTACACGTCTCTTGGAAGATTGTACAAATCTTGGAAAATTATTTACAGCATGTGGGATCAATTGACAAGCATAAATGCCCTTAATATCGCCAAGAAAGCATGGCCATGTTCTGGTTGTTGGTTTGATATTATATATATTTTTGTGGATATCAAGCATGCAAGATGGCAAAAACTTGGCCAATAGAAATTATAACTTTGTTTCTTCATGTCACACACTAATTAAATTTATTTCCAAAACTTTTTTTTTTCTCGCAGAAAAAGATATCGTCGTATTATTTCTTACATAACGAGACAAAACTCTATGTTTTCAGCATAAGTTTATAACGAACTATTTACGCCAGTAAATTCATAAAAATTCCTATCACTCCAACCCTAAGAAATTGACGTCACAATAAACAATTAATCTTTTAGACATGCATGGCAAGGTCTGGTTCACTAACTTAGGTTGGCTGGCTGTGCATGGATAAGAGCATTAATTAAATGCAAAACACTTGCCGACTTGAAAGGTTTGTATCTTCTTCAAGCCAGCTAATTCGACTTGTGCATGCAGCTACTGTAACAACGTAGTTTTAAGAACTCATTTGAGGTGGATTGATTTATTTTTGAGTTTCTTTTTTGTTAAATTCAAAGAATATTATTTTGATAAAATAAGTAAATTTAAAATAAAACCCGGTATAAATCATGTTTTAAATGTACGAGCCACTGAATTGCCCCGTCTGCCAGGCTAGGTTTACAACTATATATGGGATATAGCAGCCATGGAGGTCTCTTGTAAGTCAAGTCCTTTATTCGGTGTGTAGCCCTTTTCAATCCAAACCCTTCCTTTACCTTTTGGACCACGCATAATAGAATTGGAAGAAACGTAGGGTCTCTAAATCATTGGACTATTACATGGTAATAGGTATCAATACTTAGCCTATAATAAATTATGACACAGACACATGAAAACAGCTTATACCCCATTTGTAAGAAGACAATATCTTGGCCCTACTCCTACCCCTTCAACCCCATCAGATTTTAATTATCGTCCATGGATCACATGGAATGTTCAATGTTGTGGTTATGTCAGCATCCATGAAGATAGATTTATATATTATGAGAATATATAGTTTCATGTCTGGTGGGCAAAAGGGAATGATTCTATAATCTATTGAATCATGCTGATCACTAATATTGATCATGTTCAAAAGGCACTAAAGTTCTTCAGTATAAATGAATGCATATGGATGGAGTGATTCGCTTTTCTTTGAAAACCATCAATCAAGTCCAGAATTTCTACCTCCCCCCTACTCTAACCTATGACAAGTTCATTGTATTTAGCTTGAAAAAACATAAAAAATAATGTGTTTTTTCAAGTTAAATACAGTTTAAAATGCGATATATGTAGACAAATGGATACTAAATCATAATTAGGAGGGATAAAAAGTGATCGTTCCTATCACTTCGGATCATTTGCTAATAAAATGATAGTGACAATATGACTGTCAGTTTTCTTCACCTAATACTGCCACGAGTGCCTGAATTTCTTAGTTCATATATAGATAAGTACCAAAAATATATTTTGGACCTTAAAAAAACTATACCTCAAATCTAAGGTTGGAGCGATTTTATATTAATCCTTCCAATCCTCCTTTTAGAGTATCCTACAAGGGGACATTGTGCTTCAATGTTTCTTGAGCTGAAGCTTGCTTGTTTAAATCTACATTTAGAGGAGGGTCTGCCATTGTAGAAGCCAGGAAAGTATTCATGAGTAGCTCTGCCTCTGCTGTACGTAAAAAGGATGGCAGTGTGTTGGATTTTTATTGCACCAAATCACTATATGGTGGGACCTTAGCAAGTCTTTGACAAATTTGGGTCCATTGTGTTTCCAAGAGACTAGACTCAGAATTGCTAACAGGCCAGTATGGTTTTGCCACGTATGCTGATTGTAGTGTGTCAGCAGGTGATGCACTGTGCTTGATTCAGATGGAATTGCAGAATGAAGAACATAAAACTAGGGTTGCTGATTACCCATGCTTGTCAAAACTCAATTCAATCCCGCATCTTGATTGAAAAATCAGGTCGAAATCCGACCGAAAATCAACACGATGAAGCTTTCATCAGTCAAGACCCGACCGGTTAAAAAGTTAATTTAAAAGAAAAAAGAAAAAATGAATTTATTTAGAGTAGGAATTAACTAAAATTACCTTAAATATATAATAATAAAAAAAATAGATTTTTTAAAATAATTAATCATTTGACGAATACCGACCCAACAACAACAAATTCTTATTTATCCATGACTCGACAATCTAGTTTGCTCTTTGAGCCCAACCGTAGCCCTAGCCTTGTAGGTACTTTGAGCTAGATTTGTTCGTCTGGGCTTTATGATATGTGGCACGTGTCATTGAGCCTATTTTGTAGACAGCATGCGATGTATTCTCTTCTTCAAAAACAAATTGAAAATTTGATTTATTTTTAATCTAAGATAAAAATTGAAATTTCTGACAATTAGTAATTTAATGATAGATTAAAATGGTTTGACAACACTTATACTTAATTTTGAACACAAAAATATTTATTATATATTGTCCTTCTATATTAACATATATTAAAACTGCTTTTATTGTGGTTTTTGTTTTTATATTCCTAATTTATTCACCTAGTCAGTCTAGTCATATTAAAAAAAACATTTAGGGTTGATAAACCCAAAATTAAAGTATAGTAGCTAATTTAACTAATATACATCATTAATTCGAATAACCACACGGAATTTATTCTATTTTAATAAAAAAAAAAAGATTCATCTTGAGACTAAGAAATGCCTTGACAAAACCCAGACAAAATCACCCTTTTATGAACTTCTTTTCTTATTTTTTCTTCCAATTTATTGGTCTATTAATCTCCAACGGATCAAAAATGAAAGGCAAAAGTAAAGGAAATTTCAAACAATAAATAAAAAATCATTGATAGCTCATCATCATGTTACTGGTACTCTTGCCCTCAAAATCAATCAATCAAATTCGAAGATAATATGCTAGTGGACGTTCCAAATTCTTTAAAATTAATTAGCAAAATCTTATACTTCACAGTTCTTTATCTGAAATCTTGTTTTGCTTCTCATCTAGAGTACGACAAAACTCATGCATGTATCCTTGTTTTCCCAAATGCTAGTAAAAGAACATATCCATCCATGACCAGGCTGCTAAGCTAGAGGTGGCGGCCTAGCAGGGCACACACAAGGAGCTATGCTCAAGGGTTTGTGGCATGCTTGCTGATTTAGCTTGGTCCGTCAATGGGCTGTTACCATGCCATGTATGTTTTTCATGTCACGTGTGGACACAAATGGCAGCATCCCAAGTCCAATATGGGTGCATGATGAATGCCAAAATGGTAGAAAGTTAGGTGACCTAAATGTGACAAGAAGTGGCTGCCATTAATTATTTACTGAAATAGGGAGATCTGTTCCCCATTTCATCTATAAATAGAGGTGGTTATGAGAGCTGATGGACACTAAGAAATAGAGAGTAAGAGTGCTGTGAGTGTGAGAGAAGTTTGAGTTTAGTAGAGAGGTTTTTCTCCTCTTCGTTTTAACGTGTATTTTCACTATTTGTTAATGAAAAACGGCAGCTCGGACATGTAATTGGCGGGACCTCGAGTTTTAGACCTATCCAACACCAGCATTACATCGCTACCATCATATATATTAGCAGTTTGAGTAATCTTCGGTGGCTATATTTGAATAATTTTCGAAAGCTTGCAGTGCTTCACTCTGAAGTGGGATCTCTGGTGAAACTGGAAGACCGAAATGTCGAGGTCAAAAGTTTACCAGTTGAGATAAGGAATTTGAATTGTCCTATGAGTTTAGTATTTTTGAATGGTTTCACTGAATTGATAAAATTTCCTGTTGGGGTGATAACAGATCTCATCACATTGGAGCAACTGGTTATGGAGGTGAACTTGGAAAAGAAATGGTGGGTTCTATACTGGATGGGGTGGCTAGTCTGAGGAATTTTACTAAAACTCTTTCATTTCAATTGTTGAGCACCTTGAAAGTTTCTCTCCTCAAGTTGGCCTTGGAAAAAACAACGGTTCTTGAATTTTCGATGGCTTTTCTGAAGATTTTAAAATACTGGCAACCGGAGTTGAGCTATGGAGCTATGACATGCAATTGCGGTGATTCGAACCCTACCCCAATCCCTCCAATAATCACGGGGGTACTCCGTCGTTCCCAAGAGTTTTCTGTAGTCTCATAATGGCATCGAAAGGCTGTCTGAACTCGGCACGCAAAAAATGAAAGAGCTGAAAATCTGTGATGTCTCGTATTGTGATAAGATTGAGATTATTGCAAATGGGGATGAGTTAGAAGATGAGATTTTACCTAATTTAGAGGATTTGAAGCTGCAGTATATTCCAAAATTGAGACATAGTGGAAGGACATGTTTCAGCAAGAAGCTTCTCAAATCTTAAGTCTTTGCAATTGTGAGAGAGTGATAAGAACCAGCCTGGAAAAGCTACGGCAGGAGGCAGCAGCAAAGAACAGGAAACAGCAGCAAAAAATCCGCTACAGCAGAATTTCCGGCAGTAGGTCCGTGCTGGGGAGTCCTTGCGAGAGGAGGATTTTCAGCACCTATAAGAGGCATTTTGCAATCAGCAACTGGAGAGGATTAAAGGAGGAGTATTCTACAAGGAAAATGAGAAGTAAAGTCCAGAAAAAAGAGGTCTAATATGTTGCAGAAACAGCCTTTAAGACAAACACTCGACCTGGCAGAGCTTTCTCAGATTTGAGGAGATCTAAGTTCTAATTTGATTAGATTAGACTAGTTTTTTTTAAATATAATAATCGATGATTTAATATTAATTGGTCAATACATAGAAGATCTTATAGCCAAAACTAATTAATAAGAGTTTACTTATTAGATCAAATAAAAATGCTTTCTAGACCTCTAAATAAGTCCATTCTTGTGTACTGATAGTTTTCATCAACTGTTTTAAGCCATAACAGTGAAGAACCAACTCAAATATTATATCAATCAATAATCTCTTCTTGAAATACCAATTTGTTTCTAGCAAACCAAATTCGCCACAGGATATCATAAGCTAACATGAAAATTACATTGCGCTGAAATTTTCCTTTAATAATGAATTCCCATTCAAACAACAATTTATCCCCTAGTTTGTATGCCCATACTATGTTTGTGCGAAAACTTGATTTTTTTATAGCATTATCATTAAACTTGAAAGTATAATTATTTTGAAAATTTTCTATGTCAAGATAATTTTTTTATTAGCGAACAAAATTTTTTTAACTTGAATTATTGTCTCTATTAAAAAAAATATTTGATGATTGGTAAATCAAATCAACAAATAATTTCAAAATAGTATATTTATATTTTGTGTAATTAAAAGCTAAATTTTTTTATGAATGTTATAAATTCATGTTTAAAATTTATTTGATCAAAACGAAGTTGATTTTATCTCTATTTTTTTTTGGGTAAACCTGAGTTGACTATTATAACCCATGACTCGAGCTTTGTTTGAAGTCGACTCTTATGTCAAGTTTAAAATATGATAATAATTATTTTTATCTATATGTTGATTGGATCAACTTGAGTTGACATTCTCACCCGTGATCTAGGCTTTGCCCCTGATTGACTCTTGAGTCGGGTTTTAAGACTATGATAATAACTATTTTTTATCTGTATGTTGAGCGGATAAACCTTGGTTAACCCTTCTGACCCGTGATCTAGGTCTTCTCGTAGATTGACTCCCGAGTCTAATTTTTTTAAATTATGATAATAATTATTTTTATTCTTATATTAATCCTGGTTAATGATCAACCTGATATATGACCCAACTCTTATCTCAAGTTGACTCCAAGTTGAATTTTAAAATTATTATAATAATTATTTTTATTTTTATATTAACTCGGGTTAACTTGATATAACCATCCTAACTCGTGACTTGAGCCTTATCATAGAACGACCTTTTTAAAAAACAATAATAATATACACATGGAAATATTCTTAGAAAAAGAAGAGGAAAGAATTGCACGCACAGAATGAGAGATTAATTATGTGAATGATGAGCTGCAGACAACTAGAGCTAGGGTTTTGATACAAGTACTAATAATCTCATCTCTAGAAGGAAGGTTTACTCCTAACAATAAGCCAGTGCATAATATCACAACCATCGGAAGGAATCGTCTTCCCTTTTCTTGTAAATGATCTGACGTCTGAAGTTGCGGGATGATTCGCCGTAATGCTGTTATTTTTAGAATAATTTTATGAATTATTGAATTTCGGAATAAATTAAACACATTTTCTCTGTAATCTAGTGCTTGAAAAATCGATTTTTTTATATGCCACGTTAAATACAATCCATGACACTGCAATTTTTCCAAAGTTTACAGAAAATCGGATGCGTCTGCGGTTCTTTATTACTAGGAACTAGGAAAAAGATAAAATGAACAGCGTAAATCGAGTTTGTGTACAATCATTTTTTAGATATAGTCCATCCACATTCATCATCAACTGGAAACATTATCAATAGTCAATTAACATATGGAGAAACCATTAAGTTCATTCGGTGGCGTTGCGGCGGCGAATTTTCAGGTATCCGAACTTTCCTGCCCCTGGAGAAGAACCCTCAAACACGTATGGCTTAAAGCCTGTGGCAACGTGGTACCTCCGTTGAATCTGGAGATTAGATCAAGATCAAAGTTGTTAGAACATTTTCGATACAAGAGAAGTGTTCAGAGGTGTTATGAAAACTGAAAGAAAGCTATACTTCAAGAATTTGCTCATTGCTTCCCACAAAATTCTTTCCGATAACACAAACTGTGCCACCGCTTCCCCCTCCGGTGATCTTCGCTCCATACAGAGTCCCATTTTCAGATTTGGAAGCCTTGCTGTGCTGCATTTCTTGTACCAATTCTACCAGCCTGTCTGTCCCATCAGAGCCAAGTCCACATGCACCATAGCTGTAATGACACTGCAATAAATGATTGCATCATCAGATTAAGTGCTTATACAGCAAGTCCAATTTTGTGTTTTACAGCAATACCTGATACATAAGTTCCCCAAGAGCAGAAAGTTGTCCATCCGAAGTAGTAGCAGATAATAATGCTTTGAAAGCCTAAAGATCAAGTAAAAGAAGTGTGATAGCTTGAAGGAAAAAAAATCGTTTGTACTAAAAGGCAAAGAAAATCTGATCCAAAAATTTGTTAAAGAGGATTATCTCTATAATCATGGAAAGGAAGCTAGCGCGAGGAAAACACTTCTCAGAACTTTTATCAGTGTATAGCTTACTGACCTCAACTCGGAAGTTCTCATAAACAGGATGCCTAGTTGGTGCTTTAACTGCATAAATATGTTTGGGATCTATTGTTGTGACTGAATCCTCATGATTAACATATTTCTTTATGAATTCTTCACCTGTAACAGTCTCTGGGAGCTTATCAACATACACACCTTCGTACCTGTAAAATGATGCGAACGGTGATTATAGTTTGGAATTCTACATCATGTCCAAAGCAAAGATGATAGGGATCCAAGACAAGAGGAAAAAGAAGCGTAGAAAGTAGAACGTTTGTAATCATGTCCGTAAGTACTCAAGACAGTGACATGGTACCTATGAGGTGGGAGATTGCATAAGTAATCTAATGAAGCTTCATTATTAAGTAGTTCGATGCCATCCTTGTCCATGTCGTCTTTGTTGTTTCCCTTCGACAATCCTGCAGCTGTAGACTTTATTATCTTTCGGCCCATGTAAGTTCCAATCCTCACAGATCCATAATCTGAACCACCAACACTGTAGAGAGGAAAAAAACTGCAATTATAATTTACTGCTACAACCACTTATCAGATCTTGGTGTCTCTAATCTGAATTTAGTCCTGCCAATGCCAGGAAATTTTGAAATGTCATACCTGTGTCTTAATCCTGAATCTATGCCCCAAAATCGTACATGGGAAGGAATATCAACTACTCCTAGTACCTCAGCGGGCTGCACAGAATACAGAGTTTATGTAACATAAACTATTACCTTAGAGATCACAAACCTAATTATAGCACTGGTTGTAACACTTACCTGGCATACCATCGCTAGAAGTTTGTTTGCTTCCCCACACGCAGAGGTCATTTGATCCATCACCCCACACGGGGCTCCAACAACATGATTCTCCACCTATAGGAATTGATTGATTAGATAAGCTATTGAATAGATGAGTTTCAAAGTTATAAATATAAATCAAAAGAAATGTAACCAAATATATTTTCGGCGATATTACTTGCCTTTTGGCAAAGCAAAGCAAGATCTCGCGGGGGAATGTTTAAACCTGCACACATACAGACAAAGATCAGCACGGTGAGAAGTTTGCTCAATTAATTATTATATATTAACATTAACAATAGATTCTAAAGGAGAATCTCATGATCAAACAACAGAAATATTTGCAGGCATATAATGTTAAGAACTATAGTCACCATGAGCAGCAGCAATAGCAGACATGGTGGCAACCTCCAATGCTGCAGATGAAGAAACGCCTTTGCCTTCTGGGACTCCTGAAGAAACCTGAAAATCAACTGAAATGATCAACAACAATGAAGAAACAATAAAACAAGAAGCTCACATCCTGGATAATATTTCAGTTGATCAAATTGAATAGAAACTAACCAGTATGCTGATACTGTTCTCAAAACAAACACCCAACTCTGTCATTAGTACCACAATTGTCCCAGCAACATATGCTGCCCACCTGAAAAAGTTTCAAGAGTAACAACTAGAATGCAAATCACATAAAGATCACATATCGAAGTAGAGAAGAACTACCCACTTTTGAGATGGATCTTTGGCAAAATACTTCCTTGCTGCCTCATAAGATATTGGCTTCTCACCATCTTTAAAATCAGATAGATCCATGTCAAATGTTGGTCCACGATTATTCAATTCTGAGCCCAATGACACCTGAAATGGCCCCAGAGTTTGAATATATTGGAGAAGAAAACTACTAATTTTTCACTTCAAATTAAATTGGTGCTTTTGACATAAGTAGAGACCGCATTAGCTTGTGTATTCTTTTATTGAATCTTTATTCCTCATTAAATACTATTCAATTTTCAATCTGTAATTTTAATCTTCATATAAACTTCACTCAATTAACTCATACAGCCAGGATGACAAAGTTAACTTGTTTGTTGCTTACAATTTCTAGAATGGGTGCAAGTTTCTCGTGATCAGCATGATGTCTAGCCTGTGCATGTTTCCACAGCTTCTGTTTACTTGGATGATTCTTTTGTACAGCAACATGACAAGCTTCTCTGATAGGCATCTGCAGGAAAAGAAAAGAAAAAAAACTAAGCAAAATTGCTTGTAAACAAAGAAAATCTATAACAATCATGCAGAGTCATGCATGAAAAAGATTGAGCAAGGCCGCAAGGTGACGCGGAGAAATAAATACTAACCTGCAAAACTAGACTTCCTGAATAGTCAGCAATACCACCCAAGACATCTAGTCTCCCTGGTGCTCTTGCTACAAATATTTCCTCCTGCGTAACCATGCATCATATTGAAAAATTTAACATCACAACATAAAATATCGTGGCTAAACAAGGGGGAGCAATTTCATCAGTATCAAGCCAATACATCACAGAGATCTGTCCACTCTAAGTCAGATTCGAGTTGTTCTAATCACATGAGGAACACAAACATACAAGTCTCATGACACCTGATGTTTCATGACTTTATAATTTCTTCTACATAAACAGAACAGAACTGCATAAGCATGTGCAGAACCAAAAAGATAAAAGTTATTCTAATTTTTGTTCCCTTTTCTGGCCTTTTCAGCAGAATTTGTTTAGCAAAACTCCTGGCGCAAAATAATTCTTTGAAGGTCAAATTAAGGTAAGATATTACAAGAGAAGTTTGATGACTAAGTCAATTTTGTCATCATAGAATATATATGATTTTCTGCCAAAAATTGATCAACGGAACACAAAGTAAGATCATAAGAAAGCGAGAAACACCTCCCAGTTGAACAATCCAGCAGCGGCCAAATCCTCCCGCACTTTATCGTCGGTATCCTTTTTTGAGTCATGTCCTGCACCTATGTCTGCCAAGCTCTTTAAGAACGCCATTATATCGGGAAGACCTTGAGGGTCACCGTGAAGAATCTCAAAGTCTTCTACCTCTCTACTTAAAACAAAGAGAAAACAAAAAGGAAAGACAAATGATTATGAGATGAAAAGGAAGGAAACACGATCAATTTTCACAAACCAAGTAAGTTTAATGACAACAACCTCAAGAATTGGGAGCCTTCTGATGAACGACCTACAAGCTTGTTTTCTTCAAGATTGTACCAATCTGGAATACCTATAATTCTGTTGTTAACTCTTTGTAGTTGATATCCAAGCACAATCGCATCTCGCAATCTTCGTGCTCCACAAGGCTATAGATAAAGGAAACCAAGAGAATTTTATTAGAAACGGGATTCGGAAAGCAATATAGAAATGCTCATGGTAGAAACATGCACCAGAACATGACATTCCCCCTGCAAAATTTATATCAGATATTGTGGCTTGTCTGCAAGCCGATGACATTTGAATTGTACTGACTGAATCAATAGGCAAATCAAATTCACCTTATCAGAAGCATGATTTTTTCCAAGAGCTGTATCCTGAAGTATGCGAGCAGCAACCTGAACAAAGCAACAGAACATGCATTTGTAGAAAACTTTTGAATTTTCCAATATCAACTTGATTCTTGGATTGTATAGAATCAACCTTTCTCTAGTTCTATTAAAACTTTTCAATAAATTACGGCGTAAAAGCTGAAAATTTAACATAAAAGCATACCTCACCGCCATTGACACCTCCATCATAGCATGGTTTCAATCTAATGGCACGCTCAAGGTAGGGTTGCCAGCATCCTGTCAGCAAATCTCTCCTAATCATCTCAACACCTCCATGATAATGCTGTTTCGACAAAAGATACAGAACACTTCACATGGTTGCCTTGAACACTTACTGTTAAATGCTGAATATTAGGTAAGAGTAAAACAAAAACAAAACAATATAAGCAACTTTACCTCAAGCATGTTTCTCAAAAACAGCTCTTCATTAAAGTAATCTCTTCGTACAAACACAAACGGCAACTTGTATGCCATAGCTTCACTAAATGTGCCATATCCAATTTTCCCTGGAACAGAAAATGCACTGCGCTATCAAAATTTTGTTTTAAGCATTAAGCTCTATCAGCACAAAAGAACAGTCTCAGTCAAAGTACCAAGCATGCAGTCTGAAGCTGCTATCACATCTGGCGTATAAGCATCTTTCGGGAGCTTGATGAAATTCGGGGGATATTCTTCCTTGTCAGAACCCCCACATACCTATCTCAGAAAGATCACAAAAGTAATTTCATCAGAACAAAATGCATAGATCCAATCCAAAGTGAGTTCAATAACCATTACGTATCCTGAGTAGAACTTACCACACACTTCCAACCAGGAGGTAGAAACTCCTCCTGTAACTTCCACCCAGCAGGCTACAATTGGCCGATGATGGCATATAAAGAGTCAGAATAGATCTTAATAACTAAACCTTCATAAAAAAATATCAGAAAAATATCCAGAAAAATTCTTTTGGCCTTTTTTGATAAGTAGTTTAGGAGAGAAGAATCAATTTCTGAGATCAACCAGGTAGTGTTCCAGAAAAAATTGTCGTTAGATAACAGAGAAAAATTTCAGCCAACGTAATGCAGGTCAAATGCCCTGTGCTAACAACATACCAGGGAAAACACAAGCAATGCTCACCTGTCCGCCAAAATTGAAAATTACTAGCTTCACATCCTCTTCAACTCCGAGCTCCTTCCTGATCTGCTCTACAGAGACATTACTTGCTTTCTGCACACTACATTTTAAATCAATAAAGTAATTGTATTCTTTACAATTTAGCGAAACACCTGACCTCTGCTCTGGATTTGTGCAGTCCCCTCACAACAAGGGGTATATCAAGAACATCACGAAAAGCAGGCACTGCAAAATGAAACAGCATATAACATCAGCCAACTAGAAAACCTACTGATAGAAATAAGAAAATAAAGTAGGTGCAGACAATAATGGAAATAAAGCATAATAGAGCCCTTTTCAAACTGATGCAAAACAACAACAAAAGCTGAAAGGGGAATAAAAGGATAGAAATATGATTTCACAAACGTACTTGGACAATATCCTGGTAGACGTATTAGAAATTCACAGTGAGAATAGTCCTCGGCAATCTGCAAAAAGTTTCATGGCCACAAATTGATTTAGCATGATGAATATCAGTGTTCATCATAATCACAGATGATTGCTACATGAATAGTGAGTCCGCTTTAAATTTTTTGACCAATGATATAAATCAAAAGTTGTAAAGGCATTCAATCTAGAGATGAAAAGATTAAAGATACCTGCAGAACAATCGAGCGATGTTGTGATCCAGCATCCACCACATATTCTGCGTAGATGAAGTCCCAACTGCCAATGTTTTCAGAGAAGGGAGAATAAACTTAGTGATGTAACCTTACATTCAGGAGTGAGGACTGAAAAAAAAAACATGATAGCAACATCAAGACTTCAAATATCAACAAATATGTAGAGTACGTAGAGCTGATCAGTAGAAATGGTCATGGTGAGTTATGCAGATATAAAAAATGCAGGCGTGGTGATAACCAACAGTCTGCCACTAAAATCAATTCTTTAGTTCGTATTATATCAATATCTCATTTTTTCTCCTAAGTTAATTAAACACAACTTATTCAAAGTTCCTTTATTCAGTAGAGAGAGTCCTGTTATCGATTGCAATTTCTCCAAATCATCGACCTATTTCAAAGCCACTCAGGTAACCTCAACATGGACACTAACTAATGTGTACATTTGTTTCCATAAAAAACGAAACAGATTACCTGAAGTTGGTGCAACAAACAGAACGGATGCCGGCATCTGCAGCTGCTCGGCAGGCAACAGGAACAACATCTGAAACCTGTCATATGAAAGACTAATAAGAAAATGCTGCCTACAGCTGTAAACAGCATATGAATGTATAGCGGAAAAGATCAGGAGCATTTAGGTACCACTAAGTCAGCTTTAATAGACTGCAACCACTTCACTTCTGTTGCTAAGATAGTCTCTCGAGGGATTACTGCTGTCTCAGAATACTGAGTTAAACAAAATAAGAAAACAAAGTCAGTCAACCAATCAACCTGGAATGAAAGATGAGTTAACCTGAAAGGCTATTCATTTAAATCTATGACTTTGAAAACATTTTCTGGGCTTGCACCATACCTTTTCCAAGGAGGCAATACGATCAACTGTCAAGGCATCACATTGAACAGCTCCACAATCCAGCAGCTCCTGCCATTGCATATGTAGAGCAAAGGGTCACACCTCTTAAGTCTAGAAGGCTTCAATACGACTAAACTCAATTTCCCAGAACTACAAGATCATAAGGATGTTCAAGGCATAACAGCACATCAATTCAACAAAAAGTAACCTTTCGAAGGAACAGTCTCGGCGACTGTATTGCAGAAGTGTAAACAAAGTCTGGTGCAGCTGTAACCACATGAACAATATGTCCCTCTAGAATTAAATGACGAACCACCTGCAAATCACAACACATCAAATATTAAAATCTTCTCTTAAATATTGATATCAGAAAACTAATTACATAAGTAGACAGAATAATAATCTTTGAATTCTGTGAACTATAATCTGACATACAAATTGCATATTCGACCAAATATTTATATCATTGCTTTGTAAGACTGCAAAACATCAATAAATAACTAAAAAAAATGTGAATTACAAAATTTAAAACCGTACTCGTGGAATCGTGATGTGATGTTACAAATTTCTTTAAGCAATGCTGTTCATTCCAAAATATCCATCCTATCATTGACGGGTGGACTTGACCGAGGATGTATCTCATACGACTCGAACCACCAAACAGTTGGTATTATTCGGAAAACTCAAGCAGGATGAATAGCATTACTACAACATATAATCTAGAGATACCTTAACTACAAAATCACTTAATCAGAATGATATAAGCTGATCCACGATTAAATTCCGCTCCCGTAACATATATATTCAGGAGGGATCAATCAAAGGTTCTGGTTCAATGAGACTCAGTGGAAGAGACACATGTGAAAAGAGAAGGTACCCTCCGGGCTCCACCTTAAACACTCTAAGATCCTTTCTCCAACCTCCTCCTAAGAGATTCCTCGATATGTTGCAAAGGAAGATGACTATTCATCTCCCTTGCACCTTCCGTGAATAGCCGGGACGTTGAGGAAGAACATTCAGGAGAGTTTTAGGGAAAAAACAACAAAGGGCATTGAGATATTTCCGAAAACAAAAAACGAGACAAAAGATCTAAGAAAAGAAATCAAGAATCTCACCAAGGATGAGCAAAACGAAGCAAATTATACATGTACCTCAACAACACGAGTGGCATGACCAAATCCATGACCAGTAACATAGTAAGCAAAAACCAAAGGTTGCTGCTGCTTTGACGATACTATTCCCTCCATTAGTGATCAGTTCCTTCTCCACTTCAAGAAAATATTTGACGTATAATTAACAATAATAAAAATGTATAATGAGATAAAGTGATCAAATGAAGGAGTTGGGATATTGTTTTTAGAATTCTTGGAAGTTTATTTAAATACAAAAGTGAGAGTGGATAAAGAGGACAAAGTCAGCGGGAGTGAGTTAGTTACCTAGTTTAGTACTCCGACGTAAGATGTCTCTATCATGTACCTTTTTCCAGGTCTTCTTTTATTAAAAACAATTCCAGTCGTCTCCTAAATAACTGGAATCCGGTGGATCTAGAATCTAAATTTATCCAGTGTAGAAAAAAATAAAAAAAAAAGAACAAAATTATTTAGTTCTATCAAAGCCTGATCATAAATTCATTCACATAATTTTTTCATCAAAACAACTCATTTTAATTATTATTTTTTTAAAAAAATAATCAGCACATGGTCGGGGTTAAAACTATGTGAATTTTGGTTTATTTATTGAAGGAACAAGGACAAGGACAAGCACAAGCACAAGTTCTTCTTCTTCTTTTTCCTCTGAGATTTTGTAACAAAAACTACCCTTTCGTGGATAATTAAGGTTGCGTATTAAAATAGACAAATTTGCGGTGATGATAAAAGAAAAGAATGGATAAATTTACAATTTTTAAAAAGAACATAATTTAATTACATTAAAGCAAATAAATTGAGTTGAATATTTATAGGCTATTTTAGTTATTTTCTTATGTATTTAATTGCATTAAACCAAAAACATTAATTGAATCTTTACAGGTTATTTTTAGTTATTTTTCTTACGTTATTTCTTACTCTTTTGGAACAACACCAATAGTATTTTAATAGGAAATAATTATTTAAAAATAATTTATAAAATCTTCAATTAATATGTATGCATTGCTAATTAATTTATATTCACGTTGGATATAATCGAAAAGAATTATTTAAATTAAAAACGGTTCATATACACCAATATAATGTTAGATGAGAATTCTTTAGTTAATTATTTTTAAGAGTTATATATATTTATCCTAACTATGAATTATTATATTTTGAAAGATATTTCAATTCACGTCCTAGTTTGAGTTAAGTCCAATTAAAAGTTATTTATACGATCCAAAAATTTAACAAATTAACTCAGTTATAATTATAAAAATCTAAATAAAACTATTTGTATATAAAACATGTGTATTCAATAAATATTTCAACCTATAAATAATTGAGAACAATTAATCTATATCAGAAATTAGGAAAATTAATACTATAAATTAATTAGTTAAATAACACACACTCGCAATTATATCACATGAGAAGAGAATATTTTTTCTCAAATACATCATACATATATATAGGAGCTGTGTTTAAAGGATTACTTATCCAAATAATCTTACGAACACTAACATTATTAGGTCAAAAATTATTTTCTCAAAAAAAGTAAATTTAAAGTCGTAATTATTTATTATTAGGTAGGCAATACAATTTCAATAGATATAATTATTTGGTCAACAAATGATGCATTAATTCTTTATGAAAACTGTTCCACGAATGATGCTTCCAGGAATGACCAGCTAGCTGTCTGTACCTTATCAGGATTTTTCTTACCATTTTGTGCTCGAATATCTACGTATAAAACCCTCCAATCTCCTCTCCATTTCACACCACCAGCTAGTCTTCGCTTTACTAAGCTGTAACAATTTCAGAAATGGCTTCAAAAACTGTAGCCCCAGTTGCCCTACTCCTCTTCCTAACCCTTCTTTGCTTCACTTTCGTGAGCTGCGATTCACTGGCTTCAACCGTCGACAGCACCGCTAGTGAGACTGGCTTCACCAAAACCCTCATAGATCAACTTCAGTCCGTTGAAGATGCACTGATTTCCTTCAAGGGGAACGCCACCAACCCTCTCCTCAAAGAAGCAGTAGAAGGCGTCATACGTTCACTCTCATGGTTAATCAAGGAACTTGAAAAAGGCGCCGGCGGCACTATTGCTGATCTTCAAAGTAATTCTTCCCTGCCGGATATAATAAAATCTGTTCTAGGTGCGCTCTCAGGGCTCATCAAGGAACTCATCCAAACTCCTGGCATGCCTGATATTTCCATGATCGGCCAAGTGCTTGAACCCCTACTAGATACGTTGATATCACTCATCAAGGTATTCGCCCCTCAGGACCAGACCATCTTCAAACTTCTACAATTCCTTTCGGACTTAATGGGTAAGTTCATCAAGAAAGTCGCCATCGTTGCTCCTCAACATGTTGGCCAACTCAAACCTATAAATGGTTCATTGGCATTGCTGATCAAGGCACTCGCTGCCTAGTCTTCAATGGCATCTTTGTCCCCGGCTTCCGATTCCGTTAAGTTCGAGCTTCGTTCTTTTTTTTTTTTAATTGAATAACAGATGCAAATCGTGTTATATGTATTGTTTGTTGATTATCAATCAAAATTAATTCTCACATTGCTTTTTTAAATAATTTTTTATATATCTATATAATAAAGAATATATGAAATCATGTGAGATTTCATGAAAATTATATATGTCTCGACTTATATATATATTGATTTTATTTACTTAGGATATGTTTATGTTCAGTAGATAAATTTTGTTTTCAAATCCAAATATCAAAAACTCCCATGCTTTGCTAGCACTCTTTATTTCACCATCGAAAAATAGAATTAGGCACTAGTGGATAATTGATTAGTCATAATCATAATTCATTCCTAATCAAATTCAATCCTAAACCTATAAGAATTTCATTGCTTAATATAAAGTCCTTAATTATATAATTAAGATTTTAATTCATGCTTTAACTCTAACATATTGCAAAATGTATGACATTTGATCTACATATGAATTAAACTATACTCGAAATTGTTAATTTTGGTTTCCATTCTAAAAAAATTAAAAGAAAACTATTTGAGATATTTTGTTCAAGATCACACTCAATGTCCTCCCTCAAGAACAAACCCGTGATCAAATACATGTCAAAAACAAAATCAACAAAAATCCACGGACTACTTATTTTACGTCTTAATGTAGACATTATTCAAATTAAAATTGTCTTTCTTAGAAGAAAAACTCTTTATTAGTTAAAAAAAATTAATTACCAAAACAATATGCTAAGATTTGGAATTATATGGTGATGGTGATCTGAAAATAACTAGGTGGGATTTTATTGGATTGGCATGAGAGGGAGACTACTCATTGCTTCTTCTTCTTCTTTTTTTTTTTTAAGGATTGATCAACAATATACTACTGTGATGGAAGAAACATAACGATACTCGTTTAAGTTTGGAATTCTTCGGTAATGTCTTTGGTTACAACGATGGTTGAGACAGGGAAAGCTTTCCTAGATCTAAAAGGATTTGCGTTTATAATCTTGGTAACTATTATGTTTAGAATTGATAGTTTAAGCTTATTTTTTAAAGCCTGTTTCAAAGCCTAAAAGATTGTCTGTTTTCTTATTTACTTTCTTTTTCTTTCCTTTGCAGATAGAACTTTTGTAAACTAGGCTATTATCTTTTTAGCCATTCTCTTATTAATATTATCAACTATTATAAGAAAAAAAGCTTATTTTTATCCTTTAAAGGGCATGTATTCAGAATTTTGTGTGTTGAATATCATTAAATAATTAATTAGAATTTAAAAGGTTAAGTTCTATTTAGTTTTTTCAACAATTGATATTAGAATTCAGGTTTATCAACAAGTTTAGACCCTACAACCAGGGGAGAGATGCTGGTGGAGAGTTTATAAGTGTGAGGGAAGATATGCTCAAGACCACCTAACAATGAACAAGAGGTCGGTCGGAAGGTTAAATACTTGATTGTTTGTTTAGTATTTTTAACGGTTGGTATCAAAGCTTACGTTAATTAATTATAGTATCACGCAACAGCTATTCTCCTTCTCCATGGCAGCAATATATAGAAGCAGGAGCAATAGCTCAATGCAAATTTAACAACACACACCCGGCAGCAGCAGCTCAAAATAAATGCACTGGCAGCAAGAAAAATAGACACAGTAGTCTTTTTATGCACCAACAAACTTCCACACAGTAACAAAACCTCCACGATAGTAGTACTTGTAATTGCACAAGACAAAACACAGCAGAGAAACGCAGCAGCTATAAAAAATTTTCAAGGTAGCAAAGAAATTAATTTCAACCATCTATAAATATTATCGAATGATTGGTTCACGGCTGATATCAAGAAATAGAACTTTGTAATTACCTGGCCTTTGTTTTTTTATACATACTATCCAAACAGCTTTTCTTCTCCTTAGTAAATGGACATTAAAGATCTTATATGAGGTAGTGTGAGAGTTTTTTAGGGGCAAATAAAGATTGTCCAACTCAGGATCAATAAGGTAAAAGGAATGCCAAAATTAGTTCATTATTTGTAGGCAAAATGGTGGTCAAATTCTAAGAGCGAGCTACCGCCTAGTGGTATGTTGGTTTCCACCAGATTGGGTTGGTTTAAATAGAATTCTGATGGTTCTACCTCGATAAGCCTAGGCCGTCTAGAGTTGGGATCTAAAGGATGCACCTCACACATCAACTTGTGAAAATAAATTGAAATTTAAAAAACTCCCTTGTTAAGAGACCATTCAGGGCATTTGGTTTGTATTTTCTCCACCTATATATGTTGGGGAAATGGATTGTAATTTTACATTACTAGTTGCTAATAGAAAAGCTCTTGAAGTCTCAGCTTCCTAAGGAATCCCTTATTGGTACTTTGTTAATTGTTGGATCTGATTTTGCTAACGTTATCAATCAGCTGAAAAATCCAGTGGCCAGGCCTGGATTCTAATGTGTTGAGAGTTTGACCAGACTTGTTACCAACGTCCGTTTTGTTCATACTCTCCGAAAAGCTTGTAGTTTTGTTGATCATCTTGTTAAGCAACGAGTGCATCGATCGAGTAGAAGAATTCATTGTCTGGTTATAGTTTTCATTTACTGAGGTTATTCGGGTTCTGCTACCTCCTTTAATTTCTTCACCTTATGGATTATTTCCCTGGTTTTTTGTCAGTTCTTGTTTATCGGCGAGTATTTTGATGTTGTGTTCTTGCTGTGATTGATTGCCTGCCAATGGTGTTATGTTTCAGACTGTTCTTATACCTTGAAGGTTCTTTTATGCCTGCTGGTTGCTTTTCTTGAATTTCTAATTAAGTGATTGTTGTTGAATTCTGTTATGTCAAGCTGGTTGTGTTATGTGTGGACACAAGATGGTGGTGGTGGCAGCCATGTCAAGCATGGCTGCTGTCAAACATGGCTGCAAGGTTAGGCGTGGTAGGTTACCTAACCATTGAAAATGGTGGCCGCCATATTTGACTAAAGGAGAGTGTCTCAGCTATAAATAGAGATGCTGAGAGAGAGACGAAGAGTAGAGAGAACAAGAGAGAAACACAGAGAGAGAGCTAGGGAGAGTTGAGTTGAGTAGAGAAGAATTTTCTCCTCCTCCTTGTTTTGTTGTTTGTATTGTTTCTAAGCTTGATTAATACAAACCAGTAGCTTCGTGGAGTAAGCAAGTTGCCGAACCACGTAAATTTGATGTGTTTTGATTGCTTGAATGACCTAACAACTGGTATCAGAGCTTGTTCTTAAAAAGGAGGGTGTTTGATCCAAACTCAAAAATCAAAGTTCTCAAAATGTGTTTTTGAACATACCATCGTGTAGATCAAGAGGAGACGAATTCACAGGTGAAAACCTGGTGAAGAACCGACGTCCTGCATGCCCGCATGCGCCAACACGCGCCGACGAAGCCACTGCCCACGCGCAGCACGCTCTCCACGCGTCGTCTCTGCCCGGATGCCTGCATCTGAACCGGGTTGACCCGCCACGTCATCAGCCAGCCAGTCAGCAGCCACGCCAACAATACCGTACAGTCACCTGACACGTCACTTGACACATCATCAAGTCAACTGACACGTCATCCGACCAGGCAGCAACCACGTCAGACACTACCACGTCAGCAAGAATCGCGCGTGTATTTGCCACGTCAGCAAAGGGGTCCCGGTTGGCCTACGTGGAGGACACGTCATCTTGCCACGTCATCAAAGTGGGTTTTGATCCAGTGCTTCGCAGACACTATTCTGGCCTGACACGCGGTTTCATCTGCACCGTCCGTTGATCCAAAACTTTGATTGTTAAGATCTGAGCCATCCGAAGTCCGATTGGGGTGATCTCAGTATCGTTTCCAATATTTTTGGCCGTTCCGGACACATCTGTAAGGTCAGATTTGACAAATTCAAATCGGAGATACATTAAAAATGGCAGATGAAATAAAGGCTGCTGGAATTGAAAAATTTGATGGAACAGATTTTGGATATTGGAAAATGCAAATTGAAGACTATTTATATGGGAAGAAACTTCATCTTCCTCTGTTGGGGAGCAAACCAGAAAATATGCCAGAAGAAGATTGGTTGCTTCTTGATAGACAAGTTTTGGGTATTATCCGGCTATCCTTATCAAGAAGAGTTGCTCACAATGTTACAAAAGAAAGATCCACTGCAAGACTAATGGAAGCCTTGTCTGGGATGTATGAGAAGCCCTCGGCAAACAATAAAGTGCACTTGATGAAGAAGTTGTTCAACTTGAAAATGACAGAAGGCACCTCCGTCACACAACATCTCAACAACTTTAATACCATTACAAATCAATTGTCATCTGTTGAGATTGAGTTTGATGATGAGATCCGTGCACTCATTTTGCTAGCTTCACTTCCAAGCAGTTGGGAAGATATGAGGACAGCCGTGAGCAATTCAGCTGGAAAATCCAAACTGAAATATGATGACATCCGAGACTTGATTTTAGCTGAAGAAGTGCGAAGGAAAGACTCAGGTGAAAGTTCAAGTTCAGGATCAGCTCTCAACATTAACACTCGAGGGAGGAGACAGGATAGAGGCTTATCCAGAGGCAGATCCAAATCAAGATATAGAAGTAAAAGCAAGTCCGGACCCAGAAAGCAGGTTGAATGTTGGAATTGTGGCAAACCTGGTCATTTCATGAGGAATTGCACAAAACCGAAAAAACCTAAAGCTGACTCTGCAAACGCTACCACAGATGAGGTGCAAGACGCTTTGATTCTTGCTGTACAAAGTCCAATTGATGATTGGATTCTTGATTCTGGTGCTTCATTCCACTGTACACCACACCATGAGATGATGCAAAACTATGTTGCTGGAGATCACGGTGTAGTCTATCTGGCCGATGGACAACCAATGGAGATTGTGGGTATAGGAGAAGTGCAGATCAAGACAATGAATGGATCTACATGGAACTTGTAAAATGTAAGGCATGTTCCTGGACTAAAGAAGAAGTTGATCTCAGTCGGACAACTTGATGAGAGTGGTCATTCAATCTTTTTTTCTGGAGGTATGTGGAAGGTATCAAAGGGAGCAATGGTTTTGGCTCGTGGAAAGAAAACCGGCACCCTGTATATGACCACAAGATTTGCAGACATTGTTGCCTCTACTGAAGCAGAAAATCAAGCACAGCTATGGCACTATAGACTCGGCTATATGAGTCAAAAGGGGATGAAGATACTTCAGTCGAAGGGAAAACTGCCAGAGCTTAAAAATGTTGATCTAGACATTTGTGAAAGCTGTGTTCTTGGAAAACAGAAGAAGCTCAGTTTCTTAAAGGTTGGCAGGGCCTTAAGACCAAGAAAGCTAGAATTGGTGCACACAGATTTATGGGGACCTTCTCCAGTGGCATCTCTTGGAGGTTCTCGGTATTACGTAACTTTCATTGATGATTTCAGCAGAAAGGTATGGGTCTACTTTCTGAAAAATAAATCTGATGTGTTTGAAACATTCAAGAAGTGGAAGGCTATGGTTGAGAATGAATCAGGTTTGAAGTTGAAATGCTTAAGATCTGATAATGGAGGAGAATACATTGATGGAGGTTTCAAGGAGTATTGTGCTGTTAATGGTATCAGAATGGAAAAGACCATTCCAGGCACACCACAACAGAATGACATTGCTGAATGAATGAACCGGACCATCAATGAACGAGCTAGAAGCATGAGGTTGCATTCAGGGCTACCTCAAACATTCTGGGCTGACGCAGTTCATACTGCAGTTTACTTGATCAACCGTGGACCATCAGTTCCTTTGGAGTTCAGATTGCCTGAGGAAGTATGGAGAGGAAAAGAGGTACAACTCTCTCATTTAAAGGTCTTTAGGTGTGTTTCCTATGTGCATATAGATTCTGATGCTCGCAACAAGCTAGATGCCAAATCCAAGAAATGTTTCTTCATTGGCTATGGAGATGAAGAATTTGGATTTCGGTTCTGGGATGATCAGAACAGAAAAACTATCAGAAGCAGGAACGTGATCTTCAATGAGAAAGTTTTGTACAAAGACAGATCAAGTGCAGAAACAGATATGACTGATTCAGATACAAGTCCACAAAAATCTGAATTCATAAGATTAGAAGGCCTTCCCAATGTTACCGAGCAGAACAAAACTCAAGAGTCTTTACAAGAAGATTCAAGCACATCTGTACCCACCACTACCCAAGACGATGCAGAGCCAAGTGAACCAATTGTTTATGTTCGCAGGTCTTCAAGGATTATAAAGCCCCCACAACGGTTCACACTTCTACTGAATTATATTTTACTGACAGATGGTGGTGAGCCGCTAAGTTATGAAGAATCCTTACAAGATGGAAACTCAAGCAAGTGGGAGTTAGCCATGAAGGATGAGATGAGTTCGTTGCTGAAGAACAAGACCTGGGAGCTGACCACACTACCTGAAGGAAAGAAGGCTTTGCAAAACAAGTGGGTCTACAGAGTAAAGACTGAGCATGACGGAAGCAAACGGTTCAAGGCAAGACTTGTTGTAAAGGGGTTTCAACAAAAGAAAGGGATTGACTACTCTGAGATATTTTCTCCAGTTGTGAAGCTCATAACAATCAGAGTTGTTCTGGGGATAATAGCAGCAGAGAATTTACATCTTGAACAATTAGATGTAAAAACAGCCTTTCTTCATAGAGAATTGGAGGAAGACATTTACATGCAACAACCAGAGGGGTTTGAAATACAAGGAAAAGAGAACCAAGTCTGCAAGCTAAAGAAAAGCCTATACGGTTTGAAGCAAGCTCCAAGACAGTGGTATAAGAAGTTTGACAACTTCATGTGTAGTTCGGGATACACAAGATGCCAGGCTGATCACTGTTGCTATGTCAAACATTTTAACAACTCCTACATCATTCTACTATTATATGTGGATGATATGTTGATTGCAGGATCCAACATTGAGGAGATTGACAAGCTGAAACAACAATTGTCAAAACAGTTTGAAATGAAGGATCTGGGAGCTGCTAAACAAATACTTGGCATGAGAATCATCAGAGATCAAGACAAAGGCATACTAAAGCTTTCACAAACAGAGTATGTCAAGAAGGTTCTCAGCAGGTTTAGTATGGATAATGCTAAACCAGTAAGTACACCTCTGGGGAATCATTTCAAGCTCAGCAAAGACCAGTCACCAAAACCGAGCTAGAAAGTGGATACATGGATAAGATTCCATACGCCTCAGCTATCGACTCTTTGATGTATGCTATGGTCTGTACCAGACCAGACATTGCCCATGCAGTGGGAGTTGTAAGCCAATATATGAGCAATCCTGGAAAGCAACATTGGGAGGCGGTGAAATGGATCATGAGATACTTAAAAGGTTCATCAGAGACATGTCTTACCTTCACAGCTGGTGGTTTGAAACTTGAAGGTTTTGTAGACGCTGATCTAGCAGGAGATGTTGATAGCAGAAAGAGCACTACATGATATGTATATACTCTAGGAGGGACTGCTGTTTCCTGGAGTTCGACCTTACAAAAAAACGTCGCTCTTTCAACAACCGAAGCTGAATATGTTGCAGTTTCAGAATCTGCAAAAGAGATAGTATGGCTACAGAGTTTCCTGAAAGAATTGGACAAGATGAATGAAAAGGGTACTTTGTATAGCGACAGTCAGAGTGCAATCTTCCTTGCCAAGAATCCAGCATTTCACTCCAGGACGAAGCATATTCAAATCAAATATCACTTCATCCGACAATTGCTAGACGAGGAGCAACTGATGCTAGAAAAGATCTGCGGAAGCAAGAATCCGGCTGACATGTTAACCAAAGGAGTTACTCTTGATAAACTGAAGCTGTGTAAAGCTTCAGTTGGTCTCAGAGATTAAAAGACAGATCTAGCACCATTTGTGTCCAAGTGGGAGATTGTTATGTGTGGACACAAGATGGTGGTGGTGGCAGCCATGTCAAGCATGGCTGCTGTCAAACATGGCTGCAAGGTTAGGCATGGTAGGTTACCTAACCATTGAAAATGGTGGCTGCCATATTTGACTAAAGGAGAGTGTCTCAGCTATAAATAGAGATGCTGAGAGAGAGACGAAGAGTAGAGAGAACAAGAGAGAAACACAGAGAGAGAGCTAGGGAGAGTTGAGTTGAGTAGAGAAGAATTTTCTCCTCCTCCTTGTTTTGTTGTTTGTATTGTTTCTAAGCTTGATTAATACAAACCAGTAGCTTCGTGGAGTAGGCAAGTTGCCGAACCATGTAAATTTGATGTGTTTTGATTGCTTGAATGACCTAACAGGTTGGGTTCTTCGGGTTGAAGATTTTCTGGTTCTAGCTTCTGCAGTCTATCCTGTGGTTCTGCTTCTTGCTTCTGTTCTTTTACTGAATATTTCCATAGATTTTCTGTCATCTGATTGGTTCTTCTTCAGTTTGCTATATTTTTTCTTACGATGTTGTCTTGCTACAGATTATTCTGCTGCTGCTGCTGCTGCTGCTGCTGCTATTCTTTAGAACCTGTTCGTCCCTGCTGCACTTGCTGTTCTGCATGGTGTTGTGCCATGCTAGCTGTGCTGTTGTGTGAGATTTAAATATATCAAACTATTTGGAAAAAAACTATTATGCTGTGTCGTATTGTGCAGTGAGATTAAACATTTCAAATTATTTAGAATAAACTACTATTTTGTGATATTAGTAAAATCACTTAATTAAAATTATCATTAATGACATCACTTAAATTAAATAATTTTCTTAATTTTTTTTAAACAAACAAATCCTTTAATAAATGAATTATTTATACGAAAGCACATGCAAAAAAAAAAAAAAAAGCAAACATTTCATGGTTGTTTTAGTAAACTGACCAACTAAATAATTTAATTAATATCAATACTAGTTAAGATTTAATATATTAAAATATAATAATTGATGTTAAGTAATTTTGAAATATTTTTTTTTTAATAAAACAAGCATCCTTTGTATATGTACTCTATGATTTACTTTAAGGAGAGAGATAAATAATGAAAAGAAAAATCATATCTGTACCATAAAAGTTATAAGAATATTTTCACTGAAACTAAAAAAAAAAAAAAATTATTTCTTGTTTCTTCATCTATCTCTTTTATAGAGCAAGCATTTGTAATTTCTACTAATTTTGCATAAAAAAAATTGCATCGCATGTCACATTTAAAAATACTATTAATTTTGTCATAATATAGACTATTCATTGGGCCAATCTTCAAAATGGGCTTAAATCTTTCAGAGAAAAAGTGGTCTCCTAGAGGATGTGCTGTATGACATTATCCTCACTGCCCACCAAGCAAAAAGACGAGACCAAAAGAGGAATGTCTTGCTCCACTCTTCTGAACCAAGTAAGTTGCAACTCCCTCTTTATCTGTCTGTACCATGTTTACTTCTTCATAACTAAAAATGTGGGCAGTTTAGTTTGTTACTGTTTGTTTTGTTTCTCGGACGTTACAGAGTCTTCAGTTGGGTTTTGCCAAGAAATGGACTTCTGTATCTTTGAGACCAAGAACAAGCACTTGTTGCACTTGTCAGGTGATTATCTTATCTGTAAACACTTAACTCTGCACATTTTGGTCTATACTTCATTGTCTTGTTTTGCTTTGATAATTTTAGTGGGACTTGATTTTGGATTATTATTGTTATTGTCAAAGGTTTAAGGTTTGGTTTCAGGGAGGGATGATTATAATTTGTGGGAGATTTTTTTACTACTTTTCTATGTTGGTATGGATTTTTAAGTGGTACAGGCTTCTTTTAAGGCTTGAAACAGGTTTTTACCCGGTTGAATATGATGGAGGATGAATCTATGTGGACAAAATTGTTGCTTTATGTTGAAAAATGAAGATGGGAAATCATGGTTTTGCAAGATGTAAATCAATTGGGTTTTATTTAATTCTCCCCACAATTCCTTCCATCTATTAGTGAAGGAACTTATTGCTGAATGATATAATTTGGGCTTCCACCGTTTTCATGGTTAGGAAATGAATGGATTACTCATGCATGCGTGCTTATGGTCAAACTATTTGCCCTAAATGTTGGTTTTAGGATTGTTGTTTATTTGATAAGCGGATTTTTCTGTGTTATTTGTGTATGGGAAGCTGCTCCATTTCTTAGATTATGTTGAGGTGCTGAGATGTTCATGATTATGTACTTTACAGGAAAGAAGCACCTTGGAGCCAAAAAAGAAACGAGACAGAGAAAGCAGAGCAGAGAAAAACAGGTCAGTCACCGAGGATAAATCCCTTATTTCCAGATCTCATATAAGTCAGCAAGACAGCCTTCCTCCATTGGTTGGTGCTTTGAAAGCTTCAGCTGAAAAAAATGCAGCCAGCTTTCACTTCCCTGGGCATAATAGAGGGCGTGCTGCACCATCTTCATTAACACAGCTTATTGGGTTTAGACCATTTATTCATGATTTACCTGAGCTTCCAGAGCTTGACAACCTCTTTTCACCAGAGGGGCCCATTTTAGAGGCACAAATGCAAGCTGCCAAACTATTTGGATCTTCAGAAACATGGTTTCTTGTTGGAGGTACCACTTGTGGAATCCAAGCTTCAATAATGGCAACTTGTTCACCTGGAGAACACATCGTTCTCCCTCGCAATTCACATATATCAGCCATATCTGCTATGGTATTATCTGGAGCAATACCGAAGTACATAATGCCTGGGTATGATTGTAAATGGGATATTGCTGGTGGTGTCACTCCGTCACAGGTGAGTCTATTAATATTATTGGTTGGAGCATTGGGGATTGATGCCTGGCTGGCTGAAGACATGTTGCTATCTACCTTCTAAAATTGTTTTGTTACTTACAATGGTAAAACATTTGCATTCATATTTTTTAGTATGAACAAGAAATGTATATATACAGTCATCACATTAGAGCCTTTCAACATTTATGGGGAAAGATAAAGATGCCAACCATTCCTTTCAGTTTTAATTAAAAAAGACCCTTTGGTTTATTTAATTTTATTGTACTGATGGCATGCCAATAATATCTTTAAGATGGATCGTATTATAGGTGGGGAAAGCTATCAAAGAGTTGGAGATGGATGGTAAAAAACCAGCTGCAGTTTTTATCACATCACCTACTTATCATGGTATATGCAGCAACTTGAGTGAGATTTCCCAACTTTGTCATGCTTATGGAATTCCTGTGATTGTCGACGAGGCTCATGGAGCACACCTAGGATTTCATCCCCAGATGCCTCATTCAGCTCTTAAGCAGGGTGCTGATTTGGTGGTACAATCTACTCACAAAGTTCTGTGTTCCCTTACACAGTCATCAATGTTGCACATGTCTGGGAATATTGTAGACAGAGATAGAATCTGTCGGTGCCTTCAAACCCTTCAAAGCACAAGCCCCAGTTATCTGCTTTTAGCATCATTAGATGCTGCTAGAGCTCAACTTGGTGAAAACCCAGGAACAGTTTTCAACAAAGCTTTGGAGTTGGCAATTGAAGCAAGCACTCTCATTAAAAAGATTCCTGGTATTAGCGTGCTTGACTTGGCGAGCTTCAATGAATTTCCTGCCATTGATCCCTTGCGCCTCACTCTTGGTTTTTGGTCACTTGGTTTATCTGGCTATGAAGCAGATGATATTTTAGATAGGGACCATGGAGTCATCTCTGAGCTTGTTGGGACCCAATCTATTACATTTGCAATAAACCTTGGAACTTGCAGGGAACATAATCAAAGGTTAGTATCAGGTTTAAAGAAACTACCAACATCTTCCTTACATTCCAAAACCACGGAAAAGAGGGTGGAGAGCAGAGAGCATGCACCCTTCAATGATATTTGTATCAGTTTGAATCCAAGAGATGCCTTTTTTGCAAATAAAAGGAGTGTGAGTGTCAGAGAGAGCCTTGGCAAGGTCTGTGGTGAGCTTATTTGTCCATACCCACCAGGGATCCCTGTAATGATTCCTGGTGAGATTATTACAGAAAGGGCTTTGAATTATCTGCTGGATGTTAGAAGGAAAGGTGCTGTTGTTACTGGAGCTTCCGATTCTCATCTCTCTTCCATAGTTATCTGTGATGTGTGACAAAGGACAGTGCTAAGTCAACAGCTTTGTTGATTTCTTGTTTCCCCTGTTGGAGGCAATTGACAAGAGAAGAAATTACTTTCCTGTGGTGTCAGAGACTGGAACTTCAAATTCAAGTCATAAGGTTCTGATAAGACTAGCTGTTGGTGCTTCGCTAAGACGGTTAAAGACTGTTTGTTGCTGTGTAAGAGCTGTCTACGTGAACATGAAACCTGTTGCGCTTGTGCCACAAGTTCATCCTTAAGTAGGCGACACCAAAGCTTGTCATCTGTGAACATTGATGAAATCTTTACTATGCTAGGCTCTTTTCTCTATCAGATTTCTGCTCCAATTGCTTGAAGGTGTGTTTTGCAGACTCTAGACTAATGAACCATTCAAAATAACAGCTTCAACCATTTTCAACTTCCATATCTTCCCTTTAACATGCATGTGATGGCTAATGACAAAGGGGTAGAATTCAACTTTAGATGGCAATGGCTTCTAAATGCAGGGTTCGTTGCATCTTTCTTCATTTGTATCTGTCAACAAGTTCGTTTTATTATTTGTTGTAATTTTGGGCGTTGACTTGATACTTGTGGCATTAGTGGAGGAACATGGAGCATGTCAGTATTATATGATGTGCCCCCACCGCCCCGCCCTCCATCCCCCCTACCAGAATAATGCTGCTGCTGGTATTGATATGGAAGAATCACTTTTTTGGAGCCCAAATATAAAGCAAAATGCAGTGAGCAGAGAGGAGGCATAGCAAACGAGAGAAGTGGAGGTGCTAGCAACCTGCCAGATAGATATGATTAATGTTATGAATATTGTGGTTCTTGTATAATTTTAATCATACTCCTTAATTGAGTTCTAATCATAATTAGGTATGATCATCCCTACATATTACATGATTTCTTTGTTGATATAATCTGAAGATCATGAATCGACCACTTGTAATATACCTCCTTTTTTTTCTGAACAGGTTTGTCCCCATTTATGCTCTACACCTTCTTACCTTTACTGTCTTCCACTCTCAATTCCAATCTTAATTCCAATATAACCATGGCAACAACACAAGGATCATGGGTCAGATCACTAGCCCCATATTATAGGGGCAGTCCATGATCCGTTGCGTCTTCATTTCTCGACTACTACCCTTTATCCCCTTCCAAGTTCTATTTGTGCAAAAGCATACCAAGAAGGTAGAAATTGAGATAAAAACAATAAGCTGAGCCAAATTGAAAAATCTGCAGTCAGGTGCATGTGATTCTAATTTCTATGCCCCAGTAATCAATCTAGGGTGAAACAAGCCCAGAAATTCTGACATGAACAAAATAACAAAAAAGTAAACATTGGCTGGTCTACTATATAAAAAGAACCAAGCATTTAGATTTCCTTCATTATGATTTTTTGGCATCCTATAACAAAGATACATTCCAACTAACCATGCATCCTCCCCCGCCCATTTTACCACTTTTTTCTGTGAAGGTTCATCAGAACCTAGTGGTAAAAAACAAATAGCATTGCATGGAAAAACATGGAAGCGAGACACAAACTGTGACATTGAGTCATCCAAAAGGATCAGGTGCGAGCCTCACAAATCACAATCACTATTTCTAGATTGATCAGGCTCTTCAACTTTCGGTTCATCCAGATTACACACTGGATTAGTCCTGTGACTCTGTTTCGATGGTGTCCTTGCTTTCTTCTTTACTGGCCAGTCGAAAGGAAGATAGGCAGAGGACTGAATCAAGGGTGGAGGTAGGATTGCCGGCCGGCCAAGCTGGAGTTCTGTACAATCACCTGGACCAACCCATGTAAGGGGATTTGCTGCAGCAAAAACAAGGATATGTCATTAGTAGGTTTTCACATGAATTCTTTATGCAGCAGAAGATGCCTTCAGGAATGCAAAAGCATACTGGTAGCAGTATGGTCTGGCCCTCACATATTTAAATAACTTTATATATGTTTCATGTAGAACTGGGAAAAAATTTATATTGAAAAAAATAAAATAATAAAACATCCTAACCAAGGGAATTAGAAACTTCAGACCGTGCAACTTTTGCAATCCTTCAGAAAAATTGTGGCAACTTTAGAGAACTAAATGAAAAGGGGCAAATTTCATTTAAACTGTTTCAGATGCTTTAGTCATGCATACCCTAAGGTGAGAGGTGAGAAGACAAAAGTTAGTCGAGTCTGAATACAGAACTTCATTCCACCAGATTTATGGCTGTGTCGAAAGTTAAAACTGATGGAAGTTTGCATCACTGAGTTAGAAAACTGAGCCCATTCACCAAGAATTCCCTTCACTTCATGTTAACAAGTAAAAAGCTAATCATTTTATCTGCATACCCTCACCAGGTTCAAGAGGTCTAGCATCATCACATGAAGCTGATAAACGAGGACGCTTTTTTCTCACATAGTTTTCCTGCAGAGGCTTTGGTATTTGAAATGAAAACTGTGCGAGAGTTAAGCCATCTCTCATATACTCTGGATGTTCAATTAAGTACCTGCAAAATCAAGAGATTTAACACCTAAAACAAAGATCACCAAAAGATTATCTAGCATTATACATAGAGATTAGCTCAAGTGTGATAAACAAGGGGTCCGAGCTATTGCAATATAGGAATATTCAAGCAAGAGGAGTCAACATACTTTTGGATTTCCACAATTGAGCGAAGTCTCTTGCCTGAAGGTGCTTGATAGTACCTGAAAATTAGAAAGGGAAATCAAAAGGCATATAATGAAGAAATCATGATGGTAGAAGTTTCCAGACCGGAACAGCTATAGATCTCGATGCAGACATGTGAATATTAAAAAATGGGAAAACTGATTAAGAGGACAGTGCGAAGTGAACAAATCTACATTTTCAACTGATAGAAAAGAGGGAGAGAGCGGTCATAATAGTGTAGCCAAATGACATTACAAAATTATTCATCGTCATCAATTAAGACTTGAACCATTAAAAGAATATTCTACATAATACTCAACTACAGTTGACGCAGAGTTGCTTGTGCTCTTAGAGACATGGAAGGCTTTAAGGTTCTTGATAGGTTTCCATAAATGGAAACCATAATGTGTGAAATTAGATTATAGTATAGAACAAACTATGTGTTTCAAAAAAAAATGGTACACATACACATCTGCAAATTTGGTACTTCCTTCGCCCCTGATTCTCAGCAACCTTTGCCACCCGGGAGGGGGCTGAGCAATGTTAGGTTTATCAATTGCCCACAGCCTACTCCCATCTTGATCAATGTCTGTTGGATCATCACATGATATATCAGGCCGCCACTCACGAGCAGTTTCACAAAAAAAAGGCTCTTCCAGAATATGTTCACGTAATTCTTCATACTTCTGTTTTGTTGGGATGAGCCTCCACTTGAAACATTTGGCACATTGCACGGTAAAAGCTCCTACAGATGGCAAAACTCTAGAAGACACATTCAGGTCTGAGTATTTTCTAAATGGATGGTGGGACAGGATTGGTTGAGGAACAGGTTCAATTTCACCAGCATCATTAGCCAAAGGGTCATAAAGAACCAACTGTTTAGAGGAATCTTCAATTGATTGGTCATCTATATCCCATGTATCATCAGAGTTACCCTCATTCGAGGAAGAAGAAACTTCAATTGGTTCCTGAAGGGAGCTATTCAAATGACCTGTGTAACGTGAACCAGTGCTGTCATCTCCTTCCTTTTTTAACACATGGAAAGTTTCTCCAGGATGGGACTGCATCTGATTATGCCTCAACCACCTAACAGACAGTCATAAGGCTAGATCATAAAACTTCTCCATCAGTGAATATTTGATCTTTTCGAAAAAAGAAAAGAAAAACCTCCTCTTTCATAGGAAAAAAGAAAAGGCAGTTTATCCTGATATAAGGGGAAAAAAGTCCATAAAAGGAGGACGAGATATCCTTGTAAATACAAATCAAGAAACAGAACAAAGATAAAGAACCAAGGCTTACAAATTCTTTTGAAAGGCAATGGAAAAACAAGTTATTTATCAAGATTTAGATACTGAAATGTTCATCATTTAGAGTTAACCCCCCCTTTTCTGTAGTTTAGGTAATCTTTCCCTTTTCATTCGCAGGTTCTTTCCTTCCCCCGTTGACACATTAAGACTCCACTAAAGTATCTATGCATCGCTTGCATACCAGGAAAAATACAGTACAAAACGTACCATTACAACATGTTATGAAAAAACAAATCCTCAAATGGCAAATCACTATAAATAAATATAACATGGATCACCAACTAACCTATATCTGCTCTTTAAAATATGAACACAGAAAATCCTCCCATAACCTGCACAAAGAAAATACCTCAATCATATCAATCTAGTCTAACAGACTCTATACTTATAACAAAATTATTAAAAGAACAAAAAAACACAGCCACTACATTTTTCCTATGGTAGAACTCAATGTTGCATGTTGCTAAAAAATAAACAAAATTTTAAACCCTTCTCTACTATGTTATTATCCAACCAGACTTGACAATATATCAACTCTACTAGTCCCCCCAAAAAAGAGGTATGCTTAAGTTTATATATTTGACTAGATTGGTAGGATCTAAGATAAAAAAAAGAAATTGAAAAGTATCCATTTTTAGCATAAGGAAAAAAACCAACAAAAAGGAAAGTCATTAGTAGAAAACAATACTGAAACTCAAAAAACTTAAATAGACACAGACAAGCCACACTTCCCCAAAAGGCAACAACACACAAACAAACACAAACACTCCAAAAATGCCAGCTCAAGTTC
The DNA here is from genome assembly GCA_007827005.2 of Populus simonii. Lineage (NCBI taxonomy): Eukaryota > Viridiplantae > Streptophyta > Magnoliopsida > Malpighiales > Salicaceae > Populus > Populus simonii. Next base: position 13,858,404 of record CM017481.2, read on the forward strand.
CAAGTTTTTCTCTTTCTCAGTAACCAAACAAGTTTTCCAAGACAACCCAACAAGCCAAACAAACATTAATACAACAGGAGCTGATCTGATTGACAAAGCAAAAGATCCGAAACCCAGAAAGATAAATCACAACCTGGAAGAGAGACATGGAAGAAGAATCAAACTTACAGTTGGTGAAGGTGATGTGATCAGAGCCGTTGGTTGTATGAAAGTTGACTGGATCGTACGGTCAAGAATGTGTGATAGAGAAGTGGGAGTGCTGTTCTGTTTCTGTGTTTTCGCAGGGTACAATCTCTCTGCTTTGGTCTCTTCTTCCTTGCTAGGATAGATAGGAGACCGTTTTCACTTATTTATTTTTGCTTTTGCGTTTGCTTTTGCTTTTATGAATAAATGAAGCAATCGATAAAGGTAATGTTTTTAAGGATGTTTAAAGGATGAGCCCATAAGAAAAATTACTTTTTCAATCTAGCAGGATAATTTTAAGATTTTTTTATCTGATTTTTTTTAATTTAGATTTAAAGTTAAATTATATAAGAGTTATTAATTTGATCTATTTAAAAACAACCTAGCTAATTAATAAAATAAAATTAACAATAAAATTAAAAAAATAATAAAATTAATATAAAAACCTTTTTACTCAAATCCTTACCTAACTTAAATTTAAAATTAAATAATAGGAGAATTATACTGATATAATAAAACCTAATTAATTAATCCAGATGTAAATCAATTCACTAAAAAAGAAAAGGTTAAAAAATAAATTGATAAAAAATAATAAAATTAAAAAAAAAACTATCAATTTAATTTTTTATTTAACTTAAATTTAAAATCAAAAGATATAAAAGTTATTTTAGTATGATCTAGTGATATAATTATTCTAAATATATCTCAAAAAATTATTAAAAAGGTTTAAGGTTAAAATTAAAAAAGAAAATGACAAGATTGAAAAAAAAAGTTTTTATTTATGGAACTCTGATTATATGAACAGTAATAAAAAAAATCTTGTTTGTTTTTTAATATGTAGGATAATATATTGTCATTTTATTTTTAATTATAGTTAGAATTCAAATTTGTTATACATATTTAACTCTGCTTGTTATAACAGGTTAATATGATGATTTATCTTATCGGATTTAAATTTATAGAGTTTTCTTTTTAAAAAAAAAAACTTAGCTTGAATTTTAAGAAATAAATGATTTGGTCCTTCTTTTTGAAAATTAACAAGTATTCTTTGTTCTCTAGCGTTCTTTAATAACTTGGTTAGTGTACCTATGCTGCTGGCTTGCATAATGAAATTTATGTAAATATTAAATTGTTCCTTGTTAAAAAAATTATTAACCAATCTTTTTTCTTACCAAAACTCAAGGAGTGTTTGTTTTAGTAATTAAGTATGTTTTTTTAAAGTATTACTATAGAATTGATTGAGTTAAAAATGTATAAATTAGTTGTTAAATGAACCTGATAAACTCCAGAACATATTTGAGTTATTTTTTATTAAAATAATGTTTTTTTTAAATATTGGTATTGATTTAATATGATTAGATCAAGTTTAAATTAATCAATAAAATTATTAAAAGCTCAGGTAGTTCAACTAAAACCCTAACATAAGTTATATCCTGAGTTATGAATTTTCTAAATCAATTCGTGAGGCCTAGTAGAATTTAACAACCAAGTATCCAAACCCTGTGGTCAAACTTTGCACCAAGGCACATGTGTTCATTGTTTTGACACCATTTCTATTTTATTTTTATTTTTTTTCCACCCACAGATTCGAAGGATTTTGAGCTACCAGATCGGCCGCCTTCCTCTTATATTATAATATAGAAAACTACAATTATTAAGATTTTCAACCAAGTGTGCATGCAATATGATATATTTTAAAATATTGGCTTGACAAAAATAAGATTTCAACATGAGACAAAACCATAAATGGATAGCTGAGTTAATAAAGAATGGAGGCCAAAATATATGGTTTCTATGTGATTTCTAGTATGAATCCCTCCAAGTCATCCAGGAAACAGAACACCCAGCCTGCATGGTAGGGGGTCGATGATGCCTTGTGAATCCTTGCTACTAACATTAGCAACTTGTTCTAATCAACAAATGTAGACTGATATGATAATCATGCTACTACATAATAGCATCAACAGCTGAAAGCCTGATACTGATAGCTGCAAAATGCGTAAACAAGTGGCCGCGAATTCGGTATGATTATCACCATGAGTGAACCAAAACAACCATCCTGAAAGCAATCGTGTACTTGGAAGGGGACAGAAGCAAAGCCTGGAGGGAACACAACAGAGGAGAGACAAAACTATAGCTAAATCTGATGGAAAGATGACATTCAATAAGGACATATCTGATGACTCCAGTATTCTTTCTGGAACTTCAAACTATCAGCCTCAGCACTCCATGCGAACAATTTGGACAAATCTATTTTACATTCCCTAGAGACCAAGTCAATAGCAAACATGCAAGATTCAATCATACACTTGCCTGAAATGATCCTAGCAAGAGAAAAGGAAAGGAGACAGAATCCTAAAGAGTTTGGTTAATTCAATTCATTCCTCTTGAAATCGTAACTGCAAATATCATCAAGCCTGAACTATTGATTTAGTTTTGCTTTCACTACATATGCAAACATTGTGGGATATGCAAAGTTCACTCAGAAACCAGCAGCCTGGAAAGATTAAATAGATAATAATTGAGGGAAATGTCCATCCAAAATATTGATACAGCCGATAAATAAAGCTTGAAAAACGCATTTCATATGCAAGACCAAAACATCATTTTCCTTTATACCAATTGTCAAGAAAAAAAGGCTATAAATACAGATACAAAATTTCAATGCTTATACCCGCCCATACATGCAGAAAAACCCTGCTATTATCTGACAGCATGAATGAGTTTGAAGACTAGAAAACTGCACTGACATAACAGATTGCTGGATGGCTCAAAATGAAGGTTAAGATATCATTTTATTGTCTTTCGATTCCTCGAGATGTTGCCAACCAAACAGGCAAACACAGCTAAAACAAACATGCACTCTCGGCAATAAGATAACAAACTCTTCAATTCCCGCACAATAAGATGCCCTTGTCATCTTGCACCGAGTTAAAAAAACCAATTGCAACACAAAATCCCTAATGCATATGAGAGAATATATATATATATCAATCAAGCAGATCTCGATTATCCTCCTATTGCTAGTGCAGTTCAGGTGAAAAGTGGAAAATATCCGTGAAGCTTCCATATGTATGAAATAATCAGCGAATTCATCATTCATGACCTAAGGGAATAATAGCACAGAATTGCCATATGTTTGAAATACTCTCACCAAAACTAAACTATGAATTACTGCTTGGTAGAGGCGGAAATCTTTTTCAGCCCTCAACACTGCAAATCATGAATTCCGCAAAACAATTTTCCATGCTAATTACTGATTGCTTAGTTGACAACAGCAGTTGAAAATCACATACTATGAAAAAAACCCCCATAAAGTCCTGAATCTCATCTTGATCATTTTCTCCTTCCCAAATATCTAATGAATGATGACTATCTTATAACATCAAACTTCAGGATTCATGTTGTTGTCAGCTGACAATCAAGTTCATTATCAGTCAAACTATTAAACTTCCAAAACTTTTGGAAATCTTCAGAAATAAATTCTATCACTTTGCATCCCCATTTCCACACACCAAGATAAGAATAAAGGACCTTTGCTCTCGCCTGTACCCAGAATTCATTTCATTTCCTGTTCCATACCTAAGCCCCTTGCAGAACTACAGTGATCCATTCCACACATCAATCAATCCATAAAAAAAGAGAAGAAAAGCATAAAACCAGGTTAATAAACCTGCATAAATGAAGAGTATGACAACATAAAAAAGCAATCATGATTATCACTAAATCACTCACTTATTACTGACCAATAAAAGCTTAGAACTTTAACATTCATACTAATAACTAAGCGATCCATAAGCCGGCATAGCAAAGTTCAAACTTTAACATTTATACTAATCAATTCATACCTACAAACCCCATAAAACAGTAAAATCTAACGAAACCTAACAAAACCCATTTCCCAAAAGGAAGCAGATTTGACAAATAAGCACAGACCCACCATGGAACAAGAGAAACCACGGTCTGGGCTCGATTCAGAAGGGACTAAGGAGCTGATAAATCTGGGGTTTAGGCTCAGAATTCATTCCAATGATGATAATCATTGGAATGAATCCATAGTGTGTGATTACTTTCGCCTTCTTAAATGTCCATGTGCTCCATTCTTTGACATACTGTGATGCTGACTTCTCTTCCACACCTTTTGCTCCCTTGCCGCTGCTGCTCTTGCCTTTCGTCTTTAGAGAAACCCTAGACGCCAGTTGTTTGGCTGGTTTAAGAAAAGAAAACTTGGAAGAACCTTATATTTATGTCTGGGTTTTTATTGTGTGACGTGTTTGGTGTTACTGCTTTTGCTCAGTTGTCTGTCACTTGCTTCTCCAAATCTGAAAATTCTAAATTGGAAACTTATCGTAAAATCTGGTCAGGACCCCTGAATTCACTCGGAAACTAGAGTACTTGAGACCTAACTGAGTCGAATTTGAAGGTATATGAGTTAAGAAGTTTATTCTGTCAAAACAATAAATATAACATCTGCTCTTTGTGCCGATGCTCGGTGTGTTTGTTAGCAGAATTCTTAGAGAAACAAAGACATGCATGCATGGCTTACGATGTTTCATATTTGGTTCAATAAAACACATCGCATCTTTGGAAAAACTAGAGGATTCAAAACTTTCGTCAGGACAGAGCTCCTGGTCTCTCAATATCATCCTTTCTGTTGCCTGTTTCGTCAAATTACTGGTAGAGTGACTTCACAACTCAATATTGTTGGGTAGGGTGGGCTCATTAGCTGTTGATTTAACCTTTTTGCATGAGAAACTAAAAATTCTGTCTCTCATGATGCATCTTTTGCCAAAAAATACAGTAGGAGGGAAAAGCGTGGTCGAGCAGTATGAACGCAAACAAAGAACCTTATTACTAAGAGGCACCCTCCTCGATCTCTATCTTCAAGGCTCGAAGATTAATCTCATGGCAGATGGAAATGAATGACTGGCCATTCAAAATGTAAGAAAAGGAAAAAAAAAAGGTGGGGGGGGGGGGGGGGGGGGGGTGATTTTTTATCCACGGGCCCAAGAGGCGATAGTTTACCTTGTGATGGACGTCAGAACCTCGAAGTCCACTTAATCTCAACACATAAGCGACGTCAGAACCTCGAAGTCCACTTAATCCCAACACATAAGCTCAGTCAGTTCAAAGCTATGTAGAATCATGGGGGGATGCTATGGGTTTTGGTGGTTGCAAGATGCCAGAAAGTTGGTGGCTCAGTAAAAAACTTAGCGATTCTTCAAAAAATTTCCTGAATAACATTAGTTGGGAGCAGGAAATGGAAGGGAATCAAGCAGCTGACCGTTACTCTACACATTGAACATCAAGCTTAGCGATTCTTCAAAAAATCTGTTGAATCTAAAAGAATCCACTACCGCAAATCCAGCACAAATCTCTTCCCTCAAACCAAACAATACAACAGAAAACAGTCTATTAATGACCAGTACGAAAATTGAGAAATTCAGAGCATCAACAAGATATGAGTCAACTGACAACACAGGAAAATAACTTACCTATACAAGGAATAATCAAATCTATCAGGCAAATACTATGCAATGGGGATAGTAAACCGAGCAGAAAAGGTACATGGTAAAGCATCCAAACAAAAATGATGATTTATGTAAACTATAAGGGTAGAAGCAAACTGGATAAAACAAAATCCACACAGCAGAGAACTGGCCTTCCCTAAACAAAAGCGAAACTGGATAATCACTACCGAGAACAGTTGTTTCTTCATTATTACTCAAGTAATGAAATCTCAGCATCTATATAGGAAATTTAATCAGTTAGGCATCACCTCTTTCTTGATCTATTTTACATCAGTTGAATTCGCTGGTAAAATACCTCTTGTATCATTGCATTCATCAACAAGAACCGCCATATCACAAGAGAAACATTGTTTCATGCAATCAAAGCAAAATCTATCAGTGAGATCACACTCACAAATTACATAGAATGTATTGCAATCTAATTGCACAAAAATTAACCCCCATTTCTACCGCTTGATATACACTATTTCAAATGAGGATTGCGTGACTGCATAAGACAAGCACAGACAACAAAAGATGATGGAACAGACAAACTCAAATGGACGTGGAAGAAATGAAACTCAATTAGTATTATGATCAATACATGTAAAGCTACATGGCAAAGCATCTAAAACATGCTGCAGATACAAACTATATGCTAAAACTAAAACTGGATACAACAGAAAATTCACACTCCAGAGAGAACTAGCTTTCACAAATTAGTGAAAAAGTCAGTCAGTCACACAAGTTTTCGATTCTTCCAGAAATCTTTTCCATGTGAAGCAAAACAGCTAAAAAATTCCAAGCAACCTCATGCATTCATTATAACTTATTCTTGTCTATCGCTAAGCCCCATCCACAAACATACTCCTTTCCAGATGGAACATTGGGAAAATGAAGGATAGAAACCAATCTGCAAAACTCATGTAGATGGCATAATACAAGTTGGAATCCTAGGGTCTCTATCTACCCACAAAAAAACACAAATGAAGCATGAAATTCCTACTTTCATCCATCCAACATCAACCTATAACTCAAACAAAACTTATCAAAAGCGATCAAAGAAGTGCCTAAAAAGAGAATAAATTTTTACCCAAGACATGAATTTAAATAAATTCTCCATCACTAAACTTCCATCTTTACCTATGCACAAACACAATTTCTCAAGCAGAATCATACATCACTCACAAAACAAATCACATAATCGAATCCAACAAAAACCATAACAAACACAAAAAAACATCAAATGAACAGGCAAGACAGACAACAAGCAAAAATACCCTCAATAAAAAAAGTAGTATATCACCTTCAAAAAGATCCTTAAGCATCCAGATACCATAACAACAAAAACATAAAAGGGGATCCTTCAGAAACTTCAAAAAAACCCAAAAAAAGAGCAACAATTTCTCAATCATTCAGAAATCTCAACATCACCATCAGTAATCTCCTGCTGCAAATCTTTTGGATCTTTCCCATCAACAGTACACCCAACTGAAACACAAGTCCCCAAAATTTCCTTCACTGTCCCACTCAGATCCTTCGCCATCGATCTCACACTCATAACCTTAGCAATCTCAATAACATCATCAAGAGAGATGTTCCCATTATGCTTTATGTTCTTTGTCTTCTTCCTGTCTCTCTCTGGCTCCTTCAACGCCTTGATAACCAAAGCGGCGGCTGAGGGCACGACGGTGACCTTGGCCTGACGGTTCTGGACGGTGAGCTTGACGGTGACTCGGAGGCCCTTCCAGTCCTTGGCAGTTTCTTTGGCGATGTCTTCTCCGATTTTCTTGGGAGAAAGTCCGAGAGGTCCGATTTTGGGAGCGAGGGAACTGGCTGCACCGACTTCGCCTCCGGTTACCCTCACGTAAACGTCGACAACCTGAGATGGGTCAAACTTCGGCGGCATTTTTGCTGCAGCTTGCTGACCGAGGGAAGGAGAAGGGAGGCAAGGGTTTCACGAAATAGACGGATTATAAAGATATATTGGGCGCTAGGGTTTTAAGAGAGTAAAATGTCTTTTTTAGCCCAAAAAGGTGGGTTTTTTTCTTGGACTTTAACCAAGCCTTATTTGATTCCCTGTATGATAAAGGGTACCGTAGTCCGGAGTGATGGGTAGAACATGCAGCAATCATATACTTCTGATTGATCAAAACCGCGTTTTCAGCCATCTTCAGTGTTTTTAACATTGAATTTTAACTCTCTTTTTTTTAATTAAAATTTATTTTTTTAATGTTTTTAAATTATTTTAATATCAAAAATAAATTTTAAAAATAAAAATAAAAAATTTTTTTAATATTTTTTTAAATAAAAAACATTTTAAAAAATAAATGTCACGCGCTTCTAAAATCTAATGAAATGGAGTTGATTACCAAAAAAAAAAAAAATTATTTGAAAACATGTGTTTACCATGTTTGGTTTTTAATAAATATGTATTCATTTTGTTCCATGATTTATTTGAAATGGTCCCTAAACTGTATTATGTTAAAATGATCCTTGAAAGTAGATTGAGGGGAGAGGATCGAGGAGGCAGGAGAAATAATAATTTTTCATGAGTTTCTACTTTCTAGAGTTGATTACAATTTGTTTTAAAACCGTAATTTTAAAACTTGATTTTGGTTGCAGTTCGAGATGATTAATCTGAACTGATCTTTTCATTTTGTATATTAATTCACTTAATTTTTTTTTTAAAAAAAAATCAATAAATTTTTTATCAAATTTTATATCAACCCGGATTTTTGATCGATAAAGCAGAGTTCATCCATCTCTCTCTCTTTTTATCTAAACCAGAGTAGGCTATAGTTCAATTATGTCCTTGGTTGACCCGTGGTCCAAGTTCTATAATAATGTATACAACCTCTTTCCTAAGACCTATAACATGTTCAAGTTCGTGTAAGTAGAAGACAATACACGAACTAATTTGATGCTGTAAATCCTTCGGTGCTAAAGCAAATTATAAGCTAGAAATGGAGAAAACTTTGAGATGGTTCCCTCATTACTTTAGAATTGCATATGCTCAATGAAATAAGTCGTTATATTCTAGAGTGATGGGGCCCTTCCAAATTACAATAAACTTGTTGCAGCGTGGTATCTTCACATAGGCTCACTTATAGAGCTAAAGAAACCTTAGCCACCATGGCTAACTAACATCTTGCGATTTGCTCCATTCTGATAATAATCACATGGGCTCAATAAGAGGTCACCCGTCACCTCCTCGATCTCTATCTTCAAGGCTCGAAGATCAAAATGTACGAAGAGGAAAAAAAGGAGGGGTGATTTTTTATCTATGGGTCAAGAGGCGCGATAGATTACCTCGAGATGGACGTCAAAAGCTCGAAGTCCACTTAATCCCAACACATGAGCTTAGTCAGTTCAAAGCTATGTAGAATCATGTGATGCTACGGGTTTTGGTGGTTGGTAGGCAAGATGCCAGAAAGTTGGTGGCTCAGTAAAAAGCTAAGCTATTCTTCAAATAATTTCCTGAATAACATTAGTTGGGAGCAGGAAATGGAAGGGAATCAAGCTGCTGACCGTTACTCCACACATTGAACATAAATCTGTTGAATCTGAATCCACTACCACAAATCCAGCACAAATCTCTTCCCTCGAACCAAACAATAATGATGATATAACTTCACAGTATGAAAATTGAGATATTCGGAGCATCAACAAGAACTGAGTCAACTGACGACAAAGGAAAATACTTCATCCATACAAGGAATAATCAAATCTATCAGGCAAATACTATGCAATGGGGGCAGTAAACCGAGCAGAAAAGGTACCATGGTAAAGCATCCAAACAAAAATGATGATATATATAAACTGTTGAGGTAGAAGCAAACTGGATAAAACAGCAAAAACACACACAGAAGGGAAATGGCTTTCCCTAAACAAAAGCGAAGCTGGATAATCACCACCGAGAACTGGCTTTCCTTAGCAGCAAATAGACTAAACCTGACTAATAGTTGTTTCTTTATTATTACTCAAGTTATGAATTTGCAGCATATACATAGGAAATTTATTCTGATAGGCATCACCTCTTTCTTGATCTATATTACATCAGTCAAATTTACCACCGGTTGATAAATACTATTCCGTAAGAGGATAGCATGATTGCATGAGATAAACAAAGCACAGAGGATGATGGAACAGACAATGTCACATGGATTCGGAAGAAATGAAACTCTAGTATTATGATCAAACTAGACATAAAGCTACGAGGCAAAGACTCTAAAAACAGTTGAGACATAAGCTGTAAGTTAAAACTAAAACTGGATGCAACAGAAAATTCAAACTCCAGAGAGAATTAGCTTTCACAAACTGGTGAAAAAGTCAGTCAATCGCACAAGTTCTCTATTCCTCCAGAAATACTTTCCCTATGAACCAAAACAGCTAAACAATTCCAAGCAAATTCTTGCATTCATTATAACTTATTCTTGTCTATCGCTAAGCTGCATCTACAAACATACACATTTACCACCGGAAGATTGGAAAATGAAGGATAGAAACCTACCTGAAAAGCTCATGTAGATAGGATAATACAAGTTCTATCTATCAAATAAAAAAAACAAATGATGCGTAAAATTCTACTTTTCATCCATCCGTCCTCGTCCTATAACTCGAGCAAAACTCGTCAAAAGAGATCAAAGAAGTGCCTAAAATATGAATAATTTTTATCCCAAGACATAAATTAAATAAATTCTCCATCACTAAGCTTCCATCTTTACCTAGGCACAAGCACATAACTCTTCAAGTAGAATCATACACCCAGCACAAACAAATCAGATAACCAAATTCAATAAACTAAAAAAACAGAAACACAACAAAAAAAACCAAATGACCAAACAAAACAATAAACACAACTAGCAAAAATACCCTCGATAATAAAGTAGTAAATCACCTTAGAAAACATCCTTAAGCATCCAGATACCATAAAATTAGACAAAAACATAAAATGAGATCTTTCGGAAACTTTAAAATAACCCAAAAGAGCAACAATTTCTCAATCATTCAGAAATCTCAACATCACCATCAGTAATCTCCTGCTGCAAATCTTTTGGATCTTTCCCATCAACAGTACACCCAACAGAAACACAAGTCCCCAAAATTTCCTTCACTGTCCCACTCAGATCCTTCGCCATCGATCTCACACTCATAACCTTAGCAATCTCAATAACATCATCAAGAGAGATGTTCCCATTATGCTTTATGTTCTTTGTCTTCTTCCTGTCTCTCTCTGGCTCCTTCAACGCCTTGATAACCAAAGCCGCGGCTGAGGGCACGACGGTGACCTTGGCCTGACGGTTCTGGACGGTGAGCTTGACGGTGACACGGAGGCCCTTCCAGTCCTTGGCGGTTTCTTTGGCGATGTCTTCTCCTATTTTCTTGGGAGAAAGTCCGAGAGGTCCGATTTTGGGAGCGAGGGAACTGGCTGCGCCAACTTCGCCGCCGGTTACCCTCACGTAAACGTCGACCACCTGAGATGGGTCAAACTTCGGCGGCATTTTTGCTTCTCTGTTGCTGCTTGCTGCCTGATGGAAAGAGAGGGAGATCAAGGGTTTCGCGTAAATAGACGGTTTATATAGATATAGTGGCAGCTAGGGTTTTGGGCGAGTGCAATACCGTTTCTAGCCCTAAAAGATGGGTTTTTTCTTGGACTTTGATTGGGCCAAAGGGAAACAAGTTGTTGGATTTTTATTTTTTTGAGTTTGTTTCCCTCATTTATATATAATTCAATACGAATCAGAGTCATGATTTAAAAAGAATAATTTTAGTTATTTGAATTTATCAATTTTATTTTTAAAAAATTAAAATAGTATTGTTTGGATAAAAATAATTTTTTATAAAATAAATCAATGATTTTTTATTGGATTACATATTAACCTGATTTTTTTATTAATTCAAGCTTGGTTAATTCCTCCTCTTATTTTTTCTTTAATGTGGACCAATCTAAGTTTTGAATTGACCCATTCTTAGTTCAAATCGCGAAATTGATTCAAGTTTTATAACAATGTATAATATAACCTCCTTCGTAAGACCTAAAACATGTTCAAGTTCATGGAAGAAAAGACAATGCATGAACTAGTTTGATGTTGTCAATCGTCCATTGCCAAAGAAAAATGTAAGCTAGAAGATGGAGAAAACTTTGATTACATTGTTTTTTTAATAAATTTAATATTAAAAAATAAAATTAAAAAAAATCAATAAAAAATATTTGTGTCAACTCGAGTTAACTTGATGCATTTATGACCTGGGTCATAAGATCAGGATAACCCAATAGAAAATAAATCAAAATAAATTATAAAGTCTAATTCTCAATTAACATAATATTAAAAGATGAAATTAAAAAGAAAATCAATTAAAAAAACACAAAAAATAACTCAAGTTAACTAGAATCAACTTACTAAACTTGTGATCCAAGTCATGAGATAAGGATAACCTCATAAAAATAGACTGAAATAAATCATGAATTTTAATTCTTTATTAACTTAATATTGAAGGATGAAATTGAGAAAAAAAAATCAATTAAAAAAAAAAAAAAACTCGAGTCAATCGAGTTAGCTCATCAAACCGCGGTCCGAGTCCTTAGTCTAGGATAACTTCATAAAATTCATAATAAACCTAAATTTAAATGATAAATGATAAAATTAAAATTAAAATTAAAAAAATAAAAAAACACAAAAAACCCTCCTCCTATAGTTTTTTTTTTGTTAATTAAAGCAAGATGACCCGATATTTCTTTTGATCATAAGATGACTTGATCTTAGCAGTGCATTAAGTAAATATTAGGTAACAAAAGGTTGGCCTCTCATTTATTTCCAAAGATCCAGATTAAAATAATATGATGTGTGTGTATATATATATACATATCAAGTGTTTTAGGAAACATAAGAGGAATCAATCAAGCAATTGCTAACAATATTATTTCATGAAATGGTGTCATAAGTTCAGCCATAATTCTTCCCTCGATTCAATCGCATATACGTAAGCATGTGTAAGGAAAATCCATACGTTTCATATATTCCAAATAGTCATCAGATTCTTTGTAGTAAATACCACATATACATGCATGGAAAGGCCTATTCTTACAAGAAAAATAACTAAGATGGCCTAACCCACACTAGACATGGATATCTAACGACCTAAAGAAGAAAGACAAAACTTCTCTTCTGCGTCTTCTCTCTGGTTGTTCGGTGCCTGAAAAACCCTTTACCCATCAAGAATCAAAGAAAACCGAGAACCCTCCACTCTCTTAAGCTTTGAAGCCAAAAGAGAATTATCAGCAAAAAAACATTAAAGAGAAAGAGAGATGCAAGAAGCTCAAGAAAGAGCAGAGTATACTCTTGTTGCAAGGAAACCCAGTTTTGGTCTCCCAACTGGTTGTCCAATCTGCTTGCCTCTTTTCAACTACCTCAAATTTTCTAACTTTCCATTCCATTTGGTTTTCAACAACACTTTCCCTGATTCAGGTATTCTTTTTTGGGTTCTTATTTTCATTTAATGTTATTCATGTTTGTAAGTTGTTGTTCTGGGTTTCTGCTTGTTTTTTTTTTTTGTTGCTGCTAGTTTACCTTGTGTTTGTTTTCTTTGTTTCCATTTTCTTCTTTTATGTGTTGACAGGTCTGAATCACTAAGGAAACATACCTCCTTTCTTTAGCAGAGTTGTTTTCACAGAATGGATGTGAATTTGATCATGTAAAGATGGGTTGTGGTCATTTTGCAGTTTAACTGAGTTCCATGCTTTCGTTTAACTGAGTTCTTTTGGATATCTGAAAGTTGGTATTTTGTTGTTCAGTGGGAATTTTAGTGTGTTTTGGGACTCGGTGTATGGCGAGGATTCGGAATAAATGAGGCTAACAGATTGTCTTAAAGAAGGCCGTGGTCATAAATAATAGGGAAGGAGTTAGTAATTAGCATTCAAGATTGGATCTGCATGACCAGGACTGTTTTTGATGGATATTAGTTTTTTGATTGACAAGAAATGGCAGCTGGTTTTTAATGTGTGTGCATGCTTTGCTCATGTTGTCATATATGTTTGTTTTCTCAAATGCATCATGCAAATATCAAAATTGTCTTCAAAACACTTATCTGACCTTTTGTTGTAGATCAAATTCCGTATATTGAATCAGGCACTTATGTGGCCTACAATGAAGAGAATGGCGGGGTAATCCAATGTTTAAAAGAAGATGGTATTGTTGATTTGGACACTGACTTCAGCTCGCTCCCAGAATGGATATCAATGAAAGCGATGGTTAGCACCTGGCTTGCAGATGCAATCATGTATGAACTCTGGGTGGGGTCTGATGGAACCTCTGGCCGCCCTTGGTTGATAGGAAGGGCTCTATTCATGAAACAAGTGTACGTTGTTAAGCAGCGACTTGGGATAACTAAAGAAAATGCTGAACGAAGGGAAGCAGAGGTTACACTTCTATCGTTTATGATCTTTTTCTGCAACTTGTTGATATCAAATCTGCGCACATGCACTAGTGTTAGGAAGCATACACCTGTGGAATGATTTTACCCGTTTATATATTGCTTCATTTTCTGTTAATTTTCCTTGACCATGGCCTTGCAAATTATGGATAGATTTACAAGAGAGTGAAAATTGCATATGGAGCTTTGTCAACCACATTAGGGGATCGCACATTTCTTTTTTTTGAAAGGTATTTCTTTTTTATATCGTGGTTAATATATATATTTTTCATTTTTTACCTGAAATCATCTAAGATATTTTGGGTTTTATGTTTTGAATTCAAATTTTAAGTTTAAGGTCTTGACCATGCATTGATTATACACCCAACTTCATTTTTCTGTTTGTGCAGGCCATATAGTTTGGACACATATTTCCTTCGGCATGTCCTTTTCACTCCTCAAGCATTTCCTGTGAGCCGCTTTACCAATTGTCTTCTGTGACCCGTGAGAGCTGAATGCTGGCATTTGTATGGCTAGAACAATTATTTACAGCTGAAAATGGGGTAATACATGACCTAGGATGATGGTGCAAAAATAATTACATTATTATCATTCACTTTCTGTAGTTGAATGCCCTGATGACAAGCATTATGAAAACATTATAAAACTGTTGATATGACGTGCTTCAGTGTTTGAGCATATTGTTGCATTCACATATTGTTGCATTAAGACAGATTTCTTGGAGGCTGGATCATCTTCTTCTGCCCCGCAATTCCTTTCAGACGCTTCATCAACTTCAACAAGACATCCTTCAAATTCAGGCAAGATATTTTCATCTTTTATTCTTGTGAATATTAAATTGGTCATCTGATAGTGTCTGAGTTGTGGATTGACTAAACCAAACCAGCCTACAGATCATGTTTTAGTCATCATCAAACTAACAATTTGTTGTTTAAGATGCTTCAAGAAAATTAAAACCATATGAAATTGTGTTGGGGTCATTTCTTGGTGCCTGTCAGAGGTGTAGAAATGCAGATGTTGGTGAAAGGGTCATTCAATTGTTTCTAGAGATGCAAATATGTTATCTTATCTAAGATATATGCAAATATGAGAAGGTGGGATGATTCTGCAAAGACAAGGGTGTTGATGAGGCAGTGTGGTGTCTCTAAAACCCCTTGTTGTAACTGGATTGACATTGGAACTCGTGTTCATGAATTTCATGCTGGTGACAACTTAAATCATCATTCAGTGCACATATACCAATTGTTGAATGAGGAGATGAAGAAAGAAGGTTACATTCCAAATATTGATTACATATAGAGGTGGAAAAGTTGAAAACTTGCTTGCCTCTATCAGCCATTGAACAGTGCATTCAGAGGGATTACATCTTCTGGTTGATGACTCCAGCCAAAATATTGAATGGTAAGTTGTGTTCTTAATAGCTTGAGCAAGAACTGATTTGGAAGATGCTATTATTGAGAGTAAGTCATTTCAAACACAAATTGTTTTCCAGCAAATTAAGCAACTTCAGCAAGAACTGGTAAGGTGCTTAGTATGTGAATATATCCTGTAAGCTAAATTGATGAAATTCTTTTAGGACAACCTTGCCTTTAGATCAATTGTGACTTCAAGAAATATTAGGTACCATGAAAAGAAAACTACCAAGACAAATCCATATTCTTTGATGAATTCAGTACAGGAAGATAATGCAAATTTGAGTTTTTAACAATAATATTTGTGTTGTAAATTTGAATTGATCATCCATATAAATCCAGTAATAATGTAATATACAAGGTATGAAGACAATGAAAAGTAAAATTCATGAAATTATTTATGGGCTTGAAAAGCCCCCGCAAAATAAAATCATAGCAAACCAAAATCGAATTGAACTGAAAATAATTGCACGGATTAACCAATGAAGAAACTTAATTATTATATCACACAGAAGCTAAAATGAAAAACAAAACACAAATGAAAATTAATACATCGCTTGAGCATGCCTTTAAACTTGTTTAAATCTTAAAACTAGAATATATACACAATGATGCACCAAGTCTCGGTACCATCAAGGCTATGAAAACCCAAACTTGGATAAAATGGGAAGATTATGCACCAGAAAATAATAGCAATTATTGATGCTTACCTTAATAAAGTGAAACCAAGCTTGTCGCCAATATGGATTTATATAAAGAACTGAACCTATCACTAGCAGCACCATGATGTATGCAACCCCAAAGCTCACATAGAAAACCTCCATATCCATGAAGCCACCATTATCTTCATTGTTCGTTGAAGTTGGCGTTGGTGATGGTGGCATAGCCGCACCACATATTTTGGGTAGCGGTTCTCCACAAAGAAAAGGGTTGTCCTTGTAGCAGCTCGCCTCAAACGTGGCAAACTGTGCAACTCTCACAGGAGTCTTACCGGACAAATTATTGTGAGCCACACTAAAAACTTCTAGAGATTTTAGATCAGTAAGTCGAGGTGGGATTTCTCCATCCAGTTTGTTGTAGGAAAGATCCAAGCTCTCTATTTCCTTTAAGTTTGAAAATGTTGGTGGAATTGGTCCAGTCAAACTGTTGTGCGAAAGGTTCAATACCTTGATCATGTCGTGGTTTCCAATTTCAGGAGGAATCTCTCCTGTGAAATTGTTGCATGAGAAATCAATTCCTGTGAAGTACCGGATAATGCTGCCTCTATAAGAAAGGGATACATTCTTCGTTGTAAACTCGAAAGATTGTTGTGATGAGGACACAGAATCATAGGAATTGTATTGTCGTGGGAAAGGATGAGTAGATATCATCAAAGAGAGGATGTTACCAGAAAGGTGGTTGTGAGAAAGATCAATCAGGGTTAATTGGTCCAACCTGCGTAATAGAATTGGGATTTCACCTTCAAGATTGTTATAACTCAAGAGTAGAAATCTCAAGTTAGATAGCCTAGCAATCCATTTTGGAATTGTACCAGTTAAATTATTATGGGAAAGATCTAGTGCAAATATCCCATAGGAGTAATAAAATGTCTTTGCGATCGATCCTTGCAACTTATTTCTAGATAAATAAACATATCTCAAATTTGAAGAAGTGTCGAATCTAGATGGTAAACGACCAGAGAAATTGTTCCCTGATAAGTCCAAGAATTCAAGAGAAGGCATATTCCCTATCCATCCAGGAATTTGCCCTTGCAAACTGTTGTTGGATAGGTCTAACACTTGCAGCGAGCTAATGTTACCCAACGAGAAAGGAATGCTTCCATTGAAACCATCATCAGACATCAATAAAACTTCTAACCTTGGCAAACGAGCTCCGATTTCTGAAGGGATTTGGCCTTGGAAGTGATTCATGGATATACTTAGGAATGACAAATTCACATGAGAATTCTTTGGCAACAAGAATGGACCCGAAAGAGAACAATTTTCTAAATGAAGTTCTTGTAGGTATGTGTTGTTCTCAATCAACCAATTTGGAAACTCTCCCTTTATATGGATGTTTGTAAGATCCATATATTGTAGGTTCACTTGGTGGTAAAGGAACTTGGGAAATGCTCTTGCACCTTGTCCACGACTGTTCAAATAGAGGGACTCCAATTGAAACTTTGAGCTCGTATTATGATCATCTTCTGTTATGAATATTTCATTACCTGATCCATCAAAATACTTGAGTTTTGAAAGGTTGTATAATGGGCTCAATGATACAGGGATCTTCAAGTGATTGAAAGAGAGATCTAGATGTTGAAGGGAAGTCAAATTCGCCAGACACGGAGGCAAGAAACCACTGAGATTATTGGCATACATATGTAGCTCTTGGAGATTATTTAAGTCACATAAGCCTGATCACATTATAATTTTGAAAACAGATTCAAAACTCTGAGTTTTTAATAGAAAATATATAACCTAAAGAGAGAGAGCGAATAAGAGTTATCAATCTTACCGATGGTTTGTAAGATGATGTTATTATTGAGAGTATTGTAACTTAAATTTAAAAATTCCAAGTTCCTGAGATGAAGGAAGCCTACCACAATCAAGAAATTATATTAACATAGAAACAATCAAAATTATAAAGGAAATGAAAGAGTTAAAAAGCAGCAACTTATAAAATGAATAATAAATATCTTAATTGAGTTGATTTCTAAATTTAGAATTTAATTCTCTCTTAATGGTCAATTTGCTCTAGTAAGCAAATTGCTAATAAGTTACTAGTTTCGGTGGTGAGCGTCACATGGTTCTAGTCAATTATTGGTTGGGTAGTGTATTTTTTATGTTTTTTTTTCTTATGTTTCTTGAGTTTTTTTATTTAATTGACTCATAATTAGTTACTATTTTTTTTAATTTTCCAGATTAATATTAAAAAAGAGAGGATATACAAATAAAATAAAAGTTCAAGTTTAAAATATTATAATTTCATCAACCTATATTACACTATTATGTTTTTCATAATTGTTTTTTAGAAAAAGCCATATTTTGTTAACATGTAAAGAAATCATAAGTGAAACTATCAAAACTGATATTCTTAATTCCATATATATTTTTTTAAGAAAATGTTTTAGTGGCAAGATATTTCTTTGGTAGAATTCAAGATGGTCTTAATTCCGGTCAATTAAATATTTTATCAGCTAAGGAAAATGGGTTATATATTCTTTATCTACATTAAATTGATATTCTTTAGAGAAAATTAATTTCTTCACGACATTAATGAGTGCTATTAACATTCTTTCTTAATTCTTTCTCTTTCTATAGATTGATAAGACTTGGACCGTTCTCTCTCTCTAGATTGCTTTTTATATGTCATAGTAAATTTAGAAAATAATATTCTTTATTTTATAATTTCATATTTTATAATCTATCATTTTCAAGATATTTAAAGCACTCAAGTTGTCTTTTTTTATGGTTTTGAAAATAATAATATCTTATAATATCAATCTATCAGTGTAAATTATTTTGATTGATCCACATATAAAAAGATAAAAAATAGTCCACGTATATATAAAAAAAATCTCCCATGATTTCTTTGTTCAACTCTCCTAAGAGGTTATTATATACAATAATTCCTTACTAATGAATTATGGCTAAAACAAACTAAAAAATGGGAAGGGAAGTGTAGAAACTGTAGAGTCCAATTAAAAGAGGGATTTTTGATATGTCTAATAAAAAGGAAAAAATAAAAATGTCATTGTTAATTTATTTTCCTCCTAAAAATAGCACTCTCAATATAAGAAGTTACTTTTTCATTAAAAAAATTATTGTTTTTTTATATTATCATTGTGTTTACATTACACTGAAATGGTGCTGAGAGAGGACCAAAATTAAATTGAAATATTGTTAATATTAAATGGATGGTAGATTTTTAGAATACTAAAGATTTAAATGAGTTAATTTCTAAACTTGAGATATAATTGTCTCTCCAAAACTTATTTAGCGGGTTGCTAAAACATTAAAGATGAATTCTATATAAATATATCTAATTGTAGCGGGCATAAAAAAAAAAGTAGAAGGGTTAATTTACCTCCAGAAGGTATAGTGTTGCTGAGAGCAGACAATGACAGATTTTTTAGAAAAGGTAGTGCTCCAAGGCTTTGAAGGGAGTGTTCATCTAGAGAACACTGGTCTAGATACAAACTTTCCAATGAGCTTAAATTTTGCAACTCTGTTTGTTCAAAAATAACAAATTGAATTTTTGAATTAATCCCAAATATATAAACATCACTATATGTAAAATATATAACTTACCATCACCTAATTTTCTTCCTCTAAAATCATTATGGTGTAGAAAAAGTGTCGTGAGGTTTGGGAATGCTCCTAGTGATTGCAGTAACTGGGACATATTTCCATAGGTTGTGATATTTCCTAGATATAGAGTATTCAAGCTGCTTGGACCTGCAAGTTAGTTAGGGAAGAAGCGTATAATTAATATTGTATGGATATTATCTTCATGATGCTACCAGCCAGGTAGGTAATGTGAATGTATTACTAGTTACCTCTTGAGGCTATCAATTTGCTAATATTGTTGCCGCCCAAACCCAAATGCTTCAAGCTGCTCAAGGATTCTTGATATTTATCAAAAAATAAATAAATTAATTCACTACAAAACATAAATTGTGTTTTTTTAAAATTAAATAAAATAGGTAATTGTGTTAATTGAATTTAATATTTATAAAAATAATAGGATATAAAAAAACTAACCTTTCAAATCTATTAGCCCCTCCAGTCTATTATAATCTAAATATAGTGTTTTAAGAGACGGAAGCCCCTCCACGAATGATAGAATACTGTTATTGAAGCTATTATCTTCCAAGGCAAGGATCTGATTGAAGAAATCCAAAACCAAGGACTAAAACGAAAAAAACACGTAAATTTCTTTTTAAATGAAACGGCATGTTTTGGGCAAAACAGCGCCGTTTCATACACTGTTAAAAAAAAAACAAACAAAATAGTGCCGTTTTGGAACGGCACTGTATATCATCTTCTTCCCTGACGTGCAAAGGCAGGGGAAGAAGGTTTTTCTTCCCCTCCTTTGCAGCAGCTGTGTCTCTCCCTCTCTCCCCTCACTTGCAAAAAAAAACACGACACGGCCCATACCCACACTCACTCGCCATCATGATGAAAAAAGAGAAAGAAGGCCATACCTGCAGTGGTTGGGATGGTTGTGTAAAAGCCACCCCATGCTACCGTACCCTGCATCAATTCTGAATTATTTTCTAAAATTCATTTTTTTATATAAAAAAGTAAATAAAATAAAAATAAATAAATAATAAAATAATAAAGGCTGGCAAGTGAGCTGGCCAGCGTTAACCTTTTATTCATGTTTTTCCACAAAAAACTTTGACTTGGGGTCAACTTTTCGGTTAATTACTTTTATGCAATTCAATTTTTTTTTACAATAATGTTAGTAAAATCACTTTAATTATTCTTTCAATCTTCCCGTACGTGTGATTCACTGCTTGGTGATTCTAAAGTCACCTATTTAAACTTTAGTACGTTAGACAGCTAAATTTATTCTTTCACTCGGTATTTATTATATATTCAATTCGTTTATAAAATAATGATGTAGAGTTAACCCATAGAACGGGTTGTTCTAGAAGGCGATTGTTACAAACTAAAATTTCAAGACGAAATTGAGAAATTTGAAGGAGCAAACTAAGAATTTACCAAAATCTGAGCAAGTGGTTTCCAGATAAAATAAAGGAATCACATCAACATCACTAGTGGTTTCTAGATAAGCATAACCCATAGAATTAACGGGTTGTTCTTCCACTTATCAGATTCATTTATATCATAAAATAAATTATAACAAGAATGAAATCAAATTGGATTTGAAAATTCTCCAAAACTTGGCAAAGCATGATGCGTAACAGACCCATAGAACGGGAGTGAGTTACAAATGACCCATAACTCTTGCCAACAATTTTAGTCTCAAGAAGGTATGGAGATTTTCCATGGATTCGACCTTGATGATTGTACATGAAATTTGCTTCTAATATAATTCCAAATATGGCATCTTTCTGATTGGGCATCTATTGATACTACATATAAATGAACACTTCAATTTGTTGGTGGAAGAACCGTAAATCTCCCTATCTTAAGTTTATTACAAGACTTGTGCCTGTCAATATAGCTATCAGAATTTCATTTAGTGCGGAAAATTCATTTACAACCCACAACATTTTGACTGGGATTGGAAGGTAGTAGTTCCCATGTTACATTCCGAACAAGAGCATTATATTCTTTATACATGGCCTTACGCCATTTTGGATCTCTGAGAGCTTGGGCTGATGTGGTGGGTTCAAGATCAAGAGGTTTGGATAATTGGGTGTGAAGATTTAGTTTTTGAAGAGGTTTGTGAATCTTTTACTCGGTATTTATTATATATATATTTTTTGCTCCCTTTTTTTTTTCCCGTCCCTCCTCCTTTGTTCTGCTCTGCCTTTTATACAGCTCCAGAAGCTTGCCCAAAACCAGTCCTGCCTTTACAGGACTGTTATTCAATCCACGAACGGGATCGTGGGCAGGAGACGTGGTCCATGATTGGATCGGATTTGTTGCAGATTTCCTTGTTAAATCGGCTTTCTCCGCGCGAAACGAAAGAGATAATGAACAGTTGACACAAACGGCGCCGTTTGTGTCCTTGGGAATCACTATTTTTCACTTTGGTCCCTAAACGTTTTAAACTTAATAATTGGAATCTTAATCAATAATAATCAATTTCTAATTGTGCCCTTGGATTAATTTCAATTTCAATTGAACCCTGAGTTATAGTGCAATTTACACAACAGTCCTGGGTTTCTGGACTATTCAATTTAGTTTTTGGATTATAATTTCTTGCAATTTTGTCTTAATCAGCTCTAAATTTTGTTATTTCTTTAATTAAACCTCTGATTTTTTTAATTAATTAAATCAAAGTTTAATTAAGTCCGCTAACTTATTGATTCTTTAATTTTTGATCAATTGACTCTCAAATTTAATAATTCCATCCTCAAACTTTGAATTTGTTTATCTTAACTCCATTCTTAAATATTGTTTTTTATTCATTTATTATTTATTTAAAAATTGGATTATGATAATATTTAACAAAACAATGCATGCTTGTAAGAGCGTGGAGAAGAGAGAACAGAATCGAACGCTAACAATTTGAGGCTGTGTCCTTTCAGTAGTCTGAATGCATAATTTGAAAACAAAAAGATTCTAAGGACAATTGTGGTCAGATTTGTAGGCAAAAAAAAAAGGGTCAAAACCCACTAATATTAGTTGATGATGGCATTTAAATTATTCCCCTTAACAAAAATTTGTGAACTGATTTGAAAATATCTTTTACTGTGAAGTTAATATTATTAAACTTTGATTTTTGTCGTTGCACTAAACAATGTATCTTGATTTCCATACCGATTATACCATGGGTTTTGTTTGAAATTTTTAGACAACTGCGCCCTATGTGTTCAAACCTTGTTGAAATTTTTTAACGTTGGCTGAGTTGACAACAACCAGAATTATTTATGTAATTGACCTTAGCTGACTTGAACTTTTTCTCCCCTGCCTCTGTTCTTAGCAATTCCTTACAAATGGGCATATACAAGGAAGTTTTGGCACTACTGCTGTTCATTACTCCCTTGCCTCTTTTTTGTTTCTTTTTCCTTTTCTTTTTCAGGACTTTGATGCAATGTAAGGCATCGCATGGCACTGCATTGTTGGCAAGAGTTATGGGTCATTGTTGGCAAGAGTCATTTGTAACTCCCTCAATCAAGAGCTACCTCACCATGTCCAAGAAAAGTCTATCAACATCACTAGTCGTTGCTGCTGGATAAGTTAACATATAAGCTTTTCAATTAAAAAGCACAGAGGCAGTCATGCTTGCCTGATAAAAGCCGAAAAGTTATAACTTGAGCTGGTTTTAATTATTTCGATAAATAACACATTTATTTTTAATCTTATTATTAGTTTTTTCTTAATTTTTTGATTGATAAGAAATGGCAGCTGGTTCTTAATATTCTTGCTGATAGCCTTGCAAGAGTAATGAGTGTGTTTTTTCTTCACATTCCTAGTTTTTTTATTACTCGTTGATAGTTCTTGGCTCTTCAGCTCGCTCCCAGAAAGGATATCAATGAAAGCGATGGTTAGTACCAGGCTTGCAGATGCAATCACGTATGAACTCTGGGTGGGGTCTGATGGAACCTCTGCCCGCACAATTTATTACTCTGGCCTCCCTTGGTTGATAGGAAAGGCTCTATTCATGAAACAAAGGGAAGCAGAGGTTACACTTCTATCATTGATGATCTTTTTCTGCAACTTGTCGATATCAGATCTGCGCACATACACTAGTGTTAGAAAGCCTACTGTGTTATCCATATTCAAAGATGAACGAGTCCGTCAATTTTTTGGTAGTGTCCTTTGTCAGGGCTGGTTTGGGTTGATTTGGGTCACAATTGATTTTTTCAAGGGGTAATACCAAAGTTTAGAGCTAATTTGGGTCATAATTGCAAGAAATTAAAATTCAAGGACTAAAGTGAATAGGACGTGATACCATAGGGGTTAATTGATTTTTTCATGGGTAGTTTTGAAAGAATTAAAAGTTGAATAGCAAATTAAGGACTGAATTGATTAAATTGAAAATCAAAAACTATTTTGTAAATGGCGCCGACAGCCAGGGTTTCAATTGCAATTGATCTAGGGCAAAATTAAAATAGCCATTTGAGGTGAAAACAGCGCCGTTTCAAAACAAACTATTCATCTCCTTCATCTCACCGATTCAGCGGAAACGGCGGTACATCATGGTCACGTCTCTATCCTGTATCTCTCCGCCACGATGTGCCGCTAACAGTCCAGTACCGGGTATCCATTTTTTTTCTCAAGCATGACTGAACCGTGCTAATCTCCACACTATCCTGGGAGAGATGAATGGGCATTCTCTTGCCCTATAAAGACCACAACACACAGAGACGAAGAGCCGGGGGGGGGGGGGGGGGGGGGACAGAGACATAGAGAAGACAGAGAGACTTGTGACCTTCCTCCAGCAAAAGGGAACTTCAACATCCCCTCACCGTAGGTTGTTGATCCACCCAACTAAATACAAACCCAGAGAAACCAGGACGAACAGAGAAAAGCCATAAAGAAGGGGAGAACCACTGACAGATAATACAAAAAAAACACAGACGAAAAATGAACAAACACAGATAATACAGAGAGAGACCCAGAGGAACAAGAACAGAGAGAGACAGGGGGAACAAGAGAAAGCAAAAGAGAGAGAGAGAGAGAGAGAGAGAGAGAGAGTGAAGTGAACGAAAAACAGAAGCATCGGGGAAGAAAGTAACATTGGTTAGCCAGCCCTCCATCACCGTTGTCTTCGTCTTTAAGTAGCAGCTCCAGGTAAGTCTTTCTTTCTCTTTCCCCCGCTTTGCAGCTTCAATTCTTAATAATAATTGTAATAATAATAACAAAACAGCAAACGAAAGGCCTTTTGTCATGATATATATATATATATATATATATATATATATATATATATATAAAAGAAATGGTTGCGGTGGCGAATCTAGAAGGTGACAGACCAGTAACAGTGACTCTGGATTATTAGAATGGCAACAAGAAGAATTATAATCTGGACTGGTTCAAAATTAAGAGTCAAAGATGTTAATTACCTCAATGTCTAGGATTCAAAGCTTTGCAGAATCCACACACCAACTCAAAGATCTAACAAACCATCTTCATTTGCATCCATACTCCCAATAGCTCTTTCCACTCAGTATACGAATTTCATACAAAACTTTAACTATATCATTTCTGTAGGTTTCATGGTCTTATGTCCAGAGACTAGAGCCTGAAGAAAACTCGTCTGAGGTGTGTCATTGTTTTTCTAATGTTAATAAATTTTGAGGTTTTTTTTCACTAGTCGTTGCTGCTGGATAAGTTAACATATAAGCTTTTCAATTAAAAAGCACAGAGGCAGTCATGCTTGACTGAAGAAGCCCAGAAGTTAGAACTTGAGCTGATTTTAATTATTTTGAAAATTTCATATGGATTTGTATGGCCAGAACAAATATTTACGGCTGAAAACATGACCTGGGATGATGGTGCAAAAACAATTACATTATTATCATTCACTTTCTGAAGTTGAATGCCCTGATGACAAGCATTGCTATGGTTATTATACATGTGGCCTTGCTGTAAATATCTAACAATCAAGTACCTCTAATTTCTTTCAAGAACACTACAACAATCTATGCTGTTATAAAACACATGACCATCAATTTTATTTTTTCCATTTAAAAACTCTCTTGAAACCATATTCTGTTAACACATGGTTTCTACTTATTTGATTTTCACGTGATCTGCTATTGTCATTCTGTCTTGGCACAAAGCATTTGAGTTTGTTGCTTCACTTGTCAAATATTTTCAACTCTTATCCTTTTATGTGTTCTATGCCATTAGGAATCATCGATGCTGAGAAGTGCACTCTTGGAGCATGGTAATCTCATACGATATGCTGGAAAACTGAAGACAGATTTCTTGGAGGCTGGATCGTTTTCTTCTGTCCCGCAATTCCTTTCAGACGCTTCATCAAATTCAACAAGACGTCTTTCAAATTCAGGCAAGATATTTTCATCTTTTATTCTTGTGAATATTATATTGGTCATCTGATAGTGTCTTGAGTTGTGGATTTACTATACCAAACCAGACTACAGATCATGTTTTAGTCAACAACAAACTAACAATTTGTTGTTTAAGATGCTTCAAGAAAAATAAAAGCCATTGGGAAATAAGAGGTCAAAAAGTACCATCCATGTCTCTTTTCTTTCAAATAGAATTTCTAACTATTTTCGTGTGTTTTTATCACCAGGCTCAAAGCCTAAGAAGCAACCCAAGAGGGAAAGGACAGAAGAGGAGAAAACTTTCAGAAGAAAGGCAAGATACTTTCTAGTAGCACAAGTAGTTGCAGTTTTAGTCTTTCTATCCGTCATGAGCAGTAATGATTTTTCTGAGGTGGAGGTTGATGATGATGAAGATGAAGATGAAGATGAAGGCTTCAGTTATGACTGAAGAAGCATTCATTTTTTGACAAATTTGTATTTTCCTTGACAATTTTTTTCCTCATGACAATTCAGTCATGGAAATCACTGTGAGAAAGATAGTTTCCTTTTTACCTTTCATTCTTGTATTCCATGTAAAATTTTTGAAAAATAATCATCCAACAGTTGTAGGTTGTTAATTGTGAACATTTCCTTAAGCACAGTGATAGGTGGTTCAGAGAAGAAATTGTGGCCAAAGTAGATGGATTCTAGTAATGAAAATTCAGAAACTTTCCTTGCCGCAGGAAATAGCCCTTGTAGTTGTTGAATTTGAATCCACTGTAAAAAAATCACCCTATGAGCACTCATTCATTTTCATTGATTTACTTCCAATTCCTTCTTCCTGTTTCTGGTTCTTTGTTTACCGTTTCTGGTGATATAGAGTTCGTTTTTAGGTTGGTTAACCTTTTTAAACAGCTATAAGAAACATTTGTTTATTGATTGCAGTTCAGTTTTGAATATTGGAACAAAATATGATACGACTCGGCGATGCTATAACAAAATAGATGAAAAAAGATGTGTGAGCTTCCGTGTTTGATAGATTCAGGCAGTTTCCAATCCAAGATATTTCTAAGCATATCTGCTGTTCATCTTTGGTTAGCTTGCCAGCTAATAGATCACAAAGAAATATGCTACCAGGAGCAGCAATTGCTCTACGCTACCTTTGTCAGTTAGGTTATAACATGTAATTATATCACTGATGCTTGCAAAATTAGCCACCGGGATATCCTAAATTATGTTCTAGGCCTGCTAGAACTCTGGAGCACTTGGCAATGGCATTCTCCCAATGCTTAACATATTCTGCATAACCCTCTCTGCAGAACCAGTAGCAAATTCAGTCAGTGAGCTCATTGCAACTGACATTCCTGCACAAAGTACCTTTATGGCAATTTCAGCCATTTTCTCTGTAGTCATTACATCTTCTACTTCATCAACCTCCACCATTTCCATGCTTCTGCCTCATTCAACTGACGACACTGCTCCAAATCTCTTTGAACCGATTGGGGTGCTGTGTGGATCGTCTCTTCGCTGCTGTGCATAGATAAATACATTGAAATTCGATTTTATAATCATGGCCTTGAAAACTAGGGACGCTCAGAATGCATCATTCAAAAAGTCATGCAGAAGATTTGAGATGTACCCTGACTTCTTGGTAGAGTTTCTTCTCCCGGGCATATAATCTGTCAAATGTTGATTGGTGACTACATGAGAACATGCAAGAAATCAAATTGGTGTTGCAAGAAAAAACCTTTTTTTTTAAATCAAAACCATGTGATTTTTATTTTTTCAAATTTATTTTTTGGGTCAATCCAGCTCGATTTATTTTAAAAAAATGATGGGTAACTATATATGCTATGCCTGTTGTGTGACAAAGATTACCTTAGTTATATGTTTTGGAAGCGTAAGCGAAGTCGAGTTCCAAAAAACAATGCTCTAGACAAGACCTACCTCTTTTCTACCATCTCCCTCTTTCAAACCTCAACTTCCAAACCTAAAAAGAACATCAAACCCTGACTGAAAAGCTTTTGTCTCTGATAAAACAATGCAAATCCAAAATCCTATTAAAACAAATCCACACACAAATGCTTATATGCTCAATACCAAAGCCCAGTTTCCCTCTTTCCAAAATCATTGACCTCAAAGACTTGGCCTATGCATCCCTTGTTTTTAATCAACTAACCAAACCCAATATTTATGCCTTCAATGTCATGCTTCGTGGGTTACCTACCCCATGGAAAAAGTATGATTTTTGTGTTGAATTGGATTACAAGTTCAAGTCTTTAGACCTGAAAGCAAATAATTTTACATACCCTTTTTTGTTTATAGCGTGAGGGAATGTTTGGGGTCTTGTTCATGGAAAGATTGGTCATTGTCTGGTGTCTAAGGCTGGTTTGGATGGTGATGAGTATGTGAATCATTCTTTGATTACATTGTACGCAAGGTGTGGTGAAACGGGTTTTGCACGGAAGATGTTTGATGAAATGGGTGACAGAGAATTGGTGTCGTGGAATTCGATGATTTCGGGGTCTTCTAAGATGGGTTTTGCTAAAGAGGCAATGGGGTTGTTTATGGAAATGAGGGAGGAGGGGTTTGAGCCAGATGAGATGACGTTGATGAGTGTTCATGGGGCGTGTGGGGGTTTGGATTTGGGGAGATGGGTGGAGGGGCTTGTTTTGGAGAAGAAGATGGAGGTAAATTCGTATGTGGGGTCTGCTTTGATTGACATGTATGGTAAGTGTGGGGATTTGATATCTGCGAGGAGGGTCTTTGATTCAATGCCAAACAAGGATGTTATCACCTGGAATGCCATTATCACAGGGTAATTAGATCGGTAAATTTTGCTGCACCTTTTCTGTTACAAACAAATCAGTTCTTTTTCTTGCAGTTTGTTGACATAAAATTGCCATAATTTAGCTATTTAGTATTGTGGTTGGATCATTCTCGGGAGATTGGGTTCCATGCTAAATGAATAATTTTGTTTTGTACAGTTGTGGTCTTCAACCTCCTTGACCCTGGGAATATCTCAAAATTAAGCATTATGCGGAGAGCAAGTTGGTACACTGATTGACCAAACTGGGAGGATCGGCTAAATTCTACACCATGCTTCATGCTTCACTGGATATTTTATTTCCAGGTACCATATGTAATTGCTGTTACGTAGACCCTTCTGGGACAGTTACTGGCATCTAAAGTACTTTTTGTTGAGTTGAAAGGTTTTCTTGATGCGTGTGAGAAGTCAGGGTGTGGATCTTCTTAACTCCCCAATTGCTGAGAATTCTCTAAGTGCTCACAAGCTTATATACAAACAGTGAAATAAATTTGAATTGATATTTGTGTTGTAATGTATTCCCTTTGATATGAAATATTTTTGGATGTGTTATAAATTTGAATTTATCATCTGTAAAAATCAAGTAATAATGTAATATACAAGGTATGAAGATTATGAGAAGTAAAACTTGTGGAATTGAAAAGCCCTCACTATGTAAAAACCCACAAAACTGATTCTGAAAATACTTGCGGAATTAACTAATGAAGAAATTTAATTATTATATCACATAGAAGCTAAAAAGAAAAATAAAACACAAATCAAAATTAATACAACATCACTAAGATTGTCTTTAAACTTGTTGAAATCTTAAAACTAGAATACACAAGAAAACACCAAGTCTTAGTACCATCTAGGCTATGAAAATCTAAACTTGGATAAAATGGGAAGATTTTCCACCAAAAAATAATAGCAATTGTTGATGCTCACCTCAATAAAGTGAAACCAAGCTCGTCGCCAATATGGATTTATGTGCAGAACTGCACATATCACCACCAGCACCATGATGTATGCAACCCCAAAGCTCACATAAAAAACCTCCATATCCATGAAGCCACCATTATCTTCATTGTTCGATGAAGTTGGCATTAGTGATGGTGGCGTAGTTGCACCACATTTTTTAGGTAGCGGTTCTCCACAAAGAAAAGGGTTGTCCTTGTAGCAGCTCTCCTCAAACGTGGCAAATTGTGCAACTCTTGCAAGAGTCTTGCCAGACAAATTATTGTGAGCCACATTGAAAACTTCTAAAAAAAATAGTTCAATAAGTTGAGGTGGGATTTCTCCATCCAGTTTGTTGTAGGAAAGATCCAAGCTCTCTATTTCCTTTAATTTTGAAAATGTTGATGGAATTGGTCCAGTCAAACTGTTGTGCGAAAGGTTCAATGCCTTGATCTTATTGAGGTTTCCAATCTCAGGAGGAATCTTTCCTGTGAAATTGTTGCACGAGAAATCAATTGCTGTGAAGTACCGGATAATGCTGCCTATATAATAACGGGATGCATTCTTCGTTGTAAACTCCAAAGATTGTTGTGACGAGGACAAATAATCATAGGAATTATATTGTCGTGGGAAAGGATGAGTAGATATCATCCAAGAAAGGATGTTACCGGAAAGGTGGTTGTGAGATAGATCAATCAATGTTAATTGGCCCAAGCTACATAATTGAACTGGGATTTGACCTTCAAGATTGTTATAACTCAAAAGTAGAAATCTCAAGTTATATAGCCTATCAATCCATTTTGGAATACTACCAGTTAAATTATTATGGGAAAGATCTAATGCGAATATCTCAGAGTCACAAAATGCCATTGTGATCGGCCCTTGCAACTTATTTCTAGACAAATAAACATGTCTTAATTTTGAAGAAGCGTTGAATCTAGGTGGTAAACGACCAAAGAAATTGTTCCCTGATAAGTCCAAGAATTCAAGAGAAGGCATATTCCATATCCATATAGGGATCTTCCCTTGCAAACTGTTGTTGGATAGGTCTAACACTTGCAACGAACTAATGTTACCCAACGAGAAAGGAATGCTTCCATTGAAACCATTATCAGACATCAACAAAACTTCTAACCTTGGCAAACGAGCTCCGATTTCTGAAGGGATTTGGCCTTGGAAGTGATTCATGGATATACTTAGGAATGACAAATTCACATGAGAATTCTTTGGCAAGTAGAATGGACCCGAAAGAGAACAGTTTTCTAAATGAAGTTCTTGTAGATATGTGTTGTTCTCAATCAACCAATTTGGAAACTCTCCTTTTATTTGGATGTTTGTAAGATCCATATATTGTAGGTTCACTTGATGGTAAAGGAACTTGAAAAATGCTCTCGCACCTTGTCCATGACTGTTTAAATAGAGGGACTCTAACTGGAACTTTGGGCACAAATTATAATCATCTTCTTCTGTGAATATTTCATTACCTGATCCATCAAAATGCTTGAGTTTTGAAAGGTTGTATAATAGGCTCAATGATAAAGGGATCTTCAAGTGATTGGAAGAGAGATCTAGATGTTGAAGGGAAGTCAAATTTTCCAGACACGGAGGCAAGAAACCACTGAGATTATTTTGATACATATGTAGCTCTTGGAGATTATTTAAGTCACATAAACCTGATCACATTATAATTTTGAAAACAGATTTAAAACTCTGAGTTTCTAATAGAAAATATATAACATAAAGAGAGAGAGAATAAGAGTTATCAATCTTACCGATGGTTTGTAAGATACTGTTATTATTGAGAATATTGGAACTTAAATTTAAGAATTCCAAGTTCCTGAGATGAAGGAAGCCTGCCACAATCAAGAAATTATATTAACATAGAAACAATTAAAATTATAAAGGAAATGAAAGAGTTAAAAAGAAGCAGCTTGTAAAATGATTTGATTTCTAAATTTGGAATTTAATTCTCTTTTAGTAGTCAATTTGCTCTAGTAAGCAAATTGCTAATCAGTTGCTAGTTTTGGTGGTGGACGTCACGTGGTTCTAGTCAATTATTGGTTGGGTAGTGTATTTTTTATGTTTTTTTTCTTATGTTTCTCGAGTTTTTTTATTTAATTGACTCATAATTAGTTATTATTTTTTTTTAATTTTCCATATTAATATTAAAAAAGAAAGGCTATACAAATAAAATAAAAGTTCAAGTTTAAAATATTATAATTTCATCAACCTATATCACACTACTATTTGTTTCATAATTGTTTTTTTAGAAAAAGCCATATTTTTTTAAAATGTAAGGAAATCATAAGTGAAACTATCAAAACTGATATTCTTAATTCCATATATATTTTTTTTAGAAAATGCTTTATTGACAAGATGTTTCTTTGGTAGAATTCAAGATGGTCTTAATTCCGTTCAGTTAATTATTTTATCAGCTAAGGAAAATGGGTTATATATTCTTTATCTACATTAAATTGATATTCTTTAGAGAAAATAAATTTCTTCACGACATTAATTAGTGTTATTAACATTCTTCCTTAATTCTTTCTCTTTCTACATATTGATATGACTTGGACCGTTGTCTCTATCTAGATTGCTTTTTATATGTCATAGTAAATTTAGAAAATCATATTCTTTATTTTATAATTTCATATTTTGTAATCTATCAATATTTTCAAGATATTTAAAGCACTCAAGTTGTCTTTTTTTATGGTTTTGAAAATAATAATATCTTATAATACCAATCTATCAGTGTAAATTATTTTGATTGGTCCACATATAAAAAGATAAAAAAAAGTCCACATATATATAAACAAAATCTCCCATGATTTCTTTGTTCAACTCTCCTAAGAGGTTATTATATACAATAATTCCTTACTAATGAATTATGGCTAAAACAAACTAAAAAATGGGAAGGGAAGTGTAGAAACTGTAGAGTCCAATTAAAAGAGGGATTTTTGATATGTCTAATAAAAAGGAAAAAATAAAAATGTCATTGTTAATTTATTTTCCTCCTAAAAATAGCACTCTCAATATAAGAAGTTACTTTTTCATTAAAAAAATTATTGTTTTTTTATATTATCATTGTGTTTACATTACACTGAAATGGTGCTGAGAGAGGACCAAAATTAAATTGAAATATTGTTAATATTAAATGGATGGTAGATTTTTAGAATACTAAAGATTTAAATGAGTTAATTTCTAAACTTGAGATATAATTGTCTCTCCAAAACTTATTTAGCGGGTTGCTAAAACATTAAAGATGAATTCTATATAAATATATCTAATTGTAGCGGGCATAAAAAAAAAGTAGAAGGGTTAATTTACCTCCAGAAGGTATAGTGTTGCTGAGAGCAGACAATGACAGATTTTTTAGAAAAGGTAGTGCTCCAAGGCTTTGAAGGGAGTGTTCATCTAGAGAACACTGGTCTAGATACAAACTTTCCAATGAGCTTAAATTTTGCAACTCTGTTTGTTCAAAAATAACAAATTGAATTTTTGAATTAATCCCAAATATATAAACATCACTATATGTAAAATATATAACTTACCATCACCTAATTTTCTTCCTCTAAAATCATTATGGTGTAGAAAAAGTGTCGTGAGGTTTGGGAATGCTCCTAGTGATTGCAGTAACTGGGACATATTTCCATAGGTTGTGATATTTCCTAGATATAGAGTATTCAAGCTGCTTGGACCTGCAAGTTAGTTAGGGAAGAAGCGTATAATTAATATTGTATGGATATTATCTTCATGATGCTACCAGCCAGGTAGGTAATGTGAATGTATTACTAGTTACCTCTTGAGGCTATCAATTTGCTAATATTGTTGCCGCCCAAACCCAAATGCTTCAAGCTGCTCAAGGATTCTTGATATTTATCAAAAAATAAATAAATTAATTCACTACAAAACATAAATTGTGTTTTTTTAAAATTAAATAAAATAGGTAATTGTGTTAATTGAATTTAATATTTATAAAAATAATAGTATATAAAAAAACTAACCTTTCAAATCTATTAGCCCCTCCAGTCTATTATAATCTAAATATAGTGTTTTAAGAGACGGAAGCCCCTCCACGAATGATAGAATACTGTTATTGAAGCTATTATCTTCCAAGGCAAGGATCTTCAAATTGCTCAATTTATGTAACCCATAACCACCTATATATATATAAAAAAAATTAAAGACTTGATGTAAAGAGTAAAAAAATATTATTAGAGTAATTTAATTATTGAATGATCAAGAGGCCTGTAATTGTTAGAGTGACTTCATGTAAAGAGGTTGATACGGTGAAAGTGAAAGTAAAAGGAGTAATTGTTAAAGTAATGGTACAATTTGATGATTATAATATTTGTTGTGGTTGGATTAATATTGTAAGGAATCAAAGAACACCTTATTACTATATATGATTTATATTTTCTTCGATGATGAATTACTGTGGAGAATCAAAATGATACTAATTAGAAAACACCTTATTTGTAATACTTAAGAGAGCAAACCTTTGTTCTCAACCCAACCAGCTATACGATTATCCATCAAGATGAGACTGTTGAGTTGTTGAAAAGGAAGGAACAAGGAGACATTTAAGTACCAATCTCCCAGTTCCTGATTCCTGACGCTCCAAAGATAGAGTCCGGTGACTCGGCCTGTTCTGCTGCTGCAGACAATACTTTCCCATTCACAACAGCGGGTGTCTTCTTTTCTCCAGGTAGGTAGGGAGGTGCCATTGGGATAGTTAAGAGAATCTTTGAGGTGCAACAGAGCGATTCTCTCTTCCTTCAAGCAACCAAGAGCCAGCCATCCTTCCAAGGAAACCGTCATAATTACTAACAGTACCGTCAACATCTGAAGGAACAGCCCCATCTTAATATATATCAACTATTACAATATTAATTGTTGCAAATGGCAGCGAGGAGGTTTAGGCTTTTATAGAGGACTTTGCGGACCCATGCCGTGCAAAAAACACTGCATGATGGCAACGGACACATCCCCTAATGGACAATAAATATTTGTAATTCAATGTTCATGACTTTCTTAAGCAAAAAGAATATTGAAAAAATCTGAAAAAAATCTCAGTAATTTTAAAAAATATCTTGATGAAAAACACACTTGGCAGCCACATAAGTGTTCATGACTTGCTTCATTTTTTTGGTTTTTTTTTTTTAAAAAAAATCCACTTCATAGTCGCATCCTCTCTCTCTTGTTTTTTTTCTTAATTTTTCAATTGGCCGAAATACTAATAATATTTCTTTCCAACTCAAATTAATTAAAGCCCTCCTTCCTGACCAAATATTTGTGCTTTTACCACGTTCGGTTATATTACTAACTCTTCAACATTAAGTAAAAATAAATGTTGATCATTCTTATAGCACCAACATTTTCCATTTTACTTTTATCAAGGTTCAATATGAATCTTTACAGATTAATTTGATGCCGTATTTTTTTCCTGCTGAACACAAATTTTAATTTAGTTCTCGTATGAACACTATTTTTTTTATTTTTTAACAAATTCAAAGGTGGTTTGAAAATAAATTTAAAACCGTGTTTTAAAAAAAATAATTTTTTTGTTTAAAATAATTTTTTATATTTCTTTTATTGTTATAATATATTGATATTAAAAATAATTTTAAAAACAACTTTTTTATTTTATTTTAATATATAATTCATAATATCTCAATTGATTCATTTAACATCTATCTTTAATATATATAATCTCTTTGTTTCTTTTTATAAAACTTTTAATCTGAATATCTTTTAGAAAAAAATGCATGATGAAAATATTCTCTCGGGCCCAACTTATGGAAAAATACATGATGGCACCATCCAACGGACCCATGGAAATGTTCTCTCGGGCCCAACCTATGAAAAAAATGCATGATGGCACCATCCAACAGACCCATCTCGTGGAAAAAAAGAAGAAGCAGGATGGCAGGATGGCAATGTCCTCTTCATCATATTTGTTTTCATTTTGATATTACCCTGTTTTATGTTTTAAAAATATTTTAAAAAAATTTTATTTTATTTTTTTTATTTTAAATTATTTTATTTTATTTTTACATCATTTTAATAAGTTAATATCAAAAATAATTTTTTAAAAATAATAATAAAATATTATTTTAATACATTTTCAAATAAAAAACACTTTGAAAACTAATGATAACAAGACTTCCAAACACCCCCTAAATATTTCTCTCATTGATTTTTTTTCTTCTTTCTTTTCTCTATTTGTTTTTGACAATTTAATTCTAATTAAACTTTAGTTAATTTTGATTTCTTATGAAAATATAGAAGTGTAAGAAGAGAGACTAAAATAAAAAAGACACCAAATATAAATGTCATGCCATAAGTTCGTAAAGAATGCATTTGGTTCTTAAATTTTAAAAATCACACAAATCATATAATTTAAATACCTCAATATTTTTTTAATTTAATTTTGATACAAGAGTTTATTTTTATTATTTTTTTTATCAAAATTATAAAAAACACAAGTGAGTGGGAAAAACACGTTTGTTTTATTTTCTTCACTTTGACTATAGTTTTACCTCGCATTATTATTGTGACTGTAGTTTTACTTCACATTATTATTGTCACAAAGTGGGCATATTTCTTCTGTTATCATTCAAGATTTGAATTGAAAAGGAGGGACGTACAAAATATACCATTTGGATGTGGATAATTAATGTTAACAATATATTTATATCCCATATAAACAACAATTCACCAATGACCATGTAGGCTTTGGTGAGCTCGATCCCATATTGAAAATACTTGCTTTTTTTTTTTTTTTGGCCATGCGGTTCCTATATATATATTAGTTGAGATTTTATGATGTACATTAATTAATCCTTTTAAATTGAAGTCAAGTTATTAATTAATTATATCCTATAGATTTTCAATCCTCAAACCAATTTCAAACAAATCACTTCAAGTGAGTCATCATATATAGTTCATGATCAATTCCTTAAATCCTATAAATAAGATTGATTGATTGATGAAATTTTATAATTAATAATAATAAATGAGTAGCATGCTAATAAATATTTGTGGAAGTGAACTGTTTTTTATTGAAAAAAGAATAATTAAGCGACCCTCTTCTTTTTATATGATAATAACAACAAGAATAATAACTATTGCAGTTTAAATTATCTCGAAAGGCATAATTTTTCACATGTAATTTCCATCAAATTTAAAAGGCATGATTTTCCACACCTAATTTCAATTAAATAAAAAAAACAGTTGCAAGCCTTTATATTCATCATCATCATGGAAAGTAAGCTCATAGCATTAACATTTTATTCATGTTTTTTTTCCTTACAAAAAGACTTTGACTCCGGGTCAACGTTTGAAGAAGCATTATAAGTTCCGGTTAATTACTTTCATTCAATTCAATTTTTTTTGGGTACTGTGTGGTCCGATGAAGAGGACCTTCTTGAGCTAGTTGTAGTATATAGAGAATTTCTTAATAACATCTTAGAAATATAATTCACATCCGAACTAATAATATATATAATAGGTTTTAATATTTACTTTATATATATATATAATGAAAGATATTATGAGTTATTGATTTTGAATTTAATATTAACAATTACAACTTCCTAACACAAGTTTATTTAGTTAAGAAAAAGCTGATCCACTTTTGTTCTCTCATCTCAATCTCACTTTTGTTCCTTCTTCTTCTTTTAAGCTGTTAATTTTGTCTCTCTTTCTATCTCTCATCTCTCAATCCATCAAAATTCTAAATACATAGCATTTAATACCCATTAAATTATGCATATTAATCACTTGGTTAAAAATTAAATATGGCTAGAAAACAAATACAATAAAAAATGATAATATCTTAATCTAAGGTCTGTTGTCCATTAATTAGTCGGTGGTTGCATTCTAACACACTCAATTGAGATTTTTTTATACAAGATGAAATTAAAACTTATTATTCTTTCTCAAGCTTACGGGGCAATGTATTTATTTTATTTAAAAACTTGTATTGATTTTATTTTTTTCCAATTTGAATACTTGTATTCACGAAATGGTTAATAAAATATCTTTGTTAGTTTTGTTCTAAAATAATGACATCATAGTTAACTCCATTTAAATAACTCCTTTTAGATGAGTTTGAATTTATTTTATTTTATTTTTAATTTTTGAACTATGAAAATATAGATAAATCTAAAATAAATATTTTCTTACAATAGTCTTAGAGTGAAATTAAAGCAAAATTTATAATTTAAAAATAAAAAATACATAAAAACATGTTTTTCTGTTCCCACTATTTTTGTATTTTATATCATGGTGATTAAATGTTGCCTGATTAACATAACACTAAATTATAATATAAAAAATTAATTGTGGAATGGCATTGTAGTTGGATCTATTTGTTTTTTTTTTTTAATTATAGTGAAAATGAAATAGTTAACAACGACAAGCTTCAATTTAGATTTGAAAATTCTATTTGGCAAGCTAAATTCTTTTGAAAATTTTATTTGAACGGTAGGCGAGCCGAATCAAAAAGGGAGTGTTACCTCATCTTAATGGTATTTAAAGTTGGCTAGCATTATTTTTGAAAGTTTTTTTATTTAAAATTATATTAAAATAATAATTTTTATCTTAAAAATATTTTAAAATCATCATATCAAAAAATTTAAAAATATATATAAAAAATTTAAATAAAAAAATCAAGGGCATATCTAAAAAAAATCTAACAAGGAATGGAGATGTTTGAAGAATGACAAAAAAAAAATCAAATCAAACCAAAGCCATGAAATTAAAAACCAAAAAATAGACTAAATTTATCTCTACAGTGAGCCATCTTAGTGGTGGGGCAAAAACTTGATAAAGAGATAATTATTTATTTATCAAAACAATTATTTATTCTGGAGGAAAACCCAAACTCAATTTCATTTGATCAAAGTCACACCATAAAAAAAACCAGAAAAAATTATTTAATTGATATAATAAAAACAATTTGGTATACTAATATAAGAAAAATAAAAATCTACTAAAATGGATGGCACTCAAACAGCTCTGAATATTCGCATTCCTTATCTTCCAGGTAAGAGAAATCAATAAAAATAGGTGATGCTATTATGATGGAGATATCAATACCAAAAACATGGACATAAATTGTTTTTTTTTCAATTTGAATATTTATTTTCATGAAATCTGATAAATAAAATATCTATAAAAAAATATATACTAAAATGGGTGGTACTCGAATAATTCTGAATGCTCACATGCCTTATCTTCTAGGCAAGAAGAGATAATAAAAGCAAGTGATGTTCTTTTCTCCGGCTGTAAATGGATGGAGATATCAATACTAAAAACATGGATAAAAATTATTATTTTTTCAATTTGAATTTAAATATTTATTTTTCATGAAATCTGTTAAATAAAATATATATCTTTTTTAGTTTTATTATCAAAATGATGATGTCATAGTTAAATTCTTTTAGACGAGTTTGGATTGATTTTATTTTATTTTTAATTTATGAATAGTAAAGATATGTAAAATACTTATATTTAATATTTTTTTCATTCAAGTACTCTAATTGAATTTTTTTTTCTATTTAAATACTTGATAAACTAGTGTCTGAACATAAATTTATTTACAGAATAATTAAATGTAAGGTTTACATAAAGTAACTATGGAATAATAAGAATATTAACAATAAAATTTATTTATAAATAAATCATAAATTTAATGTCTCTAAATTTTAAATTTGATGTGGATAAATTCAAGGGATTTACAAGATAAAATAGTACAATATTAACCTTTCAGAATCTCCCACTCTTCCTCCTCATGGAATTAATTAGTAGGTAGTTAGTTTGTTCTATCTTCTTCATGTTGTCTATAGTTTTACTTATATTATTGTCACAAATTAGGAATAGTTAAAACTAGTGATATTTCTAGCTTGCTATTAAAACTATAGTTTTTTTTAATTTGTTTCTCAATTATTGAAACAATAATATTTTTAATATTATCATTCCCATACTTGTTTATAAAAATCATTTCTATTAAACCACATTAATATGTTTAAATTAAAGTATATTATCCCTTCTTAATTAAGGAACAAGAATTAAACAAGCTTCCGAATAACCCATCTCGTGGAAAAAACGCATGATGGTTGGAAATGGTCTCACGGCCTCACCTCGAGGAAAAATGCATGATGGCAACGGTCTCAAGGACCAATGTGCAGATGGAAATGGTCTCACGAACTCATAAATGCATGATGGAAATGGTCTCACGGGCTCATCTCGAGGAAAAGCAACTCTATCGGGGACCAAAGCGCATATGGCATTGGTCTCCCGAACTTATAAATGCATGATGATGATTGTCTGTCGGACCCATCCTGAGGAAAAAAAAATGCATGACGGCTAAGTACTTATTTCTAGTACTCTTGAGATTGGAGGGTTGCCACCATATATTTTCGCTGTTGGAGAAATACAGTAGTTTAGGGAATTTTATTAAATATATTATATTAATATAAGAGGTGCATCCTTAAAGTTATTTGGATAAAAAAATTAATTAGTTTTTCAATTTATATACAATCTAACCCATTGATATATCTTTCTGTCGAATACGGTAGATTTGGAGCTAAAACTCTAAAAAAAGGATAGTGACTCTTTCTCAAGAATATTTTCAGCTTTGGAAAAGGAGTATATTTTCAGCTTTAAAGTATTTTTTATTTAAAAATATATTAAAATAATATAATTTTTATTTTTTAAAAATATTTTTGATATCAGTATATTAAAAAATTAAAAAATATATATATAAATAATTAAAAAATAAATAAAATTTTATCCAATTTTTATTTGGCCAGCCGAGGCATATCCAATAAAAGCCTATCAACAAACGAAGATATTCGGAGAATGACAGAAAATAAATCAAACCAAAAGATGAATCAAATTTGTCATTGTAGTGAGCCAACTTAGTGGTGGGGCAAAAACTTGATGGAGAGATAATTATTTATTTATCAAAACAATTATTTATTCTAGAGAAAAACTCGAATT
This sequence comes from Populus simonii, assembly GCA_007827005.2. NCBI lineage: Eukaryota > Viridiplantae > Streptophyta > Magnoliopsida > Malpighiales > Salicaceae > Populus > Populus simonii. The sequence continues at coordinate 13,899,336 of CM017481.2, forward strand.
CAATTTCATTTGATCAAAGTCACACCATCAAAGAAAACAAGAACAAAGGTATTTAATTGATATAATAATAAAAGAAAAGTTTGTATGTTAATATAAGAAAAATAAAAATCTACTAAAATAGGTGGACTTGAATAGCTCTAAATATTTGCATACCTTATCTTGCAGGCAAGAAAAAACAATAAAAGCATGTGATATTTTTTTCTTCGATTGTAAATGGATGGAGACATCAATACCAGAATACTTTTAGTCACGAAATTTGATGAATAAAATATCTTCATTAGTTTTATTATTAGGATGATGATGTCACAATTAATTTTTTTAGATGATTTTGGATTGATTTTATTTTATTTTTAATTTCTAAACAGTAAAGATATATAAAATACATATGCTTTATATATTTTTCTATTCAAGTCCTCTAATTGATTTTTTTTCTATTTAAGTACTTGATAAACTAGTATCTGATCATAAATTTGTTTACATTGATTTCTCGAATAAATATAAGGTTTATATAAAGTAACTATGAAGTAATAAGAATATTAACAATAAATTTATTTATAAGTAATTCATAGATTTAATTTCTCTAAATTTTAAATTTGGTGTGAATAAGTTCAAGGGATTTCTAAGATAAATAGTACAATAGTAGCCTTTCAAAAAAAAATGAGAATCTCCCACTCTTCCTCCTCAAGGAATTAATTAGTGGGTAGTTAAAACTATAGTTTGTTCTATTTTCTTCACTTTGTCTATAGAAAAACCTATATTATTGTCACAAATTAGGGATAGTTAAAATTAGTGATATTTCTCTAACATTGTTGTAAGAAAATTTTGGAAATTTTTATTCAATTATAAGATAATAAAAATAAATATTAACAAGAAGAAACAATAAATAAAATTATAAAAGTAAAACATGTTTTTTGAATTATGTAATTTTTTTTTGTTCTCAAAACAAAAGGAGTTTTTATTAGCATTGTAGTTTATTGAATAAAAAGTAACAATAATAGCCCCATCTTAATAATTTAAACTAAAAAAAAAACATATATTTTCAAGCAATCATGAGGCAGCCATGCTCCCAAAAAAACTATCATTACTAATGACATCAACATCTGAATTAATAGCCCTATCTTAATATAAATGCTAATCAATTATTATCATTATCAAAAATATTAAGTGATGTTAGTGCGTATCTATTCATAAATTATTATTTATCGTAATTGTATAATTATGAATTTATTCTTACCATAAAAAAAATTAAACTTTAAGTGTATATTTTCATATATTACTATTCATTATAATTCTATAATTATAAATCTGTCCTTTTAAAAACAACAACGAATTAAGCTTTGAGAGTAAGATTATTTTTTTTTATCATGAATAAAAAATTGCATAATTTTTTGAGGTATGATTATATTGAGTTAACCCTTTATAATTTTTTTTTAATTTCACCCTCTATTATTTTTTAATCTATAAATAATCTATAAATAATTTTTTGGAAAGTTTTCAAGTTTTGAGATTAAATTCATAGCTCTTTTCTCTTTAAATACAAGAAATATACCAATCAATATTAAAATAACTTATTAATATTTTTTTTCAAGTTTATTAAAATAATGAGGAACAAATCTTACAAATTAAAAAGTTGAAAGAGAATGAAATTGAAAAAATAATATCTAATTTCATAAATTATCTCAAATAAAATAAATAATAATCAAAATAACTTGTAAGCTCAAAGGTCATAAAAAAAAATTTAAATGAACTTTGAGAAATTCAAATAAACTTGGTGATGATGAATGAACATAATAATAAAAGGAAAGTAAGAAAATATCTTGACATTTATATACAATGTATGATTTTATAATAATTTCATGTGATAATAACATGAAGGATTTTTTTTAATCAAATAAAAAAAAATTGTTTATCTATCAAAATAATTATTATGAATTTAATATTTGCAATATGAATTTTGAAATATACCACAAGATTAATACTTATATTCACCAAATGATTGATAAAATATCTTGTTAGTTATGCTATAAAATATATAGTGATGTCACAGTTAACTCTTTTTAGATGAGTCCAGATTGATTTTTTTTTATTTTTTTATTTTTGAACTATAAAATATAGATAAATTTAAAATAAATATTTTTTTACATTAGCATTTCTAATTTGCTTCTGTTCAAGATGAGGCAGTTCCTGTTTGAGGTGGTTCTCCATATCCTTCATCCACCGGACTCCACAATTCTTGTGAGATAAAGATTGTCTCCGTTTGAGAACTCCAATAATCATAATGCTCGTTATCTATTTTTTAGTTTCTGTATAAAAAAGAAGAAAACAAAAAATATATACATTTGGAAGAAAACAAAAAATATATAGCATTGAGAATAAGATGTCGGAACGCCCAGAAAATAGCCAAAAACTGATTGAGAAAGTTAAAAATACAAAGATTGAAAATTAACAATATATGTTTTTACTGATGAGAGTCTTGTTAACAAAAAAAATTTAATTTAAGAAAGAAAAGTCCGAAATCAAATGTTTATAGACTCAATTAAATTTTATTGAAGGTTTAATTGAATTTATAAAGGGTTTGATTGTAAGAAAAATTGATTTTTAAGTCAATTTAGGCTTTAATTAGAAGAAATTAAATTTCCAGGGTCAAATTATAATTTTTAGGAGTTGATTTGATTAAATTAGGGGCTTAATTGTATAAATATTAAAGTTTGATGGCAAATTAGAGATTTGAATGAAGAAATCCAAAACCAAGGATCAAATTGGAAAAGACATGTAAATAGAGGAACTGAAATTGACTAAATCAGGGGCTATATTAAAGAAATTAAAAGTTTAGTGATCAAATAAAGATTAAATTGTATAATTTCAAGACCAAGAACTAAAATGAAAAAGATAGCAAGCATTAGAGGTGACATTGAAATTTAACATGGATGTAATTAAATTGATTTTTTAAAATTTAAAATACAATTAAAAAGATTGAATAAATAAAAAATAAAAAATAAATAAAAAATTAATATATTTTGAAGTCATTTTCTTTTAAATCAAACGACATGTCTCAAATAAAACAACAATAGAGTTCATAAAAAATAAATAAAAAATGACCGAAACGGTATGTAAGAATTTGAAAAGAGTGATAGGTGGTTCAGGAAGAAATTGTGAAAAAAAATTGTCATTATACCTGTTTAAATCATTAAAATAAATAATATTTGTGTTAAATAATTTTATTTGATGATAGAAGCTTATATTAAATATTTTTTTATTTTAAAGTTTATAAAAAAACAAATATAATTTTTAATTAATTTTTTACTAGTGTTTTTTTTGTTCTTAACACCACTGGTCACTTCTTTAAATATACGTTAGTGTTGATGAATGAAAATTTAAGTGGACGGAATTTTAGGATTTCTAGAATTTTAGGACCCATGCCGTGGAAAACACTGCATGATGGAAATGTTTTCTCGGACCCCACTCATGGAGAAAATGCATGATGGCACCATCCAACGGACCCATCTCGTGGAAAAAAGAAGCAGGACGGCAGTGTCCTCTTCATCCTCTCGTATTAAGTATTGCTTGTTGCACTGAGGACATTAGCCCGGCGGTGAAGGGAGATTATCTTTTTTTTCTGCTCCTGGTGTAGATTTTTTTTGTATATGCTTGTCATCTTCATGGTATCTTACATGTTAATTAAGTTTGCAAGATATTTAGTGAGTCATGGTATTAGCTGTGGTGCACGCAAGTTAGCCCGAACACCCACATAAATAAATAAATAAAAATATTGCTCGCATGGATTTTTTTACTCGACAAGGCTTTATTCTGCAACCTCTCGTAAACTACAGACAAGCTGTGTAAAATTTATATATTTTTTTAATTTAATGATGAGAGTTTATATTAAATATATTTTTTTAAAATTCATGAAAAAAATAAAATATTGTTTTTTTACCTTAAAAAAAACATGATAAGTATTTTATTTTATTTTATTTTTTCAACACCATTGATCGCTTCTTTGAATATACGTTATTGTTGATAAATGAGAATTTAAGTGGATAGAATTTTAGGATTTCTAGAAGAATTAATTCTCTCAAATTTTGTCATATTTTCTGTTTTTATTTTTATTAATTTGGCTTTTCTTTCCTACTTTTTAATTAATATTTTTTGGATGAGAATGAAATATTTTATATAAACTTTAAAAACAACATTGAGATTGATTCATATATATTCTATGTTACTATTATTTGTATAAACAGATGAAGCATGAAAATTATAGAAAGGGCGAAAAACCAACTGCTTGAGGGTGTTTGAAGGGCGAAAAACCAACTGCTTTCTACGACCACAGCACTTCTTCATTTATATCTTCTAGATTTATAAAGTAAATTGTACGGGTGCTTTTGACTGGGTAATTTAATATGTTTTTTTATTAAAATTTAATTTTTTTTAAAAATATTTTTTATATTATAAAAAAACAAAAGCTAATACACTCTTCTCTTTCTCTTGTCTATGAAAAAATGGCATCAAGGAGTTTTAGGTTTTTACATCCACAAGTGTACGGAACCATCTGGTGGAAAATTTGTTGCAGTATCCTCTCCATCAAAATACCTTTTGTTTTGATATGAAACATTTATTCTGCACACCCTTGAAATAGAAAGATTAAAATAAAATTGAAAGGATTAGTTTTTTTATTTTTATTTTTCTCAATGATCATTTAATGTCTTTATATTAGTTTTCAAGTCTTGAGATTAAGTTCACAGCTCTTTTTCTTTAAAGACAAGAAATATACCACTAGATTAAAAACTGTTTTATATTTCATTAAAATAAATAAATAAATAACTTTTATAGTTACAATATTTTATTCTTAAGCAAATAAATTGATTTCAAGTGACAGTAACATGAAGGATTTTCTTCCGATCAAATTTATTTTCATTAGAAAATATTATTTATTTATCAAAATAATAATTATTTTGGCGGGAACTTTTCCCCAAGAAAACCAAAACTCAAAGTTTTGATAAGAAATTAGAAGATTTGATAAGATTGGGGACTTAATTAAGCTTTGAATTAGTTTAATTAATGAAATCAGGGGCCTAATTGAATAAATATTAAACTTTAGGGCTGATTTGGGTGAAATTGCAATAAATTAATGTTCAGGGACCAAAATGAAAATTCGGGGGTAATATAGGGAGCTTAATTGACTTTTCCAGGGTAATTTTGAAAGAATTAAAAGTTTAAGAGTCAATTAAGGACTACATTGATTAAATTGGAAGCCAAGAACTGTTCTGTGCAAAACGCTGAAATCCAGGGGTTTAATACATTTTACCCAGGAGGGGCTGATTGATAAATGTTGCACATTGGAGGACCCAATTGAACAAGGCCGTTCACACCCAAACGACGCCGTTTCAAAGTCACTGTTCATCGTCTTCCTAATCTGAAACGGAGAAAGCCCGCCTGTTAAGAGGAAAAAACTATACAAAGTACAAACGCTCAGTGGTCAGGTCCCATCACCTTCAGACCAGACTTGGAAGGCCTACCATCTTCCTCGTCCGGCCAAACCTTCCTCCACCGGCACGAGGTGCAAGATAACCGAGAATACCGCCATCAGCAGTCCAACAGTGGCGGGACTGTTGGTGTCCCAATCCGGCCAAAATACAAAGTCCTAGATCTTATCCTTATCAGGGGAAGATAAGCAGCAAGATGGAATGCCTATAAAAGGCAGAGGAGGACACAGGAAAAGAAAGAAAAGAAAAGGGGGAAGAGAACGAACGAACGAAACTAAAAAGAAAAGAAAGAAAAGAATTACCGCGACGTCTGCGACAATAACAATAATAACTATTGTAGTTTAAATTATATCGATGCTATTCATTTCCATCTATTTTTATTCATAATAATAATCGAAAACTCATGCAAATCTTAAGTATGAAACGTCTAAATATTATTAAAAAATTAGTATAAATTAATTAAATTAAGAAAAAGCCATTAAATCAAAAAATCTTCACAAAAGTTTCTTTTTTTTTTTTCCATGAACACTTGTACCAATCACTTCTATGAATATACGTTGTTGTTGATGAATGAGAATTTAAGAGGATAGGATTTTAGGATTTCTAGAAAAACCAACTCTCTTAAATTCTGTCGTATTTTCTGTTTTTATTTTTATTAATTTGAATTTTATTCTTTTTTATTTTTTAATATTTTTTTAGATGAAATTGAAATATTTTATATAAAATTTAAAAATAATATTGAAGTTTATTTATATATATTCTGTGTTACAATTACTGAAAATTATAAAAAAAGATTGTTACAAAAATAAACAGGCTGTTAGTGAATACATTTATATCCTCTAGTGTTAACAAGAACGTCTGTACTATCTCTTGGAAATGACACTGATAAGTTTTAGAGATTTTTTATTTGTGTATTTTAAAAATAGTTTTGAAAAAAATTAAATTTATTTATTATTTTAAATTAGATTTTTTTATTTTAAATAATTTTGATGTGTTATATCATAATAATTTTTTAAAAAATAATAATAATATTTTAATATATTAAAAAAACATTTTAAAAATAAATATTACTGCACACAAAATAGAGAGTATTCGGTTTTTAGAGCCCCAAGCATACGGCTCCATCTCGTGGAAAACATTGCATGATGGCAATGGGTCTCACGGACCCATATGGTGGAAAAAATATTTATTTGTTTTGATATAAAATATTTATTTCGTGTACATTTGAATTAGGAAGATTAAAATAAAGTTGAAAGGATTATTTTTTTTCATATATTTTTTATTCAATGATCACTTAATATCCTTATATTAGTTTTCAAGTTTTGAGATATAAGTTGATAGCTTTTTTCTCTTCTAAGAAAAGAAATATACCACAAGATTAAAAACTAGTTTATATTTCATTAAAATAAATAAATAAATTACTTATATATTAACATTTTTTTTCTTGAGTAAATAAATTGGTTTATGTTATAAAATTATGTATCAAGAAGTTTACAATAATAATATAATTATTAAACAGTAAATAGAATATATAAAAACAATAAAAATTAGGAAGATAAAAAAAATATTTTTATTTTATATGGATTTGTAGTTATATTTATTGACAATACTTCTATTTACTCTCTCAACAATGCTTTTATTTATAAATACATATATATAAATACTTGTAAGCTTAAAGATTATTAAAAAATATATAAATTTAAATGAATTTTGAAATATTATAATTATAATAAAGCATTTATAGTTCCATTAATTAATCGGTGGTTGCTTTTTTTTTTTCATGATACTTGAAGAATATATTAAAATAATTATTTAAAGAATGATCAAAACAAAGAACGAGAAGTCAAGTTAGTTGAAATTAAAGCATATTATCCCTTCTCAAGCGGCAACGGTCTCACGGTCCATCTTGTAGAAAAAACGCCTGAAAGCATTAATGGTCTCACGGACCATCTCACTGACCCAGACCCATATCGTAGAAAAAATGCAGATGACAACGGTCCCCACATCTCACATGTTAAATAATATATTTATTTTATTTTATTTATTAAATGTAAAATAATATTTTTAATTTAATTCATTTATATATAATTTTTAATTTTTAAATTAAAACAAGTATTTTAAAATAAAGATTAATAAGAATTTTTATTTTTTTTATTTTTATATTCATATTTTTTATATTAATTTAAATTGCTTTAACATCAGAGGCCCATTTACACTGCAAATCCCTATCTCTTGACTGCGTTAAAAAAATAGACGATAATAATGTTTGATTTTGCCAACACCATTAAAATTAAGACATGATTTTCTTTACGCGATTTCCGTAAGAGAGCAGCGAGGGCTCTATATCCATCATCTTCATGGAAAGTGAGCTGGCTAGCGTTGACCTTTCATTCATGTTTTTCAACAGAAGACTTCGACTTGGGGTCAACTTTTCGGTTAATTATTTTTCTGCAATTTAATTTAATTTTTATTAATATGAATGTTTGGATTAGTTTTTATATATCTTCATTAATCTTACTAGTCTTGAAATTAATGACTATATAAATCTTTAATTATCATTATATTAATAAAATTCAATTTTATTTTATTATTTGATTTCAATTAATGTTAGTAAGATCCAGTTCAGCTTTACAAGTTCATCCATAATGTCTGTAGCTTGACTGCAGGTTCATCCATAATGTAGCCCAATCAAATGGATGCACTCAAATGTCTCTGTACGTAGGTTTACGTACCTTATTTTTCAGGCATGAAGAGATATAATTATCAAATTTTATATTTTAATACTAAAATTCATAAAATTATTTTCCTTCTTTTATATAGTTATCTTATCAGAACCTTGAAATATCTAAGATTTTCATTCCAAAGTTTTTTGAAAACCAATTTCATTTTTACCAGAATATTATTTTTTTCACACTTGAGAAATTCAGCCAAAAAAAAGATTCTAAGGACAATTGTGGTCAGATTTGAGGCAAACAAAAAGGGTCAAAACCCACTAATATTAGTTGATGATGGCATTTAAATTATTCTTTCCTTAAAAGTTCGCGCCCAACTTAAGTTCGCGCCCAACTTATCAATTATACATTGAATTAATTGGTGCCGCACAGATTCATACAAAAACGTTGCCTCTTCCATTTTGTTGCCATTTTCTATAACAAAAATTTGTAAACTGATTTGAAAATATCTTTTACTGTGAAGTTAATATTATTAAACTTTCATTTTTCCATATTTCAAGAAAAAATATCTCTTGCTTTTCATAAGAATAGACACTATATTTCAAACACGCACGAATACAACATCTATGGAGTAACTTTCATATTGAAAGTTTTTGGAAGTTTTGAATTTAACCTACATGTTTTGAATTTTTTTCAATCATATTATCCCTTTAGTTTTGATGGGGTCAGTATTGTCCTTCTAATTGTAATTTTTTTAGTTTTGTTTTATTATTTTTTACCGTTTTTCTTCTATTAGATTAGAATTAGATTGTTTGATAATCTAAATAGGCTCATATTTGTTCTTCTTACCTTTTTTTCTTTATGGTTTTTTTAGCACTTTATTTATTGTTATTACATATTTTTTTTAAGTATTGTTTGGATTATTACTAACTCAGGACTTATTTTTGACATCAGAATTTTTTACTCTAACCACTGTATAGCATGAGTGACAAATCTAGGTATTACTAAAATGCTACTAGTATAAATAGCAAATGCCAGCGAGGACTTTTAGGCTTTTAGAGCCCCCAAGCTACGGCCCCATCTCGTGGGAAAAAAAATACATGATGGCATTAATGGTCTCATTAACGTGGAAAAAACGCATATAGTTATAGAATTAAGTTTTTAATATGAGATAGTTTATATAATTTTTAGATTTTATTAATTAAGTGGTTATCAGTTTAAATTTTATTATTTTATTTTATTTTATAAAAATAAATATAATAATATAAATTTATATCTAAAAAACTTTCGTTTAAATTGGTGATGCATATTAAAAAATTATATAAATTTTATTTTGAAACCTGAATAATATATTAAGCGTTTAGAATAAAGTAATTTTTTGGAAAGTTCTCAAGTTTTGAGATTAAATTCATAGCTCTTTTCGCTTTAAATACAAGAAATATACCAGAGGTTATAGACTCTGGGTTTCTGCTTGTTTTTTTGTTGCTTCTGCTAGTTTACGTTGTGTTTGTTTTCTTTGTTGAAATTTTCTTCTTTTGCGCGTTGATAGGTCTGAATCACTAAGAAAACACTTATCTGACTAATAGGGAAGGAGTTAGTAATTAGCATTCAAGATTAATAGGCAGCTGGTCTTCTCAAATATATCAAATTGTCTTCAAAACACTTATCTGACTCTCTGTTGCAGATCAAATTCCATATATTGAATCAGACACTTACGTGGCCTACAATGACGAGAATGGTGGGGTAATCCAATGTTTAAAGGAAGATGGCATTGTTGATTTGGACACTGACTTCAGCTCGCTCCCAGAATGGATATCAATGAAAGCGATGGTTAGCACCTGGGTGGGGTCTGATGGAACCTCTGCCTGCACAATTTATCACTCTGGCCTCCCTTGGTTGATAGGAAAGGCTCTATTCATGAAACTAGTGTAAGCTGTTAAGCAGCGACTTGGGATAACTAAAGAAAATGCTGAACGAAGGGAAGCAGAGGTTACACTTCTATCGTTTATGATCTTTTTCTGCAACTTGTTGATATCAAATCTGCGCACATGCACTAGTGTTAGAAAGCATACACCTGTGGAATGATTTTACCCCTTTATGTATTGCTTCATTTTCTGTTAATTTTCCTTGACCATGGCCTTGCAATTTTTTTATTTTCATTTATGGATAGATCTACAAGAGAGCGAAAATTGCATATGGAGCTTTGTCAACCACATTAGTGGATCACACATTTCTTTTTGAAAGGTGTTTCTTTTTTATATCGTGGTTAATATATATATTTTTCATTTTTACCTGAAATCATCTAAGATATTTTGGTTTTTATGTTTTGAATTCAAATTTTAAGTTTGAGGTCTTGACCATGCATTGATTATACACCCAACTTCATTTTTCTGTTTGTGCAGGCCATCTAGTTTGGACGCATATTTCCTTGGGCATGTCCTTTTCACTCTTCAAGCATTTCCTGTGAGTCACTTTACCAATTGTCTTGATCTGTGACCTGTGAGAGCTGAATGCTGGCATTTGTATGGCGAGAACAATTATTTACAGCTGAAAATGTGGTAATACATGACCTGATGACAAGCATTGCTGTAAATGTCTAACAATCAAGTCCCTCTAATTTCTTCCAAGAACACTGCAGCAATCTATGCTGTTATAAAACACATTACCATCGATTTTATTTTTTCCATTTAAAAACTCTCTTGAAACCATTTTCTGTTAACATGGTTTCTACTTATTTGATTTTCACGTTATCTGCTATTGTTATTCTGTCTTGGCACAAAGCATTTGAGTTTGTTGCTTCACTTGTCAAATATTTTCAACTCTTATCCTTTTATGTGTTCCGTGCCATTAGGAATCATCGATGCTGCGAAGTGCAGTACTCTTGGAGCATGGTAATCTCATACGATATGCTGAAAAACTTAAGACAGATTTCTTGGAGGCTGGATCGTCTTCTTCTGTCCCGCAATTCCTTTCAGACGCTTCATCAACTTCAACAAGACGTCCTTCAAATTCAGGCAAGATATTTTCATCTTTTATTCTTGTGAATATTATATTGGTCATCTGATAGTGTCTTGAGTTGTGGATTTACTAAACCAAACCAGCCTCCAGATCATGTTTCAGTCATCATCAAACTAACAATTTGTTGTTTAAGATGCTTCAAGAAAAATATAAGCCATTGGGAAATAAGAGGTCAAAAAGTACCATCCATGTCTCTTTTCTTTCAAATAGAATTTCCGACTTTTTTCATTTGTTTTTATCACTAGGCTCAAAACCTAAGAAGCAACCCAAGAGGGAAAGGACAGAAGAGGAGAAAACTTTCAGAAGAAGGGCAAGATACTTTCTAGTAACACAAGTAGTTGCAGTTTTAGTCTTTCTATATGTCATGAGCAGTAATGATTTTTCTGAGGTGGAGGTTGATGATGATGAAGATGAAGATGAAGGCTTCAGTTATGACTGAAGAAATTCGTTTTTTAACAAATTTGTATTTTCCTTGCCAATTTTTTCCCTCATGACAATTCAGTCATGGACATCACTGTGAGAAAGATAGTTTCCTTTTTACCTTTCATTCTTGTATTCCATGTAAAAGCTTTGAAAAATAATCATCCAACAGTTGTAGGTTGTTAATTGTGAACATTTCCTTAAGCACAGTGATAGGTGGTACAGACTTCAGAGGAAATTGTGGCCAAAGTAGTTGGATTCTAATAATGAAAATTCAGAAACTCTCCGTGCTGCAGGAAATAGCCCTTGTAATTGTTGAATTTGAATCCACTGTAAAAAAATCACCCCGTGAGCACTCATTCATTCTCATTGATTTACTTCCAATTCCTTCTTCCTGTTTCTGGTTCTTTGTTTACCGTTTCTGGTGATATTGATTTGTTTTTTGGTTGGTTCACCTTTTTAAACAGTTATAAAAACTAAGGTAACTCAGAAGCATTTGTTTATTGATTGCAAATGGTTCAATTTACAATAAGGAACAAAATACGATATGACTCGGCGATGCTATAACAAAATAGATGGAAAAAGATATGTGAGCTTCCGTGTTTGATAGATTCAAGCAGTTTCCAATCCCAGATATTTCTAAGCATACATTCTGTTCATCTTTGGTTAGCTTGCCAGCTAATAGATCACAAAGAAATATGTTAGCAGGAGCAGCAATTGCTCTACGCTACCTTTGTCATTTAGGTTATAACATGTAATTACATCACTGATGCTACAATGGAGCTTTGGAATGCCATTATCACATGCTAATTAGATCGGTTTTATACTTTGTAATTGTCACATATAGTGGTATTGTGTTTATTCTGTTCCTTTAAACTAACTTGAAATTTGAATTTTTCCTAATTAATGAGTATAAAATAAAGACCACACAAATATATAAAATTTGTAATTGCGTTTCAAGTTAATATCATTTTTTTTTGTTCAACTATCACTTCATATGTGTGCACAGAATGGAGCTTCCAATGAAGCAATTGTACTATTCAATGAAATGAGAGAGGCAAGTCCTAATCCAAATAAAGTCACAATGATTGAAGTATTGTCTGCATGTTCCACAATAAAAGCCCTTGATTTGGGGAAATGGGTTAAGACACATGAATCAGAAAAAAGTTTACTGCACGATGTCTATATTGCGAGTGAATTAATAGATATGTATGCAAAATGTGGGAGCTTGGATGATGCACTCAGGGTTTTTGAGAGTGTTGCTATTCAATTTTTGATTTATATTTTTTATAAATTTTTTTAAAAAATTAAAAATAGTAAAAAAACAACGAAAATCCCCAAAAAATACATTTTGATATATTTGCATTATTTTTAGCATTTTCAACATTATCTTAGAAAAATTTAAATTTTCAAAAGTATTTTGAACGCTATCAATTTTTAACGCGTTAATTTTACGATCACTGATTTTTTGAGTGCACATTGATATTGCTCGCTTTAAAAAAAAAAAAAAACAAAAGAAAAAGAAAAATTAAGGGACTAGTTTGGAAACTCTAGAATATTTTGCCTATAAATACTAGTCTACAGTAAAAAAACCACAGGGGGAGAAAAAGAAAGAGGCAGAGGGCCGAAAAATATTTAGGGGGAGGAAAATTATGAAGAAGCTCTAAGAACACTAAAAACAAAACCTACATCTATCTCTAGGGACGGCGGCCGCCTCCCTAACCTTGGCCAAAGAGAACTGGGGCTGCTCGCTTCTCCTCTGTCAAAAACAAAGAAACCAGAGAGCCCCTGACTCGCTTCCCCATAGCCTTTTGCAGCCTCTCCAGCCCCCTGATCCTGCTCTCGGTTAGCCCCCCTTTCCTTTGAAAAAAAACCTAAAGCCACCTCTACCAGCGACGGCTGCTCAAGCTCTTTTGAAAGGAGAGAACCCCACAAAACACACTCCCTTCTCCTCAACACGCAGCAGCTCCACTCTCCGGTTTTTCCCCATCTCCCAGAACCAACCGGGGCCGCCTCCCTGGCTGGAGGCCAAAAACCAGAGAGAGAACCTTCAACCTCAGCTCCCTCTCTTCCACCGATCTGTCCTTCTCTCCCTCCGCCACCGTGCAACAGCCGACCCATCGGCCTCCCTCTCCCGGCCGCTGGCCCCTACTTTGTGACCCAAAACCAGCCGGCCGCGCCCCTCCACTGGCCGTCGCTCTCCCTCGCGGCCAAGACAACACCGCTGCCCACTGACACAGGAGACCAGCCCCACAGCGGCTCCTTTCTTCCGTAGGCCGAACACAGCGGCAGCCCCGCTGTCCTCTGCTCAGTCTTCTCTCAGTTCCACCGCGACAACAGCAACAACAACCCGGCAGCGCCCACAGACCGGCGGCCCCCTTGGTCTTGCCGCCACCTGAAGCGGATGAGAAGAAGCTCTCCCAGCCACCAGATCTGCCATCGACAGAAGGAAAACAGAGAAGGGAGAAGGCGTTGTACCCGAGAACAGATCCGGAAGGGGAAAAGAAAATTAAAATCGACTGCTTGTTGTGTTTCTTCTCCTGCAGGTAACGGTGGCTGTCACCGCCGGCGAGGAAAGAGAAGAGGGGAGGAAGCCGATTCTGATCTCCCCTGGCGCCGCTCATTTTTTGCGCAGTGGTGGCCGCGAGTGGAGCAGACGCGCCGCCACCACTCCCACAGTTCCTGTGGGGCTGCTCTGCAGTTCCTGGACTCTTTAGGGACCTTTTTGTAATTTTTACATGTTTGAATATGTATTTAAATGTCTGTTAAATGTTTTTAGTTTATGTTATGTTGTAAAAATTGTAACAGAAAACATAGTGAAAAGGTAATTTGGAAGGGTGTGGTTGTATTTTTATTTATTTATGTTATTGAATTATAAAAAAAAAAAGACAAATGGAATTAATTGTTTTTTGAATATGATTAAATATTTTAAGGACAAATAAAATCATGTTATTTTTTTTTATATTTTTTATATATTTTGGGATTTAATAATTTTTATTAAAACTTTAGAATTTGATTAATATTTTAAATTTTCAAATCACATCAAACTGCAAAGCAGCTTATCTCATGTAGGGTGTGTTAGGGGTGTTAATATCTGTTCTAGCCACAATCAGTCATTTATTCTGTAATCTTTGACAAAGACCAGTAAATCTGGGTTTTCTAGTAACCTTCAATGAAATACTAGATGGCGACTTTTAAAAAATCAATCAAGTAACAGGATCAAAAACCACTGAATCGCTGCGCGGGAAGGGTGCGACAGAGAGTATGCCTCATAAAAATGAGGTGTCATGGAATGCCTTGATTTCTGCTCTTGCTTTCCATGGGCAGGCCTGGAAGCATTATCATTATTCAAACACATGTCAAAGGATAATGGCACTGTTCAGCCTAATGACACCAATTTCATAGGAGTACTTTCTGCATGTGTGCATGCCGGATTAGTTGATGAGGGCCGCCAATTGTTTGAATCAATGAAATTGTCATTTGGATTGGTCCCAATAGTCGAGCACTATTCTTGCATGGTTGATCTTTGTGCGCGTGCAGGACTTCTGAACGAAGCTTGGGACTTAATCAAGAAGATGCCTGGAAAACCAGATGAAATTGTGTTGGGGTCATTGCTTGGTGCCTGTCAGAGGTGTAGAAATGCAGATGTTGGTGAAAGGGTCATTCAATTGTTTCCAAAGATGCAATTATCTCATCTAAGATATATGCAAATATGAGAAGGTGAGATGATTCTGCAAAGATGAGGGTGTTGATGAGGCAGTGTGTGGTGTCTCCAAAACCCCTGGCTGTAGCTGGATTGACGTTGGAGCTCGTGCTCATGAATTTCATTCTGGTGACAGCTTACATCATCATTCGGTGAACGTATACCAATTGCTGAATGAGGAGATAAAGAGAGAGGTTACATTCCAAATATTTGTTGCATATAGAGGTGGAAAAGTTAAATACTTGGTTGTCTCTTTCAGCCATTGAACAAAGCATTCGAAGGGATTATATCTTCTGGTTGATGACTCCAGCCAAAATGTTGAATGGTAAGTTGTGTTCTTAATAGCTTGAGCAAGGAGCTCAATCTTGCTGATAGAAATGTATAGTTTACCCTCGCATGAGTATGTTTCTGTAGAATGAAAATAGTTGTTGGATTGTTACATGCATTTGCTGTAAAATAATGCAGTTCATTCCGTAAAGAATGCTAAAACTTTTTTTTTTTTTTTCAGAACATAAGGAGGGAATGGAGGGGGAATATTGGTGGATTGAAATAAAATGCACTTGACACCTTTTAAGATTTTAAGGATGCCATAAATCATTTTCAATAGTCCTCTAAAGCCAGAACGATGTTTAGTTTCTGAACAGACTTCACTTGGAATCTGACAAAACCCAATCTACGATTAGAACTTATGCAGAAATTGCCTCATAACGCGACTCCATATCTATTTGTCTTTCCCTAGTGGGTCCTTGTAATTTCAATAGTTGATGTAAATGAAGTGTAAAATGTTTTTAGGCCTTGATTGTAGTTTCTGCTTGGAAAGTAGTTTCTATAAAAAATAATTTTTTTAAAAATGAATTATTTTATAGTTTAGCGGTATTATAAAAAATAAGTTAAAAAATATTTTTTTTTCGTGTTTAACTATATCATAAAAAATAAGTTGTTTTAATTTTTTTTTAAGTTTATCTAATATATATTATATGTTAGATGTAATTATAATACAATATGGATGAGCCCTTAATTAGACCCATCCAAAGCTAGCATTTTCATCGGTTCCAATAACATGATATTTTGTTGACAATCTTAAGAATTGAGTTATATACATTTAAATGCAGTGTACTCCATACTGTACTTGTTATGATCCTTGTTAAATTTTTAGGGAATGGAAGTTCTGGTGAACCAGAGCATTAGGGAGACTTCATTACAATCCTTAGCATTGATTGTGGAGAAGTGAGAAATATCATTTCTAGTGAAGTCCCAAGTGTTCTTGAGTCAAAGCTCCAGGTTAATTTGTTCTCTCAACATGCTTGCTTATATTTTCCTTTACTAATCTTGTACACAAAAGAACTGTATATAGGCAGCCTCGTTTCATTATTGTTCTATACATAGAAATTGGATGTGGACAGCAAGGACGCGAGGATTGCATATTATTTTGATTTCATTGTTGGGACAAGCACTAGAGGCCTTATGACATCCATGCTTACTGCTCCAAATGATGAAAAACGACCTTCGTTTGCCGCAAAAGATATTATAAGTTTTATCAAGACCACAATCCAGGCACCAAGTAATTTATGGTATTTTTGAGCTACGGTTTTTTTTATGTTGCTTTTTTTATGGTATTTTTGAGCTACGGTTTGGAATTGTACAGAAGTAGTATTCTATGGTGATTCATCCTTTAGGGTGTGGGGTTTATTCTTTGTTAAAGAAAAGGAAAGTGTTTTTCCGGTGCTAAAAAGAGGAAAACACTTTCCTTTGGGAAAAAGGGTTGTGTTGTCCTTGGTTGGAAACCACTTTCTTGGAAAGTGGTTTCTCAAAGTTTACCAAACATAGAAAAGATGGGGAAATTGTTTCCAGGAAAATGGTTTCCATGAAACAAACAAGGCCAGTTTAGTTTTTTAATGCTCCCTTCTTTGCTTTCTTAACTTTCTCCTTGTTCTGGCTATTGCAGCTGGAAATATGATAAAGCTAAAGGACATGGTAGGAAGAGAAGAAGTGAGATCCTGAAATGCATTTTGCTTTGTCAGTGTTTTAAGCAAGTGGAGGTAATTAAAGATTCTAACAAAAGACTTAACTTTATTTTCATATATTCTATCACTGGATATTTTTCCATGTCTAATTGGATCTATTATTCTTGTAATTCTTGTTTTCTAGTTTTTTTTAGAGGAAGTTTAATTTTTTTCTTTTTACCTCCAGGTGAAAGCTAAGGTTTTCTAGTTTTCTGTACATCACTTTTGGAACATCCGATACCTAGTCTAAGCGTAATCAAATGACTTTAATCAAGCATTGCAGCATATGCTGGACGTTTGAGATTAGAGTATTCAGAAGTGGAGATGAATTGTTATGTGGAATCTCGAGACTGCTTTGATTCATTAATTTGCTCAGTACCGGGTGGTCATCCATTTCAAGTGGGGAGTGCCATATGGGCAAGGGTCAGCCCTGAAGGGATTCGTTCTCGACATTACCCTTTGATAATAGCTGGGAAACTCAATCTAAGACAGCTCAATATTCTCAGTTACTGAAGTTGTAGGTCAAGCAAATTATCTAAGTGCTCACAAGCTTATATACAATCAGTGAAATAAATTTGAATTGATATTTGTGTTGGAATGTATTCCCTTTAATATTAAATATTTTTGGATATTTGTGTTGTAAATTTGAATTGATCATCCGTAAAAATCAATAATGTAATATACAAGAGAGGTAAAAACTCATGGAATTGAAAAGCCCCCACTGTATAAAAACCCTTGAAACCGAATAGAACTGTATAAATTAATACAACATGAGCATGCATTTAAACTTGTTTAAATCTTAAAACTAGAATGCACAACGATGCACCAAGTCTTGGTACCATAAAGGCTATGAAAACCCAAACTTGTAAAAAATAGGAAGATTATCCACTAGAAAATAATACCAATTGTTGATGCTCACCTCAATAAAGTGAAACCAAGCTCGTCGCCAATATGGATTTATGTATAGAACTGCACCTATCACCAGCAACACAATGATGTATACAACCCAAAAGGTCACATAGAAAACCTCAATATCCATGAAGCCACCATTATCTTCATTGTTCGTTGAAGTTGGCGTTGGTGATGGTGGCATAGCCGCATCACATATTTTAGGTAGCGGTTCTCCATAAAGAAAAGGGTTGTCCTTGTAGCACCTCTCATCAAACGTGGCAAACTGTGCAACTCTCGCAGGAGTCTTACCAGACAAATTATTGTGAGCCACACTAAAAACTTCCAGAGAAAATAGTTCAGTAAGTCGAGGTGGGATTTCTCCATCCAATTTGTTGGAGGAAAGATCCAAGCTCTCTATTTCCTTTAAGTTTGAAAATGTTGGTGGAATTGGTCCAGTCAAACTGTTGTGCGAAAGGTTCAACGCCTTAATCTTGTTAAGGTTTCCAATTTCAGGAGGAATCTCTCCTGTGAAATTGTTGCATGAGAAATCAATTCCTGTTAAGTACTGGATAATGCTTCCTTTATAAGAAAGAGATACATTCTTCGTTGTAAACTCAAAAGATTGGTGTGATGAGGACACATAATCATAAGAATTGTATTGTTGAGGGAAAGGATGAGTAGATATCATCCAAAAGAGGATGTTACTAGAAAGATGATTGTGAGAAAGATCAATCAAGGTTAAGTGGTCCAACCTGGATAATTGAATTGGGATTTCACCTTCAAGATTGTTATAACTCAAGAGTAAAAATCTCAAGTTAGATAACCTGCCAATCCATTCTGGAATTGTACCAGTTAAATTATTATGGGAAAGATCTAGTGCAAATATCTCAGAGGAGTTATAAAATGCCATTGCGATCGGTCCTTGCAACTTATTTTTAGACAAATAAACATATCTCAAATTTGAAGAAGTGTCGAATCTAGGTGGTAAACGACCAGAGAAATTGTTCCCTGATAAGTCCAAGAATTCAAGAGAAGACATATTCCCTATCCATCCAGGGATCTGCCCTTGCAAATTGTTGTTGGACAGGTCTAACACTTTCAGAGAGCTAATGTTACCCAACGAGAAAGGAATGTTTCCATTGAAACCATTATCAGACATCAATAAAACTTCTAACCCTGGCAAACGAGCTCCGATTTCTGAAGGGATTTGGCCTTGGAAGTGATTCATCGATATACTTAGGAATGACAAATTCAAATGAGAATTCTTTGGCAACAAGAATGGACCTGAAAGAGAACAGTTTTCTAAATAAAGTTCTTGTAGGTGTGTGTTGTTCTCAATCAACCAATTTGGAAACTCTCCTTTTATTTGGATGTTTGTAAGATCCAAATATTGCAGGCTGAACTGATGGTAAAAGAACTTGGGTAATGCTCCCGCACCTTGTACAATACCGCTCAAATAGAGGGACTCTAACTGGAACTTTGGGCTCAGATTGTGATCATCTTCTTTTGCATATATTTCATTACCTGATCCATCAAAATACTTGAGTTTTGAAAGGTTGTATAATGGGCTCAATGACATAGGGATCTTCAAGTGATTGGAAGAGAGATATAATCGTTGAAGGGAAGTCATATTTGCCAGACACGGAGGCAAGAAACCACTGAGATCATTGTCATCCATATATAGCTCTTGGAGATGATTTAAGTCATATAGGCCTGATCACATTATAATTTAAGAAAAAAAAATATGACTTTGAGTTTCTAATGGAAAAGATATAACCTAGAGAGAGGGTAAGAGTCATCAACCTTACCTTGGGCTGTAGGTAATTGGCTATTTAGACTGCAATTCCGCAACCTTAAAGTTTTGAGAGAGGTCATCGTTTTGATGGTTTGTAAGATGTTGTTACTAAGAGTATTGGAACTTAAATCCAAGAGTTCTAGGTTCTTGAGATTAAAGAAGCCTACCATAATCAAGAAATTATATTAACATAGAAACAATTAAAATTATAAAGGAAATGAAAGAGTTAGCAAGAAGCAGCTTATAGAATGAATAATAAGTATCTTAATCGAGTTGATTTCTAAATTTGGAATTTAATTCTCTCTTAATAGTCAATTTGCTCTAGTAAGCAAATTGCTAATAAGTTGCTAGTTCTCGTGGTGGGCATCACGTGGTTCTAGTCAATTATTGGTTGGGTGGTGTATTTTTTATGCCTTTTTTCTTATGTTTTTTGAGTTTTTTTTATTTAATTGACTCATAATTAGTTCCTAATTTTTTTTAATTTTCCAGATTAATATTAAAAAAGAAAGGCTACTATACAAATAAAATAAAAGTTCAAGTTTAAAATATTATAATTTAATCCACCTATATCACACTATTATTTTTTTCATAATTGTTTTTTAGAGAAAGCCATATTTTGTTGAAATGTAAGGAAAGTATAAGTGAAACTATCAAAACTGATATTCTTAATTCCATATTTTTTTTTTTTAGAAAATGCTTTATTGGCGAGATGTTTCTTTGGTAGAATTCAAGATGGTCTTAATTCCGGTCAGTTAAATATTTTATCAGCTAAGGAAAATGGGTTATATATTCTTTATCTACATTAAATTGATATTCTTTAGAGAAAATAAATTTCTTCACGACATTAATGAGTGTTATTAATATTCTTTCTTAATTCTTTCTCTTTCTATAGATTGATAAGACTTGGACCGTTCTCTCTCTAGATTGCTTTTTGTATGTCATAGTAAATTTAAAAAATAATATTCTTTATTTTATAATTTCATATTTTGTAATCTATCATTTTCAAGATATTTAAAACACTGAAGTTGTCTTTTTTTATGGTTTTGAAAATAATAATATCTTATAATATCCATCTATCAGTGTAAATTATTTTGATTGGTCAACATATAAAAAGATATAAAAAAATCCACGTGGATATAAACAAAGTCTCCCATGATTTCTTTGTTCAACTCTCCTAAGAGGTTATTAAATACAATAATTCTTTACTAATGAATTATGGCAAAAAAAAAAACTAAAAAAGGGAAGGGAAGTGTAGAAATTGTAGAGTCCAATTAAAAGAAGGATTTTTGATACGTCTGACAAAAAACAAAAAAAACATCATTGTTAATTTATTCTCCTCCTAAAAATAGGACTCTCAATATAAGAAATTACTTTTTCATTAAAGAAATTATTGTTTTTGTATATTATCATTGTGTTTACATTACACTGAAATGGTGTTAAGAGATGACCAAAATTGAATTGAAATATTGTTAATATTAAATGGATGGTAGACTTTTAGAATAATAAAGATTTCAATTGAGTTAATTTCTAAATTTAAGATTTAATTATCTCTCCAAGACTGATTTAGTGAGTTGCTAAAACATAAAAGATGAATTCTATACAGACACATCTAATTGTAGCGGGCATAAAAAAAATAGTAGAATGGTTAATTTACCTTCCCAAGGTACAGTATTGCTGAGAGCAGACAATGATAGATTTTTTAGAGAAGACAGTGTTCCAAGACTTTGAAGGGAGTGTTCATCTAGAGAACAACCGTCCAGATACAAACTTTCCAATGAGCTCAAATTTTGCAACTCTGTTTGTTCAAAAGTAGAAAATTAAATATTTCAATTAAACCCAAATATATAAACATCACAGTGTATAATATGTAACTTACCATCACCTAATATTCTTCCTTTAAAATCATAGTAGCCCAGATCAAGTGTCTTGAGGTTTGGAAATGCTTCTAATAATTGTAGTAACTGGAAGCTACTTTCATAGGCTGTGATATTACCCAGCCATAGAGTCCTCAAGTTACTTGGACCTGTAAGTTAGTTAGGGAAAAACATACAAAAGCAAAGATAATTAATATTGTTGGATAGGCTCATCATCATGACGCTAACAGGTAGGTAATGTGAATGTGTTACTAATTAATTACCTTTTGAGGCTATCAATTTGTTAATATTGTTGCCGCTTAAATACAAGGTCTCCAAGCTGCTCAAAGATTCTTGATATTTATAAAAAAAATAGTTAATTAATTCACTACAACACAAAAATTGTGTTTTTCAAAATTAAATTTAATAGATAATTGTGTTAATTAAATTGAATATTTATAAAAATAATAGTATATAAAAAAACTAACCTTTCAAATCTATTAACCCCTCCAATCTATTATAATCTAAATATAGTGATTTAAGAGATGAAAGTTCCTCCACAAATGATAGAATACTGTTATTGAAGCTAGTAGATCCCAAGTCAAGGATCTCCAAATTGCTCAATCTTGATAGTCCATAACCACCTATATAAAATAAAAAATAAAATTAAGACTTGATGTAATTTAATTATGATTGATCAAGAGGCAAGTAATTGTTACAGTGACTTCATGTAAAGAGGTTGGGGCGGTGAAAGAGAAAGGAATAATTGTTACAATGATGATGTCATGATTATAATAATGTAAGGAATTAAACAACACCTTATTGCTAAATATGATTTCTATTTTCTTCTATGAATTACTTACTGTGGAGAATCAAAATAAAACTAATATAAATATTTTGTAATACTTAAGAGAGCAAACCTTTGTTCTCAACCCAACCAGCTATCCTATTTTTCCACAAGGAGAGATGGTTGAGTTGTTTAAAAGGAAGAAACAAGGAGGCGTTTAAGTACCAATCTCCCAGCTCCTCATTCCTCACACTCCAAAGAACGAGTTCGGTGACTCGACCTGTACTGCGGTTGCACCGAATACGTTCCCAATCACAACAGTTGGCGTGGGCTATTCTCCAGGAGGGAAGGGAGGTGCCATTGGGATAGTTAAGAGAATCTTTGAGGTGCAAGAGAGCGATCCTCTCTTCCTCCAAGCAACCAAGAGCCACCCATCCTTGCAGCGAAACCGTTATCACTAACACCGTCAACACCTGAAGGAACAGCCCCATCTTAATTAATATCAACTATTACAATATTGTTGCCAATGGCAGCGAGGAGGTGAAGGCTTTTATAGAGGACTTCACGGACCCATGCCGTGGAAAAAACACTGCATGATGGCAACGGACACATCCCCTCATGGACAATAAATATTTATAATTCAATGTTCATGATTTCTTAATCAAAATAAATTAAAAAAAAATCTGGAAAAAAATCTCAGTAATTTTAAAAAATATCTTAATGAAAAACACACTTAGCAGCCACATAAGTTAGAAGCTTCGTATTTTTGTCTAAAAAAAAAAATTCCACTTCATAGTCGCATCCTCTCTCTCTTGTTTTTTTCTTAATTTTTCAATTGGCCGAAATCCTATTAATATTTTTTTTCCAGCTCCTATTAAAAAACCAAATATTTGTGCTTTTACCCAACATTTCCCAATCACAAACAGTATTTTTTTTCCTACGAAACACTAACTTTTTAATATAGTTTTCCTCCTAAACACTATTTTTTTTTTAGTTTTAACAAACTAAAAGGTTGTTTGAGAATAAATTTGAAACCGTGTTATTTTAAATAATATTTTTGTTTAAATTATTTTTTTATATTTTTTTTATCGTTATGATATATTGATGTTAAAATTAATTTTAAAAAAATATTTTAAAAACAAATTTTATTTTATTTTATTTTAATACATAATTCATAATATCTAAATTCATTCATTTAACATTTATCTTCAATATATAATCTCTTTGTTTCTTTTTATAATACTTTTAATCTAAATATCTTAAAAGAAATATGACAAGTTTTTTTTTAACACTACTGATCACTTCTTTAAATATTGGTTATTGTTGATGAATGAGAATTTAAGTGAATAGAATTTTAGGATTTTTAGAAGAATTAATTCTCTCAAATTTTGTCATATTTTCTGTTTTTATTTTTATTAAGTTGTCTTTTCTTTCTTACTTTTTAATACTTTTTGGATGAGAATGAAATATTTTATATAAACTTTAAAAAAACTCTGAGATTTATTTATATATATATTTTGTGTGACTCTTTACTTATATAAACGGATGAAGCATGAAAATTATAGTACTTTCTTTTTATAATACTTTTAATCTGAATATCTTTGAGGAAAAAATGCATGATGGAAATGTTTTCTCGGACCCACCTCATGGGGAAAAAAAGCACGATGGCACCATCCAACAGGCCCATTCATGGAAAAATGGATGATGGCAATCGTCTAACAGGCCCAACTCTCGGAAAAAAAATGGAGAAACAAATACCTTTCGTGTACTCTTCATCACTATCCCTTTCATTTTTGTTTTGATATTATTAAGTATTGCTTGCGTGGATTTCTTTACTCCGCAAGGCCTCACTGTTTTCTCGAATAATATTGAGGATGGATTATATTTTTTTTTTATTTTTTTTTCAATGATCATTTAATGTCTTTATATTAGTTTTCAAGTTTTGAGATTAAGTTCATAACTCTTTTCTCTTCAAAGACAAGAAATATATCACAAGATTAAAAACTACTTTATATTTCATTAAAATAGATAAATAAATAACTTATATAGTTACAGTATGTTCTTCTTAAGCAAATAAATTGATTTCACGTGATACTAACATGAAGGATTTTCTTCTGATCAAATAAACAAATTTATTTTAATTATAAATTATTATTTATTTATCAAAATAATTATTATTTTGGACGGAACTTTCCCCAAAAAACCTAAACTCAAAGTTATCAGGAAAAACAACGAAAATCGATGGACTTCTTA